>JAQMYL010000007.1:7648176-7665769 GCA_030014365.1 Clarias pachynema | reverse complement strand
CTAAAAGCAGTTTAGCAGCAAACTTTGTGAAAACTAATATTTGTGTCATTCTCAAAACTTTTGGCCACGACTGTACAAGGTATTTTCCCTTCATGGACGGGTACTTCAGCTAGTAGAAAAAATGTATTGTAGAATTTAAGGGGGAAGGGGCATATTCTTACAGACAATATCGCCATCAAATAATGCTCCCACGATATAATTAACAAAATAACCGAAACAGTTCCCAAGCCTCAACAAAATACCCAAACCTGTCGGTATATTTACGCGCAAAAAACGCTACGTAAAAAAAAAAAAAAAAAAAAGGGTACCACGAACTGGCAGAACACCGGGTTTATTTGCACGCGCACCTTCACGTGCTCCCAAGTGACACAGTTGTACTTAACGTTCGTAATTTAAACTCGACATTTCTCTCAGCTAAACAATTAACTTGCATTCATTGCTAATTATGTGCTCTAATTCGAGTTCTAACGCGCTCCGTTTCTCCTCCATGGTCACCGGTAACCAGCTAACCGCGCGTTGTTAGCAGCGCATCTGCCCCGGTCAATGTTGCAAAAAGTCGTGAATGAATTCATTTACTTACCATAATGGCTTACGTATGGAAATACACAGCCGGTCAATTTTATATATATTCTTTATATTTATTTGTTTTGGCTGGTAATGTTGACTACTTTCCAAATTCTCGTCAAACCAAAACGTTCTTCAAACCACATACTGGTCTGCGTCGATATTTTAACTTCCGGATATTTTTTTGTTTTTTTTTACTTTACTTTCACTTCCGGGATAAGCAACATCCTGAATGTCCAAAAAATAAAAGTCCTGTAGAATAAAAGTTTTTGTTGCGATGCTTCCACATCTAATAGAATTTAATGATTTTTTAATGAAGTCGTGTTTATTTGAAATAATCCGATTTTATTCCAGTCCATAAAATAATATGTATTACCTTTTATTATTATTATTATTATTATTATTTACATACACAAAACTGGCAGTACAGTCAATTTATAATGCAAAAACTCAGGAGTGTCCTGGAACACTCCGGCCTTGAGTTTTTTCACACTTCGCCCTTTTTTTCAGCATCTTCCCTTTCTTCTTCTGTATGGCTTCCTGAATTCTTCCTTTGAATTTCTTTTTTTCTCTTTTTAGTTTGGCAAGCTCATTCTTTCTTTTCTCTTCCAAGTCAGGGTCCTGTGATGTTTAAAAATAATAATAATAAAAAAAACACTATTATTCATACACAGGTATAAAAGAAAAAAAAAAAACGTATTCCTAGACAGTTGTGCATTAAATAAGACTTGGTCATCTGCTTCAAATAGATACATACCTTTCCTTCAAGAATCAATTGCTTCTTTTTGTTGATTTCCTTTTTCTCATCAAAATCTGTTGCTTCCAGCTTCTACAAAAATATAAATAAAATACCCCTGAATATTAACCCTATAATGACTGGGTGTCCCAAGACAAATGATTAAAATGGATGATCGGTCTTACAATCTCGCACTGTCGTCTAGTCACGTTGACTTGGGTAAGAATCTTTAGCACCTCTTTTTCTTGAACTGGATACTCTTTCAGCTTCGCCTCTAAATCACCAAAATAGTTTAGTTTTATTATAATTTGCTACTTCTTCAGTAAAACGTACAAAACTGCCTGTAGAATATGTAGCATTTATAATAAATGATTATTATAAAGAATAGACTATAAAAATAAAACAAATTAGATTCCAAGACACACACTAAGATTCATTCAGTCAGAACATAATGCTTTTGCTCTGGTTGGGAACTTACGAATCTGCTCCTCAATAGCGTTGACTAAATGAATGTCGTACTGTGTGACCAGTGTAATGGAAACACCATTTCTTCCTGAAATACAAAACCAGGAAGTTAAACCGGTGTCAACGAAAAACAGCTAAAGTAAAGTCATGGAGTGTGTGTGAAAAAAGAAGATACCTGCACGTGCAGTTCTGCCCACTCTGTGAATGTAGATTTTTGGCAATCCTGGGGTATTATGATTGATGACAACCTGCACTGTAGGTATATCCAAACCCCTATTGAGAAATAATGAAGATTATTAATTAATTTAACAAAATAAGGAACGAATAAGTAGTATGTGTGTGGTCTTGTCGACAGCGGTCATGTTACCTGGCAGCTACATCCGTTGCTATAAGGATCTTGAAGATATTGGACTTGAACTTCGCAAGGTTTGCAAACCGTTGTCTCTAAAATAAATAAAGAAACAATAACATTGAAACACAAGGGGAAGAATTCTGAAAGCCACAGTTTGGATGGATCATACACACATACCTGTTTCATCATGGAATGCAAGGCAATGGCAGGAAATTTGAACTCACGAAGCATCATTGTGAGTATTTGACAATTTCTAAGAAGGAAAGAAAATGAAAACTATCAGCTTGTTAATGGTGCATTAGGTAAAGGAAAATATCTTGAATTGTTAAACAGGTGGAGTTGAAGAGAATAAGATTTGATTTTAACTCATTACAGATTTAAACATACTGCTTTTTTCTTTTCTTTAACAAGTTAACACAGGTCTCTTAAGGTCTGCCTAAATGTGTCTCCAGCTGAAACACCCCTAAGATTATGCTTTTCAAACACTTTATTGTACTCCTCGTAAGCTAAGCAACAAGCAGGGAGGGCGCAGCTCTTCTTATATGAGGTCACAAAAGGGGAAAATGTAATTAGCTTGTTTAAACCAAAACCATAACAAAAACAGAAAAGAAAAAAAAAAAAAACAGACAAAAAGCAAGGAATATTACCCTACCGCAAAGTTTACATTTGTACACCCCCCCCCGGAGACCCATCTGTATGTCTAAAAATGACTTAAAAGTGAATCATGTGCATATTCTGTGATGTATTGCATTGCTGTTCTCCACACTGGTGAGAGAGAGTACAGATTCATTTTCCTTAACAGCAGCTCAGACAGTAGATTACACAGGAAGGCGACTCTCAGGGTTATATTAATATGTATGTTCTAATTTGTTAATTATTTCTATACTACCAGTTTCCACAGGGACATTTATGGTGGACGCTGAACATAAACTATTACAAAAAATTTATGTAGTCATTGTGTTTAAACATAACTATAATGAGGTAAAAAAAAAATTTTTTAAAGCTGTTGTATAGTTTAATGGCAGTTGTAATCCAGTAGGTTACTGCAAGTCTCATTCTCCCTAATCGTCCAAGCCTCTTAAAGCCGATTTTCAAGTCCAGCCAAACAAATGCCTAATGCTTCCTTCCCTGATCTTGACTTGTTCTGTGTCTTGAACTTTTTTTCTGCTTTATCCAGCACTTCCACACACTCTTTCCTCTCAACACGTTTCACTCTGTGGCTTTAGTTTTGTAGGTTGCATCACCGCCACACTCCCTCTCTCTCCTAAACTTGGGTTTAAAGTCTGGCCTTTAAACCCAAAAGTCCAGTCCACTCACTCTCTCATAGTCTATACCGCTTTATCCTGTATTCAGGGTCGCGGGCGGCCTGGGGCCTATCCCAGGAGACTTGGGGCACGAGGTGGGGTACACCCTGGACAGGGTGCCAATCCATTGCAGGGCACACATATACACACACACGATGGGGCAATTTGGGAACACCAATTAGCCTAATCTGCAACTGTGGGAGGAAACCGGAGTACCCGGAGGAAACCCACCAAGCACAGGGAGATCATGCAAACTCCATGCACACAGAGACAGGAATCGAACACGGACCCTGTATGTGCAAACCACTACACCACCGTGCCACCCAGTCCAGTCCAGTCTTTCTCCAAAAAAAAAAAAAAAACATTTAGTGCTCCCTTCCCTGATCAGAGACTCCCCATTCCTAAAGACATCAACACTGCCTTCTACTCTCGCTAGATCTTGGACCTGTGCCACCTTATCAAGCCTCTCCTACATTTCGCTCTTAATTAACAAAAACATATCACTTTAGTGTGATAAAAGTTACTGTATTTCATATCCAGCTGAACAGCAACACCACATCTCTGAACACCCCCATCCACCCCGCCACCCCAGCATTCCCTCATTCTGTACTTATATACAACATTCTTCCTCTGGCTTCCTTTTTTCCAACCATCATCATAGGACTGTGTGCATCTTGAAATGTGGGTTCAAGAAACCATCAGAACATGTTGGTCAGATGCTAACTCTAAATGATAAATGATCTAAGACTCAGCTTAAAACCACAACCAAGTTATTTATAATTAGTGACTACAAAAACATTATTGTTTCAAAAGATTGTTCATCCTTTATTAACATCATTAATACTGCTTGAAGTCTTACTTGCACGTGTTGGTGAAAATCATGATCGACCAGTCGTCATGTTCGTCTTGGAATTTTTGGATAAGGTTCACCAGGTAGGCATCTTTGACTTTCTCAGGTGTAAGGATGTATCGCTGATCTAGCTCTTCCACTGTTTGCACTCTGGAGACAGCAGGAAGAAATTACTAGGTGAGAAAGTACCAGGATTTCACTTTACTCCATGGTTACATGTGCAACAAGTTAGGACTCTTTGTTCCACTGAAGGGAAATCTACAGCAAACAAACACATCATATACAAGTGTGTGCTTCCAACCACATATGGGTGCGATCCTCAAGTGTCCACAAACTTTTGGAAATACATACAAATTAAAACATGCATTAAAATAATGCTTAACAGGTTTTCTTTTTAAATGATCACATGCAATAGTGAAAAGTCAAAACAGGTATTCAAACACCTGTGAACATCCCTATAGGGAACAGCACCCAAATAGTGATAGCAAGATTGAGTTTAACTTTTAAAGTGCCTCATTGATGCAGCAGGATGCCTGGTTACTCGTGAATATTAAATTAGTTAGGCTACATGAGTAGTAGTAGTTATTCTTTCAGCTACTGTAAAGGGATTTGACATAGAAGATCATCCAGCCCGTACATTTAACTCTCTTTCTTTCTCCAGAATAAGGAGTGGCACTCACGCTGCAACCTAGTGGCAGGGTTTGGGCATTGGCTGGGAATCGAACACAGGCCTTCTAAAAGCATTAAAGAGTCATACCAGTGAGCCACCAATGCCAGTAAGCTGGTTAAACTAGCACACTGGTTCCATATGGATGTTTACTGAAAAAAATTTTTTTAACAAGTGCATTGAGATGATGCGTCCTTACTCGGATTTGTGCTCCCAGAAGAATGGCTTGTTCATAGCAACGCTCTTGAGCTCCTGCAGCGTATCCGTCAGCGTTGCGCTGAAAAGCAGCGTTTGCCGTTTCGCTGGTACGATGCTGAGAATAACCTCCAGATCCTTAGTGAAGTCTGTGCAGCCTTGCTCCAGCAAACGATCTGCTTCATCCATTATCTAGTGAAAAAACCAAATTCATACCAACATTTCAGTTCTGCTTGAGTCCAGAAACCTTTCAGATACTTAATAAAAGTGACCGCATAAGAATGTCTGTGAGACAATCCTGACTTACTAAGAATCGAAGTCTCTTCAAATCAAACGTGCCCGAACTGCGAATGTGATCTGCTAATCTCCCAGGGGTGGCGACGACGACGTGCGGCTTTCTGGAAAGCTCCAGACCCTGAGTCACCATGTCTGTTAGAAACAAAAGCACAAGCAACTTTGTGAGAAACTTTGAACTACTACCTTGCACATTATTCTGCACATTGGTCTCTACATTCCAATTCAACGCTTCTATATTTTATTATATTTTAATTTTCTATATTTCTATTTTTATTCTATTTTATTTTTACATAATGTACATTTGAAATTCTTTTTACAGCTAAAGTGCCCCCCCATATTTTTCTATATTTCTAATTTGTAAAATGCTCTTATTTCATAATGAACTTTTCTTTTTGAATTTTTAAGTCATCAGCAGTCAAATAAGCATTTCACTTCATATCATACTGTGTATGACTGTATATGTGACAAATAAAATTTTAATTTGAGAAAGAAAGGAGTTGTGACCCCGATTATTTATTGCATAAATAGTATGCACACAAGTGTCTTGACGTTTATTAATGTCCAAATCTGTTTTGTTTCACTCTATATTAACTGTGTTTGGCTGGCACGGTGTCTTAGTGGTTAGAACTCAACTTGCACCTCCAGGGTCCGGGTTCGATTCCCACCATGGGGTCTGTGTGCATGGAGTTTGCATATTCTCCCCGTGCTTGGCGAGTTTAATCCAGGTACTCTGGTTTGTCTCCACAGTCCAAAAACAAGCAGATTAAGCTAATGAACATTTCCAAATTGCACGTCGTGTGTGAAAGAGTGCATGAGTGTGTGTGTGTGTGTGTGTGTGTGTGTGTGTGTGTGTGTGTCCTGCAATGGATTGGCACCATGTCCAGGGTGTATCTCCCCCATGAGCCTATATACAGGATAAAGTGATATAGCTAATGAGTAAGTGAGATTAACTGTGTTCAAGTTTAATTTTTAACCTTACCCATTCCTCCAACAATGATACAGTCTCTCAGACCCAGAGGCTTTCCCAATGCCCGGAACTGTTCAGCTATCTGATAAGCCAGTTCCCTGAGAAATCAAGAAAGTTATAACAAAACACAAAAACTGTATTTAGTGCTTATTTAATAATTGTATATACTGTATTGCGATTTTTAAACCAATAAATCATTTTTTAAAAAGCTACGTGAATGATGAAATCTACCTTGTAGGCGTTAACACCAAGCAGAAGATGCCGTAAGGATCCTCGGACAACTTCTGCAGCACCGGCAGCACAAACGCTGCTGTTTTCCCGCTTCCAGTCTTCGCACAGCCCATACAGTCGCGACCTTCATTTAAAAACAAATTAACTCATATATTACAAACCTAAATTATAAAACAATTCACTCACGTGTAATTAAAAGCAAAAAAAAAAAAAAAAACATACCTTCCAAAATAGCAGGCATGCAATGTTCTTGCACCTGGGTCGGTCGGGTGATTCCCATCTGTTTACACTGATCCACCAGCCACTCGGACAGGCCGAGAGACTCAAAGGTTGCCATTTTTATTCAGCTTAATAATGATCACAACGCCCTAAACAATTATAGTGAATGTTACAACGCATAAACCCATTAATAATACCAATAGTCCTGCCTGAGACACACAGGCGCTGTAATATGAAAACAATCCTCGTGGAGGTTTC
Source organism: Clarias pachynema (assembly GCA_030014365.1). Taxonomy (NCBI): domain Eukaryota; kingdom Metazoa; phylum Chordata; class Actinopteri; order Siluriformes; family Clariidae; genus Clarias; species Clarias pachynema. Next base: position 7,658,664 of record JAQMYL010000007.1, on the reverse strand, counting down.
ACTGAGGCGCCTCAGTTCTACGTCATAAAACTGCGACATAGATAAGCGAATGACTCAATAACAATTAGTTTGTTGTACATTAAATGATATATAAATTAATTTAATAAACAAATGTTAATGACAGAGACTCAGTCCGATAAATAGAATATTTTTTAATGATTATTTTAGGATTTGCTATACATTTGTACGGACCAATCACCGGATGTGTTTGCTGAGCGCTGTGGGCCAATAACAAAACGGGAGGCGGGACATGTCAAAATGGCAATAGTGTTTTCGGCAAGTATAATTAATATAAAAGGATGAATCGCAAAATGTTTGACTAATCTAAATTTATAAAGATATATTTTCTATTTAGATGTAAGAAAATAATAATACAATTAAATTCGGTGGAACCAGATTTATGTGTACCGTTATGTGGGATTCTGCGCAGAGTCGAGGCGACGTGAACACTCCCGAAACTTTATCACATTACGTAGCGCAGAGACAGAGAGAGACAGAGAGCGAGAGCGCAAAACAAAACAAACCAAACCAAACAAGTGGCTTGTGATTAACGTTGTTCTGATTTTAATTCTGCAGTATATTTTTATAAGTTAGATAGATACAGGACTATCAGGCTTCAAGCTTGCAGTCGTCGTGGACCTGAAGTGAAAAACATTCTGCATCTGATTGTCTCTGAATCCTGCATCTTTATTTACCATCAATATGCCTTTACACTCGGTTGCCATGACGTTCGGTTCCTGTGCGCTAAGAGAGAGTGTTTAGTCTCTGCATGATGTCATTAATCGAGCTCAAACATGGCGGAGTTGGATGGTGGGGAACTCTCTGCGAGTCGATCACAGAGCAGGTAACAGTGCTTCTCTATAACTTTATACACATTTTATATATTAAAAAAAAAAAACATTGTCTTTGTCCAAATGGACCGAGAGAGATCGAGTAGCAGAGTCCAGACAAGCTGTGCCATAATGTCATTACTCTAACATGTACAGTATGGCACCTGTTTTACGTCACGTAGACTTTTAATTATTACGTATTTTCCGCATTTAAAAAAAAAACGATACTCTTAAGTTAAATCACTGATTTAGATCATTTTAAAATACAGCACGTTGAAATTAAATTAAAGTGTCTGTGTCTGAGGAAAGAACTATAAGAGTCCTTTGCTTACGCTGCCTTCAAGTGCACTCGGATTTATGGGAAATTAAAGTTTAAAACAAACATCCATTTAATTAAGTGTAATTAGTGATACTGATATTTTCGACGAGTTTGCTCGTGAGTAAATTGTTGGAATCTTATATGAAACTACTGTACCTTGGTTTCTTACAATACATGGAAACATTAAGAAAAGTCCAAAATAAATCAGGCACGTGACAACCTAATCAATAGCAGAAGCACTTGAAGGAAGCATTAGTCCTGGATTCATCCCCAGTTAACTCTATATAAATGCTAAAAATACATAATCAATTACCCTGCTCTGCTGAACAGTGGGGATGGGAATCACCAGGGACCTCCTGATATGATATTATCATGATTCCTCTGTGCCGATTTGATTAATATAATTCGATTCTATAAATATCACGATTTTATAAATATACCCTGATTTTGTTACAACTTCAAACTTTTTAAAAAAGTTTGAGTACTGTATATAAATGTAGTCCATTCTTTATAATAGTTATATTAATGGTTATATTAGTTTTCTCACTTAAAAACTAAGGGCAGCATTTAAACAATACAAACTAACATCAAATATAAGAGTTTAACATTTAACTGAGCAGCACAAATCTCTGTGATTCGCCATAATTGTTATTTCTAAACAGGCTTAGCAAATAAGTTACTCCTGCCCAGAGGTGGGTTGTAACGAGTTACATTTACTCCGGAAATAAATCTCCAGCCAGCATCCCTGGAATCATAATATAAAAGCATGTTTTGCTTGCAAAATAATAGCTTTATACTGCGGTGTCTTCTTTATTTGCCAAAACAGATACACACTTTAGCATATAAAAACTCGGCATCTAAAATGAGGAAACATGCCAGTGTAAGTTTAGCTGTTTCATTGAGTGTTGCAATGTTGACATATATACTTATTATAATTATACTATAAATTTAATATGATATACCTGTAATAATATACTGTATACAGCGTATATATGTGTGTGTATATATATACTGCTCAAAAAAATAAAGGGAACACTTGGTCCCAGTTTGACTTGAACGTCTCTCATATGTGTATGCATGGTTCAAGTCAAACCGGAACTAAGTGTTTCCTTTATTTTTTTGAGCAGTTTATATATACAGTATATATATTTATAATTTCTAAAAAATATACAGTATATCGGACATTACGATGGAAACAGTTACCAACCCGTAGGATAATAAAGAAGCGGCGTTATTTTACTGCACCAAATGCCTCTAAAGCACTAAAGGGTTCTCAAACTTAATATTTAAAAGTCCAAATCCGATTTCTATTCAAGGTCAAAGGTCCGGACCGGGTGGTGATATGCTAATGCTTTTATTTAACTTTCTTATTACTTACAAGTAACATACATTCTCATTTAAGGCAGTCTGAGACCAAATACATTCAAACCTAGTGGAAAAATACCATCAGCATCGGCTTCTGGTCATCTCAGGGACACTGATGGTAGGATAATACAGGTCTTTAATTATATGAAGGACTGATTATCACCTGGATCTGTGTTATTTAATGTTTAATTACTGTATGGCACAATGCATGAGAGAAACAGTAACTTACGTTATGCTATACAGTAATTGTTATTTAAGTGCAGTTTCCCTGTATGCCAAGTAGGAAACATAGACTTCATTACATTGTCTTCCTTGCCTTGTTTGTGTTTACAGGTGTTTGGGATCCACTATGTTGCATTTCTGCCACTTTCTGGTCTTATTCATTGTATCGTTTTATTGCAGTGTTGATTTGAGTTGTGGGCCGGGTCTGGATTGACTTGTAAAGAGTCCGGATTTTGAGAGGCCCTGCTCTAATGTCTCAAAACTTAACTTGACAATAAGCACACAGGTTGAGTGGCTTCTATAGCATGAGGGCAGACTGGAGGTTTTTAACGTGCACGATTTTTGAATGTGCTTCTGTTGTGGTACTCAGAAGCTTACTGTATGTGCTCGGTACAGAATCGGACGATCACCGGTCATGGTCAATCAAACTGAAAACCAGCCAGTTCTGGTCACTGGCCAATCGACTGGTTTATATCAGTTATAAATAAAAACAATGTCGGAGTCAATTTCGTTTTAACCCTGTTTATCTGGGATGCTGTTAGCAATTAAATCCTTGCAGTGTGTGCTTTGTTTAAGACGATATGTTGTTTAAAGAATATATTTAATAAAAATGAGAGGATAACATTAGAATTAGAAATGTGATAGAAGCAGATGTGGCTCGGTGCTCGCAGAACTGAACTGTTCTTATACAGTATATGTGAGTTTCTCTGCACCCTTGCTTCACTGCTTCATGCCTGCAAATACTGTAGATTTATATGATGGCAATTCATGTCACCTTTTGCTTGATTTCACAGTCACAGTTCCTGATAGTATCACATGGTTAAAACCATCAATTTAAGCAGCTTAGTCTAAGGAAATGAGTACGGTATCGGATTGGTGCCTGTTTTTTTTCCTTGCCGGCGTTTTAAACTTTTATATGGTGCATACGTCCAACTTTTGTCTGGTGCACAGACACATTTTTATCATAATGTGGCTCTCGGTCTCCAGACTCTTCATGCATTAGTTCTGATGAAACTGCAATGTTTTGACGGTCATCCAGAAAGATTCATCTAAAAAAAACTATACCTAATCTCTGTTTGCTGAATAATTAAAAAGAAAACGCAGTTGCAGGTGTCACGTTGGTCGGCGCTTAGAAACTGGAGAGCCTGTTGCTGGGGAGTCGGCACAAAACAGAGCAGCGAGAAGCTCCGGTCGCGTTCCTTGCCATGTTGTGTCTGTTCTTGGGTTTGATGGATTACCTCGCCAGAGACCGCAAGTCATGTACGGTAAGAGACGAAAGACGTAAACCGATTCTTCTTTTTCTGCAGCATGGCTAACAATAAGAACAGCACCCTCCGCTGCACCTTCTCAGCTCCTAGTCACAGTAGCTCACTTCTGAGGGGACTCTCTGCTCTGCGAGACCAAGGCCAGTTACTGGATGTAGAACTCGTCATCAACAACGAATGCTTCAGGGTTCACAAAGCAGTGCTGGCATCCTGCAGTAACTACTTTAGGTGAGGATTCTTTTGAAATAGACGTTTAAAATGGGTATTTTCTGAGGGATAGTAACTCAACAGCAGGGGGAATTTGATCTTCTTTCCTGGAATGTAATATGCTTTAATCAATAATTAAGGTAATGAGGCTCAAAGCCATACCGGCTTTCTGCGGTGAGAAGCTTGTTGGGAATGATCCAATAAAAAAGTGCATGAACTTGGATATTATAACAGAGGTTGTGGTGTTTGTTCAGCATTTGAAGTTTGCAGAACCAGCATGTTTCCATCCAAATTTTAAGAAAGCATCGAGTACTTCCTCTGCTAATGGTTGGAATCATGGAAGTACAGTATACAGATATCGAGTTTTATTGTGAAATGTTTTCATGGCAGTACAACTTTGTATTAATTTTAAAACAATGGTGCCTCATGATTCATGTTCTCCTAATTGTTTCTTTAGAGCCATGTTCACTGGTGGGATGAAGGAGTCAAACCAGGCTACGATCGAGCTTCAGGGCTTGTCAGCACGTGGCCTAAAGCACATCATCGATTTCGCCTACAGCTCCGAGGTCACGCTCGACCTCGACTGCATCCAGGATGTGCTCGGGGCAGCCGTCTTCCTTCAAATGGTGCCGGTGGTGGAGCTCTGTGAAGAGTTCCTGAAGTCGGCCATGAGCGTCGAGACTTGTTTGAACATCGGTCAGATGGCTGCCATCTTCAGCCTGTCGTCTCTAAAAGAATCGGTGGACGCGTTCACGTTCCGCCACTTCCCTCAGATTGCCGAAGAGGAGGATTTCCTGCACATCCCCCTGGAGCGCCTGGTGTTTTTCCTCCAGAGCAACAAGCTGAAGGGATGTACCGAGATTGATTTGTTTCACGCCGCCATCCGGTGGCTTCGGCACGATGACTCGCGCCGTCCTGCAGCGAACGAAGTGCTGCGGCATGTCCGCTTCCCGCTCATGCGCTCCTCTGAGCTGGTGGACCGCGTGCAGACTGTGGACATCATGGTGGAGGATGTGTTGTGCCGGCAGTACCTGCTGGAGGCCTTCAATTATCAGATACTTCCTTTCCGCCAGCACGAAATGCAGTCCCCTCGCACCGTCATTCGGTCAGACGTTGTTTCGCTTATTGCTTTCGGGGGCACGCCTTACACTGACAATGACCGTACAGTGAGTGCTAAAGTGTACTGCCTGGCAGATAGCACAGCCAGGCAGTTCAAGGAGCTGAGCGACATGGAGACGGGCTGCAGCCACGCCTGTGTTTCCGTTCTCGATAATTTCGTTTACGTGGTCGGTGGGCAGCACCTGCAATACCGCAGCGGTGAAGGCGCCGTGGACATCTGTTTCCGATACGACCCCCATCTCAACCAGTGGTTGCGCATCAGGCCGATGCAGGAGAGCCGCATCCAGTTCCAGCTCAACGTACTGCAAGGACGGTTGTATGCCACCGGGGGGCGCAACAGATCCGGCAGCCTTTCGTCCGTTGAATGTTACTGCCCCAAGAAAAACGAATGGACTTACGTGGATTCGCTAAAGAGGAGGATATGGGGACACGCAGGCGCAACATGCGGAGATAAACTTTATATCTCCGGCGGATATGGGGTTTCCGTGGAGGATAAAAAGTCTCTCCATTGCTACGATCCAGGCACAGACCAGTGGGACTTCAAATGCCCAATGAACGAGCCACGAGTGCTGCATGCCATGATCAGTGTAAACGAGCGTGTCTATGCTCTTGGAGGGAGAATGGACCATGTGGACCGCTGCTTCGACGTTCTAGCAGTGGAATATTACAATCCGGAGACGGATCAGTGGACGACTGTTAGTCCGATGCGCGCAGGCCAGTCCGAAGCAGGCTGTTGCTTGCTGGATAGAAAGATCTACGTTGTCGGGGGATACAACTGGCATCTGAATAACGTTACAAGCATCGTCCAAGTCTACAACACAGAGATGGACGAGTGGGAGAGGGATCTGCACTTCCCAGAATCCTTCGCTGGGATTGCTTGTACACCTATAATACTGCCGCAGACTGCCACGCAGAGGTGACTGACTTACGTAGCTGGAGAAGGTGTGAGGTGACCTGGCATGAAGGATTCTCGTTCATTTTATTTGGTTTAAACACCTTTTCCTTCAAATACTTGCATATTGCGGGCATCTGTTTAATCATATAAACTTGATAAGGGAGAGCTGATATCCGGATTCTAGTTTAATTGGTGCAGATGTAAGTATCGGTTACTAGCCATGTAAAAGAGGACGGGATCATATAATCATAGTGTACAAGACTGCTCTATGAGCTACCCCACATTTCGTCATATTTTGCTTCAAAAGAGCCAGATGTTCTTGTATGTTTAATGTAGTCTTGAGGAATAGTTCTCCAGGCTTCCTGAAGGACTTTTTGGCTCTCATTTACAGTCAGTTCCTGTACTTGATCAGTTTCAGAGGCATGTTTTTTTCACTATGAATCATTCAAGCCTTAAAAAAAAACATCCAACTTTAGACATGAACCAATGAGAAACAGGTTCAGATGGTGACAGATGACCAGGCCGGTGATTAGTATACTGGTGATGCTGAATGATGAAACAGACAAGAGAGGAAACGAGGTTGCTGTTGAGGTTACTACATAAACAACCTATCTTTTAAATGATATTTTTCAGCACTTTGCAGCCTGTCACAGTAAAACATTCGTTCCCATTTCTTTAATTTAATAATTAAATTTGAGAGGTGGCTAAAGATTTTTGCACAGTACTGTACGTGAAATGCTTATTCAAAGAACAAAGTCAGTTCGCAAATTTGTAGTTGATCCCTGATCTTGATTTGCTTATTCACAGATGACCCAACTATGCTCAACTATCCTAGAAAGTGTAGTTGTATGATGCCACAAGATGGCTGCTACATCATAATGTTTTGTGCACCATGCTTGTAGCACAAAATACATTGTCCCTTATTCCAGACCTAAATTCAGCGCTCTACATCACTATTTGAAATTATTATGCTTCACATAACAAGATTGTCCATATGGGTTTCCTTCAGGTTTTCTGGTTTCCAATTAAAACTTGCTTCTATGTGCACTAAATCGCCTCTAGGTCTGAATGAGTGTGTAAATGTGTATGGATGGTGCCCTGATAAGGACTGGCATCCTGTCTTGGGTGTATTCCCATCTTCTGCCTAGGGTCTCCAAATCCAAATTGACACAAAGTGAACAACGGTTACACTACAGTAAGTACAGTCCCCAACATATGAATGAATCCCGTTCTGAGAGCTTGTTTGTAAGTCCAATTTGTTCGTAAGTCTAACAAACATTGTCTAGGCACTAGGATCCTAACACAATTAGCTATATACAGTACAATACAGTACAGTATTCTTTAGAATCAGATTGATGGTCAAACAATTCATATAAAAATACGAGCAAAGACTGACATCTTTTCACCTTGCACCATTCTCTCAATTATTTTCATTCTTGTCTCCATACTTATTACTTGGCACTTTTGAACAGAACCAGCTTCATTGGCACTACTGTTACACTTTCTTACACGTGACAATGTATACCGGACATGCGATCCAACTTCCGCGATTGAACATGTGTGAACATGCGATTGTTCATATGTAGGGGACTTGCTGTACTTCTCACGACATTAGATTTTAAGAGTTGTCAATATGGTGGGAACATTGTATACTTTTTTTTATTAGGTTTTGGGATAATGTAACATAAACCTGACATCCCTATCAAACAAAGAACAGCAGTGGTGGTGGTGTTGAAAAGATGTACAGATGCAGCAGATGTTGATTTATAATTGAAAAATGAAGGGAGGTTGTAGCTCATGCCACTGTTTCTACAAATACAAGCACACAATTGAATTTGAAATCCGACATCTTCTTCCTGTCTGCACTGATGCCAACGACTGTGTAACGTTCTGACCAATCACAAGCAGGAAAGTCTCAAATATAAATCCCAGGGGCTTTCTTCTTGTTTTCCAGCTTGAACACGTTCAAACGTTCTCACTGGAAATATCTCTTTGCTTTGAAACATCTTTTCTCGTTTAAAGTATACCACTGGCTTAAGGGCTTGCGAGACATCAGAGAGTCGATTTCTACTGTACTGACAGCCGAAGTACACCATGCACCTTCTTCTAAATGCTTTCTTAATGATGGCACTTGGTGAATGATTTATCCAGATTCTCCAGCAGAATGAGAAGTGATTACAAGCACCTTCTGCAACGCAATTTTTAAGTAATCATTAATCTACTTTGCAGATTAATCTAAGTTTTGAGGAGGATTTCTGGACTTATTAACACTTTTTTTTCGGATGTGTGTGCTAATTTTAAATACATCCCTTCAAATTATATTTGCACTGATCTATAAAGGCATTATGTCCATATTTTATTTGATATCTAAATGTACTAAGCACAATACGATTCTAAATCCATGGCATTTTAATTCATCCTTCGGGAACATCCAGTTCCTCGGTGCGATTACATAATTAACCGTTTCTCCTCCGCAGTCTTTTGTGATATCTTACAAAGTCAATAAGCACACCAGGTTCATTTCCGTTATGCACTTTATACCTGACGAACTGAAGACAGCGGTGCGAAATCCAAGTGCCGACCGCGTTTGGTACTTTCACTGTGATGTTATATATTCATGGAGGAGCGTAATGGATTAACAGAATGTCTCGACCTTTGAATAAATTATTTGAATAAATAAGTGCGTGAGGCTTGAGTAAGGCCGAATCAGCTTGTTGTTTCTCTCTTTATTTGAATGTATAATAATCACCATGGTCTTAATTACTGCAGAAACAACTGGCTGTTGCAGTGGAGTATTTTGTAGTTTGTGTTTCTTCTGTACAATTTCTATCTAATAAGGCACATGCTTCAATTTGTACAAAAGCCCAAGTCGTGATCATCAACTGCTTATTTTTCCATCATGACTTTTGACAAAACTAATGTTAAACAACTGGCTCAGGATCTTCTTAGGACACAAGATTTACATACGTTGCACAAAAAAGTTTGAAGGTAATCCTAGTAGACTGATTTAAGGTAGAGACAATGTGTGAGACAAATGTAATATAAGGAGCAAGATTTTTATTCTTGGGTTTCTCTCATCTACAGTAGTACAGTACGTTATTGCATGAGTTTTATTTTAGGTTTGTATCATAGTGATGCTCTAGACATATTCAAATAGTGCAAGCAGCAAAATTTTGTTAGTTAATATCTGTTAATATTACCCTAAGGTCCCAATCATATAAATTACAAAGGGCGTTCAGGTCAAACCGGGACTTTTTTTTACTGTGCAGAATAACTGAACACAGTTATAAGAGGAAACACTAAAGCATTTCACTAGTGCTTGGACACCATAAAAGTAGAAACTTTTCTAAGTATGTCGGAGACATTATTGGACATATTGGCCTTCTGTGTCAAAACATTCCCTTAAAGCACTGGAGATTAGCAATGTTCTGTGTCGGTCAAAGGCAGAGTGCTCTCGCCGTACATTTCATCAACAAGTCTCGGTTTGACTTGAACACCTCTTGTAGACACGCTTACTAGATTTGCAGAAAAGTGGGTCTTGTTCGCTGGATTCGATGCAATCATGAGTGAATCCGTTGAGTTGGTTCGAATTATTAGTTGATTAGAATTCTTTTCTTTGAATGTAGTACAGTTTCAAACCTGTTCCATTACTACTTGATTTGTAAGATGAACAACAACCCATGACCCAAGGTGCTAATGCTTTTTTAAAATGATGCATCACATCACAACTTCCTGCAAGAATTTATTGAATTTAATATCATGTTTAGATTTTAAAGTTTAACCCAAATCACTTCTATTTATTGCATTTATCTTTTTTTTTGTTGTTGGTATAATGCATTTGTGTTTTATCTTATGGATCAATTAAATCCATCTGTTTGTAAATGTGTATCTGTCTGTTTATGCACAAGATGTTTTTGTATTCTCTATGGTGTATGTGCTAATCACACCAAATTGTCACACTCACTTTAAAAGGAACATCTGTACACCTGCCCAGTCATGTAGTAGCAGTGAAGAGCTTGCTTGAACTGATCCTGATGTGATTTGCACTGGTTGTATCCCATCTCCTTCCAAGTTCAAGATGCCTTTATGTGCTCACTATAGTTGTGAAGAGCTATAGACGTATATGAGTTAAAAAAACAAACAAAAAAAAAACAGTATAATCATTCTTTTTCTTTTTCTTTTTTTCTTTATTATTTTTTTTGGATTTTTCCAATTTTCTCCCCTAATTTAGTCGTGGCCAATTCCTCCCCGTCACTAGGGGGCTCC
>JAQMYL010000007.1:7634502-7646781 GCA_030014365.1 Clarias pachynema | reverse complement strand
ATTTCTTCTTTCCACCATTTTGTTCTCTGCTATAGAAACTCTTAAGCCTCTTAAAAGTCCTCCTCTCTACTCTTAACCATTTTTACCTTAGGAGCTGGTAAGCTAAGATGTTTTTCGTGAATCATTTTTAAAGTGTAACCCAAATCACTTATATTTATTGCATTATTTTTTTTTGTACAATGCATTTCCGTTTTATCTTATGGATCAATTAAATCCATCTGTTTGTAAATGTGTCTGTCTGTTTTTTTTATCTTTCTAAATTTAGGGGAAATTCTAAGAAAATGTCATAATTCTAAGAATTTTCTTAGAATTTTGTCGGTATGAGCAACTTTTAGGCTTGGGCCCATATTCACAATGCTTCTTAGAATTTTATCAGAGAGCTCCAATCTTAGCTTAAAAAGTCCTAGCTGGGAGTCCTAGACTAAAAATTATTTAGGAAACTTCTCAGAGCAACAGAGCAGAGCAGAGGAAAAGTACAAAAACCTTTATCTTAGTTATTAATCTTAGTTGTTAAACCGGTTATTAATTCCAAGGGTTCACTTATTATTATGTTATTATTTTAGGCACATTATATTTGTTAATAGCCTTGACTTGATGATCAGATCGCATTTTATGACAAATCGATGCAGAAAACCATGAAATTCCACAAGGTTCACATACTTTTTCTTGCCGCTGTAACTTGTCACCAACACCTGAGAGTTATTGCCACATCCCCTATACAGTGATGACTCCTCTATACAGTGCTGTGCCATTTCCACATATTTGGGCCATTATAGGAGTTCCTGGGAGGTCAGTGTTTCAGTGGTGAAGCAGGCAGTCCGATCAAATCCAGCAAACAAGTTCGACTTTCCTGCATATCTAATAAGTGTCTATGAGGGGTGTTCAGGTCAAACCGAGATTTAGGCATAAAACCAATTATAATTTGCAGAACGTGTCATCAACTTACTGCAGAGATGCATCTGTCGGTGGGAACTGTACACACCGTCATTTAGAAACACCCGCATTTCCAGAAGGTGAGTGCACATTGGCTATGGAGAGAGCACTCTGCCTTCGACCAGAACAGAAGATTGCTAATCTGCAATGTGTTAAAGGAATGTTTTGTCCATTAAGGACAGTATGTCCGATAATAGCCCCAACATAATGAGAAAACTTTCTACTTTGATAGTATCCAAGCACTGGTGAAGCACTGAAATAAGTGCAATAGTGTAGCAGGGGATTATATAGAGAAATAATAAGAGTTTACACTCAACTTTGTTCTGTTATTCAATCTAACGTCCCAGTTTGACTTGAACACCCCTTTGCTGCTCCTCCATAGGAGCAATTTAAATGTAACATCTGAAGGTATTTCTAGACCTATAATAATTCTATCATTTAAAATGAAACTGTAGATTATGTGGTGTTGATGAACTATGCAGTGAATTTGGCTAATTTCAGGGTTCTGTTTACATTTTTCTGGCTTAGAAATTAGCTCAGCACTGTCATCTCAGCTCAGCTGCATTTCCTTATAAGGCATAAAGTGATTTCACTGGAAACCCTAGTCACAAACAGTTGTAAGTAATTTAAAAGAAATTTAAAAGGAAAGCGGTTTTCTGTGAACACAAGCCAGAGTCAGAGTCCTTGGATATAGGACAGAATACAGAATTCCATCAGGATGAGACTTAGTTATTACCATATACAGTATTAAGTGAACGAAAGTCAGGAAATTACTGGATAACTGCATGAGTGTACTCACTAACTTTTTCATTGTGCTTATTTCAAACATTTGCACCATGATTTCACAATAGAAGGAAAGCCAATAGTTAAGAAAGAGCATGAAATGCACCTTATGGGGGGAGGGGGCTATAATAGTGAAGCAAATTTATTAAGGAGAACATCACATGATAAATCCACTATCAGCACAATAAATCTGTGTGTATGCCCTATCCAATAAAGTGGTATAAGCGGGATCAAGTCAAGTCAAGACTGTAGGTTCACATGCTTCATCCAAAACACATGATATTGTCTTTTTAAATTCATCTATGTTATACAGGGCAGAATAACATACTCAAAAGAATCAGCTATCTACCCTCTTCTGGTTGTGTGAACTCACAGATACACACGATTGCCTAATGTTTCTGTGATTGAGAACTGTTACAAAGAACAAGGCCAGTTTTGCCCGCTAACATCCCGCCATGCATGACAGTGGCATCATCAGGGTAAGAAGTCTTCTGACAACTTGGCAAACATCGTTCTGTTCATTCCAAATTTCAGGAAGTATCGTTTTTATGAATTACTCATATGTGTGTGTGTGTGTGTGTGTGTGTGTGGAGTTTGCATGTTCTCCCTGTGCATTGTGTCCGTGGTCCTCTTATGCTTCCAAATAGCTCATACTGCATGACTGTGTGTGCCTATGCCCACATGAATTAGCACCCCATCCAGGAGTGTACCCTGACCACCCCACACTTTGCATATAAGCCAGGGTCCCGTTAACCTTACATTGACTAAACTGTATGGAAAATGAAAAATGTATGAGAGTGAGTAAAAAATTATCACACTCTGGCTGTATAATTTATTTTAATTATCTTTTATCTCCATACCAGATAATCCCAAAGGTGCTTGGTGGGGTTGAGGTCAGGGCTCATCAAATCAAACCAAACTGTTGTGGCATAGTATTGTCTAAGATGTCTTGTGTATGCAGAAGCATCCCGCCAAAACATAGTATTGGTGTTAAAAAGTATCTCACTTACGTGAAAATGTGTATGTTCAGATAGAATCATATAACACCATTTTTCATAATACTTAATGCTTCTTATCTCCTGTTTTTTGTGAATATGCAGAGAAACATATTTGCTTAATACAATTTCATGCCCCATGTATTTTTGAAATTCAAATCTTTCAATGATCTTAACTGTTATTCAGATAAAACTTGGCAAATTTTGATTTCACATGAAAAGGCATAAACCTAAAAAAGTGTATTACAGTATTTTAAACTTCAAAATTGTTAAGATTTTGCAGCATGAATTTGACATGGTTACGGACACTACAGCTTTTTAAGCTTTTACCCCCCTATTATGACCCATTACAGGTCATATGCTTCTCGAAGATTACACCAATTTTAGTATCAATACTCTTAAAGAAATATAAATATTTTGCATTCTAAATTATTATTGTTTGAAGCTAGACAGTATAACGCTGAAAATGGCCATTTATGAGGCACTTCAAAAATCATCTTTTCAAAACGCCTGAAGTTAGCAACTTGAATTTTTTTGGGAAGCAAGATTGGTCACTTTCATGTTGCATAACTTTAAAAAAGTAGCTTCTTTGGCACACACTTCTTCTGTATTACGTGTATGACATAAAAAGCACATTAAATCAGCACCCATACCCCTAATTTTGGCAGATGGAGATTGCCCTTCACTGGGTATGAGGGGCCTGACTGAAACACCTGAATTCGATAATTAACACGTTTGGCCAAATAATATTTGTCCATATACCGTAGTGTTTCACTACAGTATCATTGTAGAAGAGGGCATGTTAGTCACGCAGTCCTTCTCGCTACTACAGCACGCGCTCTGCCTACATTTATGGCACGTTTGATGAGGGACTGACTTCAAAGCCCAGAAACCTCCGCGCGCGCGGTGACGAGGCGACGGCGCCGCGCGCACGTCTGGCGCAAAAGGTCTGTTTTGGAAGAAGAACGGAAGATGGCGACCTCAAACAATCCGCGGAAATTCAGCGAGAAGATCGCGCTGCACAACCAAAAGCAGGCGGAGGAGACGGCGGCGTTTGAAGAAGTCATGAAGGACCTGAGCATCACTCGAGCCGCGCGGGTACGTGCCGAGGTTTTCCTCGCGACGGCTCGTGATTTTTCAGGCGCATCTCTCTCTCCCTCTCTCTCGGTTAGACTGACTTAGCTGCTGCGCTAACAGCTCTCCTGGCCATCACGGGCTCGAGCAGCTTAGCGCACGATTCCGCGAGCTCCCGTAATAATAACCCGCAGGTTTCAGGGTTATAAATGAACGCGTAGGCAATCGTGAAGCGCGCGCGTGAATGTGCGGATGCGGACAAAATGGGCTACAGATGTGCCGCACATCTGCACTGCTACTTCCAGTGTACGCGCGCCCTCGCGCACTTCCCTGGAAAATGCATAACATTCACATGCATGTGATTTATTTATTTATTTATCTGTTTATTTATTTACCTTTTGCCCTAATATACCTATATTTGTGAATAGCTTCCGTTTTCTTTTGGCATAGATGGGAATCGTTTGCTAGTCCCACGGATTTTATTCTGCTATCTCATTCTTAAACTTTGCCCCAAAAAAAAAAAAAAAAAAAAAATCATGCACACCATAGTGATTGTAGCAAAGCAAAAAAAAAAAAAGGCCATAACTAGGCTTAAAACACCACTGCTTTGTCACTATGCATCTGATTCTTTTGATTCCTTGACCATGAATGATATTTGAGTTCAGTTTTGTTTCATTCATGCATAATCATGCTGTCATTCACTCTGGCACTCATTCATGCGCTTTTATTTTGCACAGCTGCAGTTACAGAAGACCCAGTATTTGCAACTGGGCCAGAATCGTGCTCAGTGCTATGGAGGTTCACTGCCCAATGTCAATCAGATTGGAAATAGCAACACTGACCTGCCTTTTCAGGTGAGCTATTAGAAATTGTATCAGATGCAAAAGTTTTTTTTTTTTTCTTTTCTTTTTTTTCTTTCTTTTCCAGTAGGGGTGTTACAGTTTGAAATTCTTACGATATGGGAACCTAGTCTAAATATATCACAATACTCATTATATCATGGTATGTGGTAATAAATGTTTTAAAACACACAAGTCAGTAGTGAAATAAATACTTTTTATGACCGCTTTGTACAAAGAAAATGTTCATTCACATCGTTGTGAATGTACTATACAATACAATCCTTTAATTGTTCTTTTTTTTCTGCACTAAAAGATTTCCAGACATGCAAGATGTAATTAGACAACCAAAGTTCTATATAAAAATGGAGGTACCAAAATATATAAATTTTTAAGCAAGTAAGGTTTAGCTGGTGATACTTTTTATAGACTATAGACTTACCTTTTGTGGATTAAAAAGCAACACAAAAGTCGGCTGCATAGTGGTTAGCGCTGTGGCCTTGTAGGGGTCAAGGGTTCGATTCCCGCCTCGGGTCTGTGTGCATGTTCTCCCTGTGTTTGGTGGCTTTCCTCCAGGTACTCCGGTTTCCTCCCACAGTCCAAAGACTTGCAGATTAGGCTAATTGCCGTTCTTAAATTTGCCATAGTGTGGGGATTGGTACCCTGTCCAGTGCATGTCTCGTGCCCTAAGTCTGCTGGAATAAGGATAATCGGAATAGAAGATAAATTAATGATGAATGAATTAATTTAGTCATCAAATCAGAGGATTATTTTCAACAGATCTTCAAACAGATATTCAAACATCATGATTATATCTTTCAAAAGTGCCAGTTCAACCAGATCTAGACTCCTTAAATGTTTTACCCTTTACTGAAAATTGAACTAAAGGGTTATTTCAGGATTCCTACCTATCTGTCTTTAGGACAGTCCACCCCCAGTTTGGCCTCTTTGAAAATCATACAGGTCTTTGGAGCTCTCACTTCTAGACATGCTTAAAGATCAATATATTATAATCTAAAAATCAGTTCAGATGGAATAACTGATCTCTTTGTAAATCACACTAAAAGTTTGACTGCTTTTCTAAGATCTTGATCAGGAGTGGATCGAATGACAATAACATATTTTTATATAGGGGCTTTCCTTGCACTTGGAATTCAATAACATGCCTAAAATTTCCAGAAGCATAATTTCTCATTAAAACATCTTTTTAAAGAGCATTTAGGCATCATCTATATTTTATATTTATACTCTTATTATATATAAGTGTGATTGTATGAATATCTTAATACCATAGAAAAGCACAAAAAGTTTTTTCCTTTTTCTTTTATTTTTATAACAGTTTAAAACGGAACTTTTGCATGCAGTTTGAAAAGTAGTTTAAAAAGATCATTTTGAGAGTGACTTCTTTTCAATCACACATCATGACACAAGTAGCAACTCTTGTTTCCAGGTGGATGAAACTGACTCATCTAACTATATAAGTTGATTTCATAATGTTCGTCTGTTTTAAAGATATCGATTAAAATGATTCAAAAGTATTATTCTCACCAGGGTCACTTCTATTTTCTAGTTTATGTACTTATTGTGCATTTTAAACATGTCGTACCTCTTGTAGTTGCTTTCCTCATTCAGATATTAGGCTGTTAAAATGCCTGCATCATCCATCTATTACTTTTTTATAGTTGCTGTCATTTAAAGACATTGTCCACCATTTGTAACTCGCATTTTACCCTCCAATGACGCCATGTAGCAGAGGATGAGAATTTGAAATCCATCCCAAACTTTGCAGTTAGTGTGGGGTGTCATAACTGCGTTTGCTTATCATTTATGAAACATTAGCAAGTCTGCAGTCGAAACTGTGTGATGGTGTCATTGCTTGTATGCTTTCATATTGCCGGTCCATCCTCGACTACAACGCTGCACTGTTTGTTTCTTTTAATTCGGCTTGTCATTGGATCGTATAGCCGAGGATATTTCTTTAAGTTTAATTGTATGTGTAAATGTGTTGCTAGTGAAGATAGATTTCTTAAACCTATCAGATTCCTTTTCAGACTACAGTTTTGGATACTAGTCGAACGACCCGGCACCACGGCTTGGTGGACCGCGTGTATCGAGACAGAAATCGGATCACGTCCTCTCATCGCAGGCCTCTCTCAGTGGATAAACACGGACGTCAGATATCCTTTTTTTTTAATAATTATATGTAATCTTTTGTTAACTCGAAAATTTAAGGGTTGATCCTAGGTCTTAAAGACCAAATTACAAACAGCGCTAAATGTTTGCTGCTGAAGATGAGTGTGGCAGTGAAATTCATGTGTTATAACTGTTTAATAAGAAGCAGCTCTATAACAGCATTGTGTTGATTGCGAGAATATTTCAGTGATTGCGGAGTCGCAGTCATCTTACCTATTAATGCAGTGTAAAGTTTAAACAGCTTTCCGCTACTTGGTCACATGAGAATTGTAGATATGCCATGCAGATGAACTGCAAATATCATCCATGAGTCATGAGTTTACATCAAAAACCATCACTGCTAATGATGATGGCATTTTTTCAATATTGTCACTGATTGCTCAACACATAGGTTTTCACAATTATGTGATAAATTAAAACACTGTAAATTGATGCTTTGATACAAATGATGCTTTAACATGATGTCCTTAACACACAAACACATAAAAGTGATGAAGAATGTGCCAAATATACAGTGCATCTCAATAATCTCAATAAATTAGAATGTTGTGAAAGTGTTTTTTTTTTTGAGTAATTCAAAAAGTGAAAATCGTACATTTTCTAGACTCGTTACATGTAAACAGAAAAATTAATGTTTTAGTTTATGTGATTACAGCTTACAGCTCACGGAAATGTAAAGTGCAGTATCTTAAAGTATTAGAATATTTCCTAAAATCAATCAAAAAAGGATTTATGCAGAAATGTCCAACTTTTGGAAAGTATGTCCATTTATGCACTCAGCACCTTGTCGATGCTCCCTTAAGCCTGAGGTAGTGCTGAAGCATTGTTAAAGACCAGGTTGCTTTGATAGCAGCCTTCAGCTCGTCCGTACTGTTGGTAGGAGTGTTTCTCATCTTCCTTTTGACGATACCCCACAGATTCTACGATACCCCAAAGATCTATGTGGTTCCAGGGCAGGCAAGTTGGCTGGCCAATAAATTATAGTAATATCACGGTCAGCAAACCAGTTAGTAGTAGTTTTGGAACTGTGAGCAAGTGCTAAGTCTTGTTGCAGAAGTCAATCAGCATCTCCATAAAGATTTTCAGCAGACAGAAGCATGAAGTGCTCTCGAGTCTCTTGGGAAACAGCTACGTTGACTTTGGACTGGATAAAACATAGTAGACCAACACAGCATCCCAAATCATCACAGACTGTGGAAACTCCACGCTGGACTTCAAACAACTTAATTTCTGTGCGTCTCCATTCTTCCTCCAGACTCTAAGACCTTGATTTCCAAATGAAATGCAAAATTTACTTTCATCTGAAAAGCGGACCACTTTGGACCACTGAGTAACGGCCCTGTTCTTTTTCTCCTTAGCCCATTTAAGACACTTCTGATGCTGTCTCTGGTTCAGGAGTGGCTTGATACTTGGAATGGAACTGTTGTAGCCCATTTTCTGGTGAGATCTGTGCGTGGTGGCTCTTGATGCACTGACGTCAGCCTCATTGTATGTGTTATAAATATAGAATATATGAGAGTTCCACTTTTTTCTTTTTTGACTATGAAAAAAAGTTGTAGACACCACTCATCCTAATATTAACCACTGAGTAAAGGGGCTTGTTCTGAAATACCAAGTTGACCCAGATTGATAGAGATGTGAATATGAAAAGAAAATCCCAGAAGCATGATGAAGTTCTATGTTTTATTTCTATTGCATTGATTCATGCATCACATATAGCACAAAAATCATTGTGATTTAAAAAGTGAGTAAAAGGTTAACCAGTACAAACTGAAGCAACTTGAATGTTTCAAGTAATTAAGTTGATGGGGCATACAAGCAGGCAGCTTTTATACATGAACATGTCAGTTTCGTTCCAGTAGGACTGGATGGCTCCCTGCAGATGATAGACTAGTTGTCAAGCAGCTGGGTTAGGCCTGTTAACATGAAGCAGAACCTAACTTTGAATGATCAGCTGTAGTGTGTAAGACTGAAGGAATTGATTGAATTGATTGGCTATGATTAGAACACTGGTAGTAATTAGACAAGGGTATGGAAAAGAATAAACAAAGCAACTGTAGATACTGTAGGTTCATATCTATCGTTTCATTAATCTCTTTATATATTACTACACTCACTAATGTATTGATCTTGCTGTTTATTTATTTAATTATTTTATCTGTTTTTTTTTTTCTCTTTAATGAGGCTTTTTATTTTTGATTGAAATTTTTGATTGAAAAGCATAAATGGCCATTTTTATCTGGGTGGAAAATTTTTCCTTCTCCTTCTGTCAATTAGTGCAATGCTGGCCAATCAGGGACATCTGTTCATGAAAAAACAGCATAAAACATTTACCACTCTCCACCACGTGACTTAAAAAAAAAAAAACTGTCTGTTTTTTCTGTGTGTCTGAGTAATCAAGCGATAGTCCTCACCGTCCTAGATTAGTAGCTGTCATGCTGACTTGTATAAATACATGCCAGAATCGTCGGGTGACGCGGAGAAACATTTCCCTTAACACAGAGACTTACATCGACAGCTGTCCTTATGGCTCAGTGTATCTGTCACCTCCCCCAGACACCAGCTGGAGGAGGTAAGCCACGGTTGGCCGTTGCGAATTCAAAAACTTTATTCAACTTACAGCTTCAAACCATGCTCATACATTTGTACACTATTGTTTCCAGGACCAATTCTGACTCTGCGTTACATCAGAGTGCCATGAACCCTACTCAACAAGACGCTTTTGTCGGAGGATCTCAAGAGCTGCAGCCGAAACGAGGTAAGAATGATGTGAAGGCTAAAAGCAGGCTTGCTTCCTTCTGCTTGGTAAAAAAAAAAAGAAACTCACTTCCGGCTTTGTCTCTGTTCTAGTCGTCTTACTCACACCCCCAGATACAGAGGATCCCGAAACAGAAATGGAAAAAGACGACCAGAAGGCATCACTACATCCCAAATCCCATGACGTTCCAGGGATTAAGTGAGTATACGCAATATGGTGTATTATTATCCTCCTCCAGCAATTTGAATATTATTATTGCAAAGGATTATTTAAATACAATAATACGTTTGTCACATGCCCCATAAACTGTGTTATATTTCTAGCATATTTCCATCCCCTGATCAAGAAGTGAACGCGACATTGATGCCAGCCGCGCACAGCACAGGTGGCTCCTTGCCCGACCTCACCAACATCCAGTTCCCCCCTCCACTGCCCACACCTCTTGACCCAGATGACCCCGTGACCTTCCCGTCCCCCAGCACCTCCGGTAGCACAGGCAATCTGAGCACCAATCTCACCCACCTGGGCATCAGTGCTGCCAGCCACGTGGCCGCCTCCAACCCGGCACCCACCGGTGCTGCTCTCACACTCAACATCGACGCCCAGCAGCAGCAGTCGTGCCCACAGCAGCTCTCACCTACTCTCTCACCCACCCTCTCGCCTCAGATGCCCATTTCTCAGGTACAGTTCCGAATCGATCTGGTTTGATATGGCAGTGCTTATTAAGGCTGTGAAGAACGGAAAGGTCATGGTACCTCATTTATGTCACTTAAATCACTTATTATCATCTTTTTATTTTTTTGAGGAAGAATTAATCACACACTGCCTGGAATTGTGCCGCCCTGCACCTTATTTGGTTCAGGGAAGTAAAACTAACTGGCCGTACACTATGGTTGGGAGGGATGGCATATTCTTTTTTCCTTGTCAATCACAACGACAGCAACCAGTTATAAGCATCTGTGAGCTCATGTACCGCCAAATCCAAATGAGAAACTGGCAGGTAACATATGTACTTGTCCCCCCTGCATTTGTCCACCCCTGCAAAGCAAAAATGTGCCTTCTCAGAGATGCCTTTCCAACCCTTCAAAGTCTTTATAGCCAGTTTTGAATGAAACCATCATTTTATGACTGATGATAGTTTTATTTGATGACGTAACTTGCTTCGAAACACTTAAAGAACATCTAACATGATGTGATATGGAAATTCTCTGCATTTAAAAAAAAACAACAACAGCAAAATGTGTAATGTTTTTGCAGTCGATCACGATGGACAGCATGTCTCTGGAGCAGCAGCTGTCACAGTACTCGCTGCTGAGCCTGCTGAGCGATCTGCAGAAGCAGCAGCAGACGCTGCCACAGAACATCCGCCTTATCCAGCTGCCACCAATCACCGTCAACTCTGCCTCCAGCCCGCCCCAGACCTCCTTGTCCAGCCAGTCACCAACAGCCACAAGCGCACCTGTCAGCTCGGTCAGTATAACCCGACCTTAATCCTTATTAGAAATGTATTTTCTTATATTTATTTCTTCTTTGAGCATGAACCTACACAGTATTGGGAGCTTCTGATGGTTTATCAATGCATTTAATGTTGCGATGAAAACTCCAGCAGAGTTAACAGCTGGCGTCTTTCTAAAGCATCCTCGCTTCTGAGGTGCTCAGACATTATGAGCTCTTAGTGGACATGTGATGTCGTTCTGAAAGGCCTCTTGCTTTCAGCAGTATCGCAATCAGACTGGCTCTCCGGCCAACCAGTCTCCGACCTCGCCAGTCTCCAACCAGGGCTTCTCGCCTGGAGGCTCGCCTCAAGTAAGGGCGGAATCCCCTCTCACCATGTTTGCTTGTTGTGCTTTTGGCCGCTCATCACTGTCGCAGCTCTCCGTCCTCCCTCCTACACTTCTCTCTGTCTGCATTTCAACCCTTTGCTTATTGCTCAGATTCTGCAGTGATTTTTATCCATGCTGTTTATGTATCCTTTACTGGAACCGTCTTGGCAAAATGGCCGGGCAGGTTTGCTACGCCGAATGTCAGGGTATAATTTTTTTTTCTCCTTGTTATTGTAGCAGGATATTAGTCGACATATTAGCTAGTCTGGGATATGAAGATGTTTCAGCTGTGTTGCTGTTTATAGATGCGTTAAATGTAGTGCCAAATTCAGCAGAACAGCATTAGACTCCCAGGGGCAAAGTACCAGCTATTAGTTTCTGTATATAGTGCTGGCAAAGGTTCATACCCAGGCTGCTCGTTCTACATTGTTCATTGTTCTGTATATACAGTATATACTGTGCAGTTTCTCAGAAAGGTCCTGGAGTTATCAAGCCTGCACATTTTAGGGCACTTGTTTTGTGCAAAATAAATCATTTATAATAAGTAGTAAAAAAGGCAATTTCGGACAACTACACCTGGAAGAATAAAAACTGCTGATTTTAGGTCCCCTCCTTTTCAGATTTCTCCATCGTGTTGTGATTTGGTCTGATCTGATCTGTCCACGTTAGGGTTTACATCTCAATTAGAGCTGCACAATCAATCGCATGGGCAGTTATTCATTTGCAAAAGGCTGCAATTTATTACAGATAATGTGTACATTAGGGATGCACCGATACCACTTTTTTGGAAAACGAGTACGAGTTTGAGTACTTGCATTTCAGTACTCGCCGATACCGATACCGAGTACTTAATAAAAACATGATTTAAATTTACAGAAACA
>JAQMYL010000007.1:7615565-7634402 GCA_030014365.1 Clarias pachynema | reverse complement strand
GACTTTTAACGAGTACAAGTACTTTAAAAAATGTGGTATCGAGGCCGATACCCGATACCGGTATCGGGACATCCCTAGTGTACATAGTCTGGAATGTATGTCAATAATTTAAGAACTAGTTCATTTTTTCAGTACTTTTAAGGTCATAAATAAATATTGGCAAACATCCATTTAACGAGATACCTTTTTTAAATTATTTGGTGTTAGCCTAAATAAATGCGTTTGAATAATCACAATATAATTTTTTTAAAATAGTTATTTAATCATTTAAATTGATCATTTTGTTACTGGTGTGCGAACACTCACTCACTCCTGTATATAGGGTCGCGGGATGCCTGTAGCCTGTCCAAGGAGACTTGGGGCACGAGGCCGGGTACATCCTGGACAGGGTGCCAATCCATCAGAGACACACACACACACACACATTCACACACTACGGGCAATTTGGAAATGGCAATTAGCCTAATTTGCATGTCTTTGGACTGTGGGAGGAAACTGAAGAACCCAGAGGAAACCTGCCAAGCACGGGGAGAACATGCAAACTCCACACACACATTTTTACAAAGGCTTCACCAAAAAAGAGTAATTGCAATACGGACCTGTGCAATTATCTTATCGCAAAAAGGCTGCAATAGCACCTAATATATGCATAGTCATATTTTGATAAATAAAAATAAGCAAAATACATAAATAATGGCGAACTTCCATTTAATTTTATATTTTCTACATCATTTAAAGTAAAATCAGGTTGAGCTTCTTTTCTCTCAGTCGGTGAACTGGGTCTTAACCTGTATCTAGCTCTGAGCATTGGCGATGTGATTATGGAATCTTGAGGCTACAGTAAAAATACCAATATTCTTTTCTTGGTCAAAGTGAAGGTATTTTCAAAATGGCCAACTTTCACATTTCATGCCTCACTTTTAACTGTGAGCTCCCTTGTTGAATGGACAGATAAGATCCTGTTTCAAAGGGCTCTCCGAGGCAATTTGGAGAAAGCAAGAAGTTTGCTGTAGTGCTTCACTTGCTCTCAGGGTGCTTTTACCTGAATTTCTTTTTTCTTTTTGTCCAAGTGACCTGGTGTTGAGTTTGTTACTGATCTGACCACAGAAAACGATGGACTTTAACCATTTTTCAGTCTCTGTGGGATTCAGCAGATGACTCATGCACATTAAAAGGAAGCTCTGAGTCAGGAAAACTGATTTAGTTACCTTAAACTCGGTAAAGGGAAATATCGGTAAAGCCCTAAAATGTGCAAGACGAGGTGTACTACAGGACGATGGCTGAGATCCGCTGCATTACACAGGAGCCCCAGGGTCCGGGTTCGATTCCCGCCCTTTGTGTGCATGGTGTTTGCATGTTCTCCCCGTGCTTGGTGGGTTTTTCCTCCCACAGTCCAAGGACATGCACATTAGGCTAATTGTGAATGAGTGTGTGTACTGTATGTGTTCTGAAATAAATGGCCACCCCGTCCACCTCCTTGGAGGCGTCAGGTCCCCTGCGACCACGTATATAGGATTCAG
This sequence comes from Clarias pachynema, assembly GCA_030014365.1. NCBI lineage: Eukaryota > Metazoa > Chordata > Actinopteri > Siluriformes > Clariidae > Clarias > Clarias pachynema. The sequence goes on along the minus strand of JAQMYL010000007.1, from coordinate 7,632,882 downwards.
AAAATCAGAAATGAGGTGATGTAGCTTCAAATATGATTAGATTACGATGGCAGCACCATTACAATCTTTTAACTGCTTGCACAGCCTGAATATATGACTAAAGGTTAAAAATTTATAAATTATGTAGATAGCTACCTTGTTGAATAAGTTATAATGTCACCGCTTGGGAGTATCAATTAATAACAAGTAATATTAGTAAACTAAAACAGATTTATTTTAAGCGGTTTGCATATTTCTTGTCTTTTGCTTATTCCTTTCCAGGCATCTTTATTATCTGCTCCATTTTTTTATTTCTTTATTTTTTTTGTATGCTTTATCTTTTCGTGTGTAAGCCAGAACTTTTGATCAAACATCGGCCTTGTCTCTCATTACCATCATAAATGAATCCAGTTTCTTTTACATCAAGACTTCTCCTTCTGCACATGCAAAACAATTGACTGGCAGGCAAATCTGCTTCACTGCAGAGGAGTTTCCTGATTGGCTAAAAACAGCTGGATTGTGTTGAACTTACAGTGCCCTGGAAATTTACATTGAAGTCATTTCAAAACAAGTCACATAAAGTTTTTAAGAGTTAAAGAAACCACGTACGACATTTTTATCTGTTGACATTGAACTGTTCTTGTTGTGTGTTGACTGAGGTGTATGTTTTATCGCTGTTATGCCATGGTTCTTGTATATCTTGGACGATTGTTTACCATCCACAAATCAGGTCCATTTTCAAATCCAGTTGTGACAATGGTATTGAACTTATACACCTTATGTAAGAAGAAGTAGTTCATTAGTCTAAAGAAACGAGAGACGCACATACGAAAAGTGCTACATACTGTAATCTCGAGCTCTGATTTTGTAAACTGAATTAATGCTCACATCTGGATCGATAATTTCAATACCAGTTGCTGGAAATGGAATTACATGTTTTGTTTTGTTTTTGTTGATGTTGTTGTTGTTGTTGTTGTTGTTTCTCACTGTGCTGTTTAACAGCTGTGGAGAGTAAACCATTTGCCAAGATTGTGTTCAGGATATGTTTTGCTTTTTTATCCGATGTCCTCAGCTCTTAAACGTGGATGTCTTGCGCTAGACATCACGTGTTGTCAGCATCTTGCCTACTTGTCCTGCTGTTTAAGAAAACACGGTCACGCCGACTGACTGACTGAAGTAATCAAGTTGTCTCTTGCTATATTTGTAGCACATTCCAGTGGTGGGGAGTATTTTCGGAGATTCATTCTACGAGCACCAGATGGCGTCCAGACAGACCAACGCTCTCTCCCATCAGGTGTCTCTTCTTTACTTTCTTCCTGATGGATCTTATCAATGAAAATATTTATTCTCTATTTAATAACGTAGATATTTACCCATTTTACCTGACAGGCCATAGATTTAGTAGAAGAGTATGTTAAAAAAAAAAAACACAAATTCATTCTTGTTTATATATTTTACCCTAATTTCAAAACTGTGTTCCTTCGTAGCTCGAACAGTTCAACATGAACATGATTGAGAACCCGAGCAGTTCGAACAGCTTGTACAATCCATGCTCCACGCTCAACTATACGCAGGCGGCCATGATGGGTTTAACTGGGAGCCACGGCAGCTTGCAGGACACCCAGCAACTCGGCTACAGTAACCATGGCAACATTCCCAACATTATCCTAACAGGTATATTTTTGTTCATTTGTATTGTTTTCTTTCCTCCGTTTTAGTTTCGTGAAAGTCATAGGAATCTGGACAGCCATAAAACACAAGTCACCTTTACTTTTACGGTAGGTCATCTTATGCATGAGCCAAAAAAAAAAGGTAGCTGCAGTAAATGCACTGAAGGGATGTAAGAATTTGGTTTTCGCATTTAACACTTTATTAGGAACAGTATAGGAATCCTGAGTAGGTTTGCATAGGATTTCAAAAAACCTTGCAAAGATTTGTTTAAGATTTTGGCGCATGTTGATCACATGATAGCATTGTGCAATTCCTGCAGATTTTTTCAGGTGCACGTTCATGCTGTGATTCTGTGACATGGTGCATTATCATGCTGGAAGTAGACATTAGAAGACCCGGGCTTTGATCAGCCAGTGCTGCTTCAGCCTCTGCTTTTCTGTTCTTGGACGACAGCGATGTTGTTCTGCTCGCCACAGATTTACAGAGAGATTATCTGAGTTACAATAGCCTTTTAGTCTGGCCGTTCTCTGTTGACCTCTCTCATCAACAAGCTGTTTTCCTCCACAGAGCTTCTGCTTGCTGGATATTATTTCTTTATTGCACCGTTGTGTTGTTTTTGAAAATCCCTGGTGTTCCTAATAAAGTGTATGGGTTTGTGTGCAATTACAGTTCAATGGGAAATTAAACAAAGCCGTAGCTAAGAGCAAAAAACCTGAAAGCAGAAAAAACGGTGTAGTTTCACAGACAACTGTATTCTCAATAGTGCAGCTTTGTCAACTTTCTTTAAGTTCTTATCCGGATTTAATTTTAAGGAATTATGGGTTTACTGGGGTTGGGTTTGGCTGTGTTCAAATTCAAGCGTGTTTATTAGGTAAAGGAAAATGATAGTGTGCAGTTGCTGATTATAGTATGAAGGGTGTACTAGTCAAACCGGTAGAGGAACAAAACACCGTCATGAGAGTAAAAACAACCTTTATTTCTTTATACAATCCCCTGCTACACTAATGCACTCATCCCAGTACTCCTACATTAGGAGGTAAGAGGTTTCCAGAGCCATGATCAGACTGCCTGAAACGCTGGCCTCCCAGGAATTCCCTTAATGGCCCAAACATGTGGGAAATGCTTGGAGCAAGATCAGGACTGTGGCAATTACTCCAAGCCAAGTTTCTGTAACGTACAAGTGGTCCTTATGCATGATTGTGTGTACCATTCCCACAGACAGATTCCTTTTTTTTTTTTTTTCCCCCCGATTTTCTCCCTAATCTAGTCATGTCCAATTCCCTCCCGCCACTAGGGGGGGCTCTCACATCAAGGCTACTTACTACCATTCAGCCAGGAGGGCCGAGGGCTGTCACATGTTTCCTCCGAACCTCTTTTTTTCGAACTGCTCGCTCATGCACCATTGGGGGCGGCGTAACACACTCGGAGGACAGCGCTATCCGCTCCCTCTGCGTGCACGAGCTCACAGAATGGCGTAGAGCTGTGATTAATGTGGGAGCACTAAGTACCTCTCATCCCTCCCCGCTGAGAGAGCTCGGCCGATTTAACTCTCTCGAGACCTCCGACTGTGAGAGGTTACAGCATCACCCAGGAACCGAACCAGCGATCTCCGGATGATACGGCGGCACTTTACCACTGCGCCACTCGGAAGCTGACGGATTCCTTTTTAAGTCCCGGTTTGACATGAATGCCCCATGTATATAATCATGTTATAGTTTTTATTAAGACATGAATATAACCCTAGAATATAACCCTGGAATATACTTTCTTAAACTTAAATAGAAATCTCAAGATAGTCTGTATTCTAGGTGGTGTTGCATTTAAAAGAGTTTCCTGGTCTGCCAAATCACAGTCCTAGTGCTATCTACAGTATTTAGACTCTGGATAGGAACACCCACTGAACCTGATGATCTATCTGCGGGTGCCAAATCTAGCTTTCAGGCATATTCTCGTCAGTTGTGTTTGTGTCTAATACAACATCAAAACATGCACAGTTTCAGCATAAATAATGAATCAGCGTTGGCGGCCTGAAACAATCCCCTGCCCTCTGGCGTCCTCATTTATTGTAAATATCAACATTGCTAATATTTGATCTCAACATCTCAATGCTCCTCTGCCCTTCCTACCATTAATAATTAATCCCTAACTGGAAATTCTTGTGCTCATGTTTTATATTGTCTCTTTACATTTCAAATGACAAATGTCAGTCACAGGGGAGTCACCGCCAAGTCTCTCCAAGGAGCTGAGCAATTCTCTGGCCGGCGTGGGCGATGTCAGCTTCGACGCGGACTCTCAGTTCCCGCTGGACGAGCTAAAGATCGATCCGCTGACCCTGGATGGGCTGCACATGCTTAACGACCCAGACATAGTGCTGGCCGACCCAGCCACCGAGGATACGTTCCGCATGGATCGCCTGTAAAAGCAAGCAAACTGAGAAAAAAAAAAGAAGAAAAAAAAAAGAAAAGAAGCTCTCTGAACAGGAGGAGGCTGGAGACATACTCATTGTGCAGCTGCATGGCCACCCGGTTTTATCATTGCGCCCGCGGCCCTCGCTGCCCCTCCCCTTCATGGCATCTACGATAGCATGCTGCCAACATCAATGCCAACGTCTGGGGAAAGGAGGCACTCGAGCACATAGGTGGACGTGGCACTGCTATATCCACGCAGGCTAGTTCCGTGAGGCGGCGAGTTCTGAACCACGTCCATTGTGCAAGTGTCTCTGAACCCCTCCTTAGGCCTACATGTTGAGTTCTTTCGTTTTTGTTTCGTTCTCATGGGGTGATAGTTACATTTCTTATGTCATTCGTCATGTTTAAGTATTTATTCTATTCTCCAAGGAAAGCATCTTTTGTGCTGCGTGTGTGTGTGTGTGTGTGTGTGTGTGTGTGTGTGTGTGTCAAACTTCCTGACCAAGATAGCTTTTTTTTTGTTTTTCCTCCCATAAATCTTTATTTTTGCATCCCTTTTATGTTTCTTTCAGTTGTTTGTGTTGTTTATATATGTGTTTGTGTTCAAGTTTTACGGACGAATTGTTTACGTAAAGATACCACGTGTCTTTTTAGATTGTATGTTTTGTGTGTTTGTGTTAAATCTATATATTTAAAGGTTAAAATTATTTATTGAACCCTTTTATTTAATATTAAGGAGTACTACTCCCCCCATTCTACTTTTTATGGGTTTGGAAGAGCAGCGCCTTTGTGCTACTGTACGTACTTTATTATCGTTAAAGTCCTTAACACTAACAACCGACGTCCTCCGCAAACATTTTTTTCGTTCGCCTTTTCCTCCATAAGCATTAAAGCGCCGGTATTATTATTATTATTTAAAAAATTTTTTTGGTTTGCCGATATTTCTACAGGTTTAAACTGTTTTTCATATCAGTATTGTAGTGTCTAAAGAAGTACACGTGTGCGTTTTCCTCGTTGCTTTTCCAGCTGCAAATTGAAACCGTCAGTGGCGTCTTTGATTCGTGTTCTGCATTTAAAAGGCCGTCGTCATGCAGGGCCCGAATGGTTTAAAAAAAGAAAATTAAAAGAAAAAAGAAAAAAAAAAGAAAGCTTCAGAAAGCTACTGAACTCATCACTGTGACCCGACCTGATTTTGCCTTATGAACAAAAGAAGAAAAAAAAAATGCTGTTTTTAAGCTGTCACTGCAACGACGAGTTTTTTAAATCGTCCCGTCAACGTTTTATTCTCGTATCCGAAATGAGATCCGATCATGCACAATCAGTGGCAGTATTGTGTTTTTATAAATGCAGTTTTTTCACTTAAGTACTGTATGCCGTGTAGGTTAAGTGTCAAGCTTAAATGGATGGTGTGTTCGGTTCGAGCTGCTGGTTGAAAGTAAGGGGAGGGTACTGCTCCTTATTCATCGTGGTGTTTACAGCAATGTTGTTGTTTGTGTATATATCTATATAAATATTTGTATATTTGTTTCAGTCTTGTCTGACATTCACGTGATATAAACACATGTTGTGTTTCAAGTGAAACGTTTTAAGGAATCACATCTTTATATTTATGTAACACTATGGATTTAAAGAGAAAACTGTTATTCACTGTCTTATGTCACTTGAAATGAATGGTTTTAATTCAGTTTAAGTGTTATAACCCTGCGTTATGCAGCCTGGACATTAAAGAACTTGGACTTCATGCCAAAACTACTTTGGTACCAAAATCCTGGTGAACCTAATGCCATTCGTTGTTTGTGAACAATTGTATTGGCAGCATTAATTTGAAAGAAGAAGAAGAAGAGAAAAAAAAAAGAAATCTTGACTTTTGGTTGTATATGGTAAGAGTTTATTAACAGATCACCAAATTCTTATTTTTTTTTCCTTTGTTAAAGCAACAGTGTGGTTATATCAGTTTAATGAATTCAGCCAAGAGGCTCGATCTATGTGATGTATACAATGCAGTCTGTAAGTGATTTAGACAGTGACTCAATGTTTTGGTTCATCGCATAGGACTGAAATTAAACAGCCCGTTTGTGCTAAATATCTGCTTTCAATATGCTCGAACAGAACTTCCCATTCAATGTCTGATTGGTTTAAAGGGGTTGAAATAAGCGTTTCTCATGCTGTTACACCACAACCTCCTCCACCAGCATGAAGCGTTGTCACAACTGTTATCAGCCAGCTGTTTATAACAAACTCTGACCCTGGAATGTGCATGTTGCAGAACTCGGATCTGCATAAATATGCAAGTGTTTCAGAGCACGGTCTAAATAGTTTGAGTCCCTCTGTGTATTAGGGATCTCTGGCAGTAACATTTACAGTAAATATAAGTCATAAGTTACAGTAAATTAATTTTAATTGAGCTGATCTTCTGCTTTCTAATTTCTGTTCATTATTGGTTATCATCTTTGGTTGACCTCAAGTTGATGTAGCCAATGATACAAAGGCGTTTAAATAATCCCAGTCCACTGATGTTTGAACTTTTGGGGTCAGCATTGACTCCAAGTTATCTCTAGAGTGATCTCTAGTCTTTCTTTTTAGCAACACATGAACGCTGTAAGCAAATGTTGGACCTTTATATTATTCCCTGTCTCTGCACACAGTGCAAAAATATATATCTCTTACAAATCTGCTGCTAGAATATTCGCAAAAACAAAGAAAGCTGAACATATTTCTTTTGTCCTCAAGCACTTGTTACCGATTGCTAAGTCTAACCACCTTCCTGTAAAGTACTTAATGGACTTGTCCCTTTTAAAGTTCTAACTCTAACCCTATGCATCAGACGATTCACTCAGATCTTCACGTACTGGTCATTTAAAGTCTTTTTCACTACAATCAGTGCAAAACTCACAACATATGTTCACTATTATAACTAATATAGTATAACCAATATAATAACTCCTTCTTTTTTTCTGCTGTGTCTGAGGTTTTGTGAAAAAAAAAATACTCCTTAAAGTATTGTCCTGTTTTCCTTATTAAACTTAATTTGAATTTAATATTATCATTTTTTTCTTTAGTTGTGAAAGGCCCTATTTATGGTTATAGATTTGCAAACATTTCATCATCTGGGACACAATTAAATGTTAAAATATACAGTATATTTTTTAAATAATGCATTATAAAATAATTTGTCTGGAGTTTTGTTTAAATTTCTGAACCTTACCAAAAAAACGCCTGTTTTTATTAAAATCATCATTTAATTCCAGTCTCTCAAATGGGTTTCTGAGCAATCTAATGTAATTAGAAAACCACAAACCCCTTGGTTATGTTTTTTTTCCCCCACAGACCCAACTTCAGGGGCCAAGACTTTATGGCTGTATGTATATGAATGAGGAATAAAAGAACGTCAGAACGTGTGTCACTGCACATTTTTCTTCAGACTGCATTGCATTTGGTCTTAGATGTGATCTTTGTAAAGGTTATTATGACTTTTTTTTGTGAAATGTGAAATGTACAGATGTGTGATTCCTATGCAAAATATAGAGATAAATTTATCAAACTACAAATTGAACTATATCTTGTTAGGTGAAATGGTTTATATAATAATGTAGGTGTAAAGCTTTTAAAATAAGAGGCACAGACAGCCAGAGGTGTCAGATGTTCTCCAGGAAGGGGCGGTGTCTACAGTATGTGTGTGTGTGTGTGTAGGTCTTCATTCTAACCAAGCAGAAGCCACACCTGATTGGAGTTTATTGAAAGCCAAGAACAACTAATTAAACAGGTGGAATCAGGTGTGTGCTTCTGCTTGGTTTAAATGAAAACCTGCACACACACACACTGACCCTTTTATAGAAAAGATCTGACACTTATGGTCTAGGCGAAATATTCGAACAGCTCTAGCAAGCAACAGTTTACAGTATGCAGTCACACACAAGGCCACATTTAGACAGAATTGCAAACGTTCATGTTCAAAACCCTCAAACCATACCACTCATAATCACCTTTTATACACTTATCCGTTAAAAACAAGTCTGTTTTCTGTTTTCCTCTCTTCTTGTAACACTTCTTGTAAGCTAAAAACTGTACATAGAGCTTATCACTAGACTACGACTGCATGTCAAAAACAAGCCTTTCTTAGCTTGGCTGATTTCATGATAATACGTGCTGCACATGATAACACTATGGACTTTTACGCAAGATGCAATGCATGCATTTCTCAACAGAAAAAGAAAAAAAAAGTGTGGTTTTGTTTCGTTGAACATCTCTCACATTTACCTACATGTTGGTTGATCACCTCTGCTGTAATGGGGCTCCATGTGAGATGTTGTACATCACACCAAATTATCTAGTGCTTGACCAAAGCGGTTTTGTTCCTTCCATGTTATAACTGCGATTTTATTTGAGTGCATTCTTCTTTGGCATGTTTGGATTTATTTTTATTTCATTTTATTTTAAAATCATCATGATTGTAGCAAGCTCAATCTTTTTCTTTTTTTTTTTTTTTTCCTCCCAGTCCACTCTTGTTGACACTGTTGCTTAGCTTAGCTTAGCTTAACTTGTGCATCTTGACTCTTTCAACATGACAAATCGCTATCAATCACTGAGATATATATCACAACACAGGTCTCTGATATATATGGCAGCTTTCGTGCAATTTCGTGTCTCTTTTTGTACCTTTTTTCTGTGTGTTGCTTTGCACTTTAACTGTGGCTGTATGGCATTAAAATTGGACTGTTTTATTCTCTGAGAACACTGACTGTTTAGGTCTGTAGATTCAATGATGATGCTTTTTTCCCCCCTCAGATGGATAGCCCCCTTGTATTACTTCATGGCTGTAACAAAAAAAATATATATATATCTTTTGAGTGAATTCTCCGCTGCATTGCACTGATAACAGTGAGGGATAACGCTTGGGGAGCAAATACGTCATTTCTTAATGCAAACTATTATAAAAGGGCTCAGTTGTTGTGCTCTGAGTATGTATAAAAATTGAGAGATGCAGCCGGAATGTATGTTTCATTTATTTATCTGCATTTTGTCCTACAGTAGTTTTCCTTATATATGGTAATAGTAGTTTAACAGGATGTTTTGGATTTTCTCTTGAACCGTATTGTAAGATGAGTTTATTTTGATATGATTATATTATTTAAGAACGCAGAGCCCCTTTAAAGGAGCTTCCTTCAACCTCCCCAATAAGCCTTAAGAGGACTGCTGGGCAGCTGCTATGGTTCGGTTCTCACACACACACACAAACACACACACATACAAGTATATATATATATATATGCACCGATCAGTCATAATTTTAAAACCATTAACATTATAACTAAAATTCTCCTTGTACCACCGGGCGGCTCTGGACAATGGAAGCAGATTATTTGGGTACTGTGGGCACATCCCTTGGGTACTGGATAGAATTGGGATCTCTGGAGTTTGGAGTGGTTTTCGGCTGTTGGGACCAGCATTGACTTTTCCAGTGATTTTTGCCCGCACAGATTTTCTTCCTCAGTCCGGACAGGGTGGCCTTTTCTCCCAACTGTCATGGCTGAGAATTGAAGGCCCATGATCTTCTCACCTGTATAATTGGCAATCAATGTAGTTCAGTTCACCTGATGATGGTGGTAGTGTTATGGCTGAGCGGTGTGTATATATATATATATATATATATATATATACAGTATATATACAATTTTCCACCATTATAGTAATTAAATGAGGAAGTGGTTCTCTAATACCAGAATATTAGTTGCTAAATCTTTTCGAGTAATAGTAGTGTGGCCTATATAAGATAGATGCTTAGAGTAGACATGGTCCACCAAACAGAAGTGCCATCTGTGTTTATTTACTCATTAAAGAGCATTTTATTCCATTGAAATATAGTGTCGAGCAGGTGTGGAAACTAAAATCCTGACTAAAATCCTAAACTGCTCAGAAAAATATTAACATTAAAGAATACACGTTAAAAAATAGCTGCAGTCAGAACAGAGACAGTGCTGTTTATATGCATTTAAATACATCTAATGAGAAAACCATCATCGGCTGGAGCTTTCGAACCAGCTGGGCATCGAAACACTGTCTGGTGTTTCCAAGAGAAAAAAAAAAGAAGCCATTATTCATAGGTGTAGAAGTCATGTATGTGTATAGACTTCCTGGTGTGGTCCATATTTTTGACTCATGTTTGTGGTTGTAGAAGGCCACTTTCTCTCTGTACATAGTCTCAGTAAACGTTTTATGGATGTTTTTTGTTTGTTTGTTTATTTTTTATTTAAGTTTTTTTGCATTCTCAAAATATGCTAACTATGGATGTGCATGATGTCTCAGCTGCATATATCAGATTGTTCTTATTACATCATTTATATTTTGTAATCTGTATTTCTGTATGTGTTTTTAAAATATATACATTTAAACTGCCGTCGTGGTTGTGATTTCAGTGCAAAGGGAATATCACTAAGACTTGTCTTTTTCATGTTTGTAATAAGAAGAGGTGCAGCTTTCTACTGTTTAAAAAAAAAAAATCATAAGGAATGTAACTCGGTAGCAATTTAAATGTTTATTTCCATTACCGTTTTATCGCCACAATTTAAATGGGCTGGTACAGTAATGATACACTTCACATTCTGTTCAAATGCAGCAGCTATTGAACATTTTCACAGGGTCAAGGAAAAGCATGACGGCAAATTATGCCAGTATAGTCGTATGGATGTGTTTTACACAGCGTTCACGTTATGAGCTTATGCACTGTTCAGGATAGGGTGGTCTACTGTCTGGGTTGACAAACTTTTTGTAACTACAACTTTCTGTAACTGTAAATTAAATTCCATGAACCTATTCAACCCAGATTTATTTCATGACCATAATTTACATTTATAATAATAATTTGATGAATTATATGAAGAGAACTTCCCTTCAAGAGCTTTGCCCTGACTGGAAAGTTTACAATCGGAATTGTAATGCAGGAAATGTGTGTGCCAATAGAGCTACTTTTGAAGTTTATGCAACATGAAAGTGACAATCTTCCTTCCCAAAAGAAAAAAAAATCTGCTAACTTCAGCCATTTTGGAGAAAAGATTTTATAAGTGCCCCAAAAATGGCAATTATTCAGCATTATAACTGTCTCGCTTCAAACCATAATAATTACAAATGCAAATGATTCATATTTCTTTATTAGTATTGATACTAAAATTGGTGTAAGCTTCTAGAAGCATATATCCTGTAAAAATCATTGCTTAAAATTAAGCATTCCAGTTTTTTCGGTAAAAGCTTAAAAAGCAAAAAACCTGTAGTGTCCGTAACCATGTTAAATTCATGTTGCAATATCTTAACATTTTGCATTTTAGAATTATCAACTTTTTCAGGTTTATGTCTTTTCATGTGAAATCTAAATTGGCCAAGTTTCCTCTAAATGAAAATTAAGATCATTGAAAGATTCGAATTTTAAAAAGTTACGGACACTACATAAAAAGGCATGAAGTAGTATTTAACAAATGTGTTTTGTTTTATCTGATAAAAATATAACTGTGTATGCATTTTTACAAAAGACAAAGCATGGATCGGGAGATACGAAGCATTAAGTATTATGGAAATGTTATACGGTATGATCTGAAAATTCACTTTTCCACCAACAGTAGGTGAGACACTGCTATATTTTGGCTGAATATTATGTAATGTTTTTTTTTTTTTAGAAGCCTACTTGTTTTTGAGTCCTTGAGGTTCAAGGTTCAGGTTCAGGTTCAAGTTGCAAGTTTAACATTTTATTATGTTAAGGTACGTTATGTTAAAAATAATAACCCTATGGTAGGTTGTGATTTCCAATGCTGTAACTGAAATAAAAAATCCGGGACCTCCAGGCATTCCTTCACTGACCCCTGTGGGTCTCCAAATACGACTGGTTAAGGAGGAGCACCTGTCATTGGGAAGGCACGGAGAAAACGAATTTGAGACATGTGACGATGACTGAGGCTAAATCTGAAGCTGAACTTGTTGGGTTCTGTATGTGTCGAAGTCCTCTGGAATGGTATCTGAAAAGCAAAGCATGGTTGTTAAAACTGGAACAATTATTGATTTGAAATGGAGAAAAACTCTTATACTTTTAAATAAATTTTTTGATATCTTTTAAAATGCATAAATCACTAATTGATTTAAACACAAAGCTACACATGGTTGCAATAATCTATCTCTCATCTATACCGCTTAATCTGTGCAGGGTCACATGGGGCTTGAAACCAATCTCAGAGAGCTCAGGGTACAATGTGGGGTACACCCTGGATGGAATGCCAACTATAATGGGGCACAAGCACATACTGTACACCACGAGCGACTTGGAAATACAGTACATATCAGAAACAGAATGTCTCTGGACTGTCAAAAGAAGTAGGTTTACTTGAGGAAACCCACAAAGCACAAGGAGAACATCACACTTACACACCGGAGGCAAGATCCAATCACCCAACCCTGGAGGTGAGGGTGTTGTGAGGCAACAGTGCTGCCTGGATGCGATAGAAAAAAACAACAATAAAAGTCACATATATTTACCATTGCACCGGTAGCGCAGGTTGGCCCAGATGATGCTCTCCTGTGAAAAGCAGAACACTCCAAGTCTACCTCCTCTCATGGTTGTGTCAATAATAATTCCTGTATCTGCAACCATCTTAGGGCCCTCGAAGAAACGCGCCCTAAATGTATGATAGAGCATGAACATTGGTTTTGTTTCAGATTCAGACTACAGTATTCTAATTTCTGTTGCAGCTACTGTATAAGGTGTCTAGGGAATTAGCTTTGTATCCGACGTGTTTGTCACTGTTGTTGTACCTGATATAGCCATCATGCGGTCTGTGCTGCAGGAACCAGCGATAAGAGGTCTTGTCCTTCCAGCCCACATTTCTCGGATCTTTCCACAGCAGCTTCACCTGGTCGGCAGTATCGCCTGTGTGCCACAGCGAGTTTCGCAGATTCTCCCCAGGCCCGGTGGTGGATTTCACAGCCTACCAAGGATTTCAGAGCGAATAGTAAAGCAACACTGTAGATCTTAGTGGATCTATTTACACCGTCAGTCTTGAATGTGACAGGTTCAGCTGTCCCTAGGATACCCAGCTGCCCTTATACTGCATGGAAATATCCTTATTAATGCTCTAAGACAATGCAACTCTCTATAGCTGCATCTTCATGGTCTAATGGAGTTTGTTGGAGTTAGTTTTCTTTGAATACTGTGTTACTATTATTATGTTGGTTCATACTTCTGATATGTCTATTCTGTTACATTTTTATATTTTCTGAAGAATGTAAGTGGTTCTCCGGGTTACATATACTGGATAGTTTTATTGGGATAAGTTGGTAATAATGCAACATGTCTGGGTCTTCTGGTCTGGTGAGACCATTTTTGGTCATTTGACAAGTTGACAGATGTTACTCTTGTAATCTTATGACCCCCATAACTGTTATACAGATACTGAAATAACCCCACAGACATTACTGCATAATTATACTAAAATAACATGTTTTTCGACATGATGTCATTCACAGTAGAGCACTCGGTGATGTCAAGACATGCTGTGAAGACAAATAGGTCATGCATATAACTCACAGTTATATTTATGGCTTAATTTGAGATGGTTTGTAATTGTCGTAATTATAGATTTGTTCGGTTGTAGAGTACTTGTAGCACCCTAATTTGAATCATTGAAACCCTGATAAACGAGAGGGGAAATGAGGTTGCTGCTTCGGTCGTTACATAAACAATTTGTTTTTAAACTGTATCTTTAGGTACTTTGCAGCCTGTCACAGTATTGTGCAGAAGTCACCCATCATTTTTTGATATTAAAGTCAATTAAATTATGTACGACTTTTGCATAGTACTGCAGTAACATGCTGTTTACTGTATACATTAAAATATGAACTGTTTTCACTGGACAATACAGCCTGTACATCAAAATCTTCTTAGAAGCTAATAGATGCCCCAATATAAAAACCCCACTGATTTACATCTTGTGTCGCAGATTCAGGTACATTGATCTGTAATCAGTCTCTGCCAAGTAAATACTGTATAATAATCTATATGGGTAAATCAGTGTAACCACATTGTACCTTTAGTTGGATTCCTGGTTCAGCCACAGCCCGGAAAGGATTCGCCTGCCAGTAGATCTGCTCCACCTGTTTCCACATGACTACATAAAAACTGGAGCTGTCCTGATAGCCAAAGATAAACCCAGCATAGTCATCATCTGTTACTGTATTTACATGAAATGTCCCTTCAAAGTCTACACCATTGAATGCTGTGTAACCTGCAAGTAAGCACAAAAAGAGGTTCAATTAGTCTATAAATTAAGATAGTTTTATAGTTTTATGATAGTTTTTTCTTTTTCTTTTTAGATTTCTATGAACATATTACAGTACCAACAGCCAGTCCAGGGTCACTGTTCATTGTTTGAATGATCTCTTTTCCCTGTTTAAGAAAAAAAAGAAAAAAAAAACATTATTAGTTGATACATTATAATTAAGATAAACTGCAATATTTTAATGGTCTAAGGGAGCAAATCAGACCTGGTTAAGAACCACCCAGTTTGGATCGATCTGTGCATCTCCTTCTGGGTCTAGTACCACAGTCTGGTAGGCCCGGAAGTCAGTAAGGGTGACTTCTGCATTCTCAGGGCACACATCAATAGTGTCTATGATTGTATCATTGTCAAAGTCCCTTTCACAGACGTTTCCAATTCCGTCCCCTATAATTTATGCAGAAAAGTTATCGTCAGATGATGAAAAAACATTAGATTGAAAAGCTAAGGAGACAAAACTGACCATCCCAATCTTCCTGTAGCGGGTTCGGGATGAGTCTGCAGTTATCCGGTCCCGGAGGAAGGAGGTCTGGAATGCCATCATTGTCATCATCATCATCACACTCGTCCCCTTTGCCATCTTTGTCTGTGTCAAGCTGAGAACTGTTTATGACTGCAGGACAGTTGTCTCGTGAATCCTGGTGACCGTCTCCATCACTGGGGAAAGAAGCAACAAGGGCTCAACCTGAGATGGAAAACGAATGTACCAGGAGCACGTCCAGCATTTTGTCTTTATCAGTGAGATGAGGCTCTAGTAAGTAGAAAGTATGAATAGTATGAATCTTTCCATTACCTGTCTTTGTTGGTGTCACAAGGATCACCAATTAAATCATTATCAACATCCATCTGTAAGGGAGCAAACAGGGACACGTGAGCTTGTTCTCATACATGAGAAAATCTACTGTATGTACCAAATATCCTGAAGTGATCTATTGCATGAGAAAAAGACCTGGTCAGGATTGCGAATATAAGGACAGCTGTCACACGCATCACCAACTTTATCACCATCACGATCAATCTGGTCAGCATTGGGAACTTTCACACAGTTGTCCTTGTTATTTTTTATGCCTGAAGGTCACAAAAGAATCTCAGCTTAATTGGAAAATTAAATTTTTTTTAAATAATGAAACTAGTAAGGGTTACACTCATACAAAACATACCATCACCATCAATGTCATCATCACATTCGTCACCGCTGCCATCCATGTCGGTGTCCTTTTGATCACTGTTTTTAATTAAACGACAGTTATCGCAGGCATCTCCATAATCATCTTGGTCAGTGTTCTTCTGGTTTACATTTGGCACAAGCACGCAATTGTCCTAGTAAAGCAAAAAGCAGTGTGTTACTAGAAAGTATAATAGACTTTATATACATTATATACACTTTGGATCAAAGTGAGTACATTACCTCTGTATTCAGGATCCCATCTCCGTCTGCATCATCATCACAAGCATCTCCAATGCCATCCTTATCAGCATCTTCTTGGCCAGAGTTGGGAACTGTCAGACAGTTGTCCTGCCAAAGCCTTTCTGGTGAGTTTATTGCACTTTGTTGCATTATGCATACTGTACATATATTGTGTGAAACTGTTTATTCTCACCTTAGCACAGTTTCTGTCAGAACACTGCAATTGTTCATCAGGCAAGCCATCAATATCTGTGTCAGTTCCACACGAGTATCCATTGCCAGCCATACCAACTCCACACTAAACAATGAGATTTGGGTTTTTAGTCTAGTTTGAATGTTTGAGGCGAATTGTAATACATAAGATTCCTCCTCCAAATGTGATTTGAAGTCCTTACAACACACTCAATATTGCCATCCCGATGGGTGATACATTCGGCACTCGCATGGCAAGGGTTGTTGTGCCCATTCCCGCATGCCCTCTCTGGCTTACAGCCTTGTATCTGGTCTCCAATGAATCCTGGCTTGCAGCGGCTACAGCGGAAAGACCCCTGCCACACATATAGACATATATGATATAGGATACTGTAAAGAATGTTGTGGAAAATTTTCTTTTATATATATATATATATATACAGCCAAAAGTTTTAAAAAAATATTTTCTATACTGTAATTTTTATTATAATTATTATATTCTTAATTCATATTTTATATTACTTATTTAAATATTTGCTGTGCATACTCTATTTTTCTTTTATTATTATATTCTTATTTCATATTCCTTATTTGAAATACTATTTTTCTTTACATTTTTAGGTCAAGGGTGGTTTTTAAAACATTTCACGGCATATCATATTGTGTATAGCTGTGTATGTGACAAGTAGAATTTGAATTTGAATTTTGATAAATTCCAAAACATATCTCTATAATAGGAAATATAGGCATCAAACATCAAAATGGGGCAAAATGTGATTTAAGTTAATTTGATTGTAGGATGGTTGTTGGTGCCACACAAGCTTGTTTGTGTGTTACACGAATTGAGGTTTTTAGAATTTACAGAGGATGGTGCAAAAAAAAAAAACATTCAGTGGCAGAGAGGTGCAGTGGATGTGCAAGTAAAACACCCTGTTGATGGAAGAGGGCAGAGTGGCATGAGTTTACTTGAAGGTTGTAACATACAGTAAATGACCATTCTTTACAAACACGGTAAGGAGAAAAGCATCTCAAAAGGCACAATACATGAAACCTTGAGGAATCTGAGGTTAAACTCTGCACCAAACCTGGACAAATGTATAAATAGAGTCTGTAGCCTCAGATTCCTGATCTTGGTTGAAAAAGAAAAAAAAAGAAGAGTTAACAGTCTGTCTACTATATCTGAATACACCTTCCTCTCAAGAAGGAGAAAATCCAGTTAATTAGTCAGATGCATACAGAGGCTGGTGTCACGTTTTATCAAAGTTATTTTTAATGTGCACACACACACACACACACACACACACACACACACACACACACACACACACACACACACACACACACACACA
>JAQMYL010000007.1:7598477-7615465 GCA_030014365.1 Clarias pachynema | reverse complement strand
ACACACACACACACACACACACACACACACACACACACACACACACACACACACACACACTCACTCAGAATAGTAAACTGAATCTGTTTTTCTAATCATCTAAAGTTTGTCACTAAAATCTTTAAAAAGTTTTAATGATAAACATTATATGACAATCAAATAATTTGGTATTTTATGCAATGAAATTGTGATACAAGTCTTTGAAGTCTTTCATTCTTTAAAAACCCACTGGATTTGAACTATAATACATACGTTGGTTTAATATATTTAGCCACCACTGTATATATTATTTATCATTTAAGGAAAGGTTGCTTCTATCTATTCAGTTTTTCACAAGACAAGGGTTAACCGTTCTAAAAATGTTCTTAATAAAACATCTTCAGGAATCTATTCCGCCCAAAGTTCCTTTGTGCACCCATTTTTTTTTTACTTCAGTTCTTTATTGTTGGCTTACCGCTGTATTCAAACAGATGGAATTCTCCACACAGCCTCCATTTGAGATCTCACACTCGTTTATGTCTCGACAAACCTTTAAGGAATGAAAATAGATACATATATAATTATGTATTTTTCATTGACAAAGATGACGTGAGAAAAAAGAATGTAGTTGAAGTGGTATGAAGTGCTAACCTGTTTGTTGGCGATGGCATAGTCAAGTCCGACTCCCTGCACCTGGGGCCCTGTATAACCAGCAGGGCAATGACCACAGCGGAACCCGGGAGACGTGTTGATGCATCTCACACCCATATGGCATGGTTTCACAGTGCACTACAACCAAAAAAACCAAGGGCTTTACAGGAGTTACACATAGGGGAACAGGCACTTTGCTCAGATTACATTTCTTTCCTTATGTACAGTAAAATATTCCTGGACACGGTGCCAATCCATTGTAGGGCACACACACACTCCGGGCAATTTTGGGAATGCCAATGAGCCTAATCTGCATATCTTCAGACTGAGGGAGGAATCCCACCAATCACAGGGAGAACATGCAAACTCCATGCATACAGAGGAAGGAATCAAATCGGGACCGGAATCGAACCCTGACCATGGAGGTGCAAGGCGACAGTGCTATAGCACTACACCACCACTACAAATTCCTGAGAAGTCAAAATGGAAAAGCATTGGTGTTAGCTTCCTCCTGTGATGAACCCTACCTCATCAATGTCTGTGCAATAGGTGCCATTGCCCTCCATGCCTTGAGGACATGGCCCGCATCTGATACCATTAACCGTCTCAGTACAAGTCACTCCTGGGTGGCAGGGATTGGGAGAACAGGACGGTTTTCGTACTGGAACATCTGTGTGCATGCCTGCAAGATGCCACGTTACATTTGAACACTTTTATGACATGACTTTACCCTGTTTGATTAATACAGTATGTATTAATAAAAAACATGCAAAATTTCACTCACCACAGGCCTCACACTCGATAACAGTGTTCTTCAGAAACACAATTTCCTCTATCTATATTATGAAATACAGATCAACAATGTACAGTTTATCTGTAATGAGAGTAATCTATGCTCAGTTCAGAAATATGAATAGCACATGGATGTGTAGTATCAGATGTGATACTAAACAAAGCTTAAGATCAATCCAAGCAACCTGGATCTGTTAGGTGTCAAAGCCAGCAGCTGCACACTGTGATACGCTGAAATATTTTACAACAGCTCCAAATGCTTATACAGGTTTGTTTTACAAAGAACAAATACAATGCATATGGTTATTAATATGTGAAATAATTTTGTTATTATTTTGCAAACTATTTGTCGCACATTAATGTTTATGCTTTATGGAGTAGCCAATTAGCCAATCAGAACACCCCTCACCCTACTGTTTGAACGAGATATGAAAGCTACAGTATGAAGTGCTGGAGGTTTACTAAAGAAAAGAAAAAGAAGGTCTGGTTTTATAAATAATGATGATGATGATGATGATGATGATGATTATTATATGGTGAACATTTATATGGTGAACATTTTTACTTCTCTCTAGAATCCATCCAAGATGTATTTCCAGTATTTCAAAGAAATTTATACCTGTTGTTTAAGCAGTTGCTTAATTTCAGCCAGGGCTTGGTTTGTGCCCTTAATCTGGTTTATTATCTCATCATCTGTGGAAATAAACAAAACAAAACTAATATTGTATCAGGGCTGTACCAAAAGTAATGCAAAAGTGGGCATGGCTTTTTTATTAACTGTGGTTATTCAAATTGTAAATGTCGTGGAGGGGAGATTGTGAGCATATTGGTAGAAGGATGCTGAGGTTGGAACTGCCAGGCAGGAGGTCTAAAGGAAGATCAAAGAGGAGATTTATGGAGAGAGGATATGAAGTTAGTTGGGGTGAGAGAAGAGGATGCAGAGAATAGAGTAAGATGGAGCAGATGATACGACCCCTGAAAGGGAATAGCTGAAAGACAAAGAAGAAGAAATTCAAATTGTAAATGTTGGCAGAGTAACTCTTCCTCTATACAAAGATGCTATTCAGCATAGTCTCCATCAGAAGCGCTACATTTGCACCATTGTGTAAAAAAGAAGTCCTACTTTTGCAGTACTTTACATTTGAATATATATTAGAAACTGCCAGAAGTGAAACCTCTATATCACATATCAAAATATCACACACTGAATAATGACCAAAACAGATCCATAAGGTCTTATACAGTATGTTGACTTTCACTCCTGTTGTAATGAGTTTTCCACCAGGCATTTGTGAGTCTCTTGTGTCAGAGCTCTCTGACAGCCGATGGCTTCTTGTTAACTGAGGATAGCCAGATCTTGCTGGAATTCAAAAGGATGGTTTATTTATCATTTCCTGGAGTCATTCTCGGTGTCTTATGTGTGTTAGAGTGTTATAAAGAGAACAAACACATAAGAATGAAGAAAAGTGATGATGACTAAATTGTATTGAATCATAAAGATAAGAAAGAGCATCAGTCAAACATCGACTTCATCTCTGTTCCCGCCGTCTCGCGTTAGGAAGCTTATCTCAGAACAGAATATGTCAGCATATTGCTTTTCTCTAGAGATGAATGAGCCTCTTCTCTGCTGGAATGGAAATGTGTTGTTTCCATTAACTGCCTCTGAGTTTTCAACATGCATTCCCTTAAAGAGTTTTGCAAAAGAACTGCTGGAAAATTCAAAATGGAAAAAAGAGTAAACCACTTGTTGTTTAAGAATAAATAATTCCAAGTAGTAAAAAATGTGGGTGTATTTTTTAACTAACAGCAATCTGAAACTGCAGTTAAAATTCATTCATTTTCCATGCAGCTTATCCTGTATATAGCATGAAGGCTATTCCAGGGCTCTCAGGGAACATAGATGGGTACACCTTGGATGGGGTACTCGAGCTCACACCCACACCCAGTCATACATGATGGGGAATTTGGAAACAGCAATCAACCTACAGTGCGTGTCTATGGTTTAAAAAAAACAAGGACCTGGGGGAAACCAGCCAAACATGGGAAGAACATGAAAATTCCACAAACACACAGACCATATGTGACGTTCAAATCCCCAACCCTGGACGCGTGAAGCAGCATTGCCAAGTACTAAGGCACCTTGCTGCCCCAACAGAAATCTGTTAAAGCAAGACTATATAACTAAAAGTTTTTCCATGACCATCTTGTTTTAAAAATATGACTTGAAAAGGGCAGTATATGATATTTAGTACAATTACAATAAACAGTTTGTTTGGTACAAAGCCAGTAAATAAGGCAAAAAAACATGGGCGAATAATATAACTAAGCAATGATCAGATGATACATAATAAAGCCTGGAGCTAGGTGTAAATAAAAGAAAAATGGAAATTTAAAATGGAATTATGAAATAGTTTGAACATATATTATTTACAATTACATATGTTTACATTACTATTATTTAAATATTTACTGCTATAATTTTATTAACAATTTAATGTCACTATTTTCTTACCATTTACTTCTTTGTTTTTTTTTGTTTGTTTGTCTGTTTGTTTTTGGCATATTTTGGCATATTGGTGAAAACCGATGTGTTTTATTTCATCTGAAGGGTGAGCAAACAACTGTACTTCACAAGCTAAGTTATGAGATAAGAAATATGATTTTAAACCAGGATTGCAACCCAAGAAATTATTAGATCTTTATTCACATGAATACTTAAGATAAACAAACTTAAAAAAAAAAAAAAAAAAAAGGTTATAACCTAAAATTAAGCATCAGGACTAAAGTGATGAACTGAAAAGTTGATGTGATCATGTCTATCTAAATGTAACCCACATGTCTATGGTCCACTTATATAAAAGGAATGTGTGAATTGAAGCTACTTACCTTTTGATGCTCCTTGGCTGGACACTACACTCCTTCCTATATGAACAAATCCAGATAATAACAGAAAAAGAGAAAGAGATATTAACATCTTTGGTTTTCTCCTCTAGCAAGTTCGAGCTGTTGTGTGTTTGTCTGCATGTGACTTGCTTTCAGTCCCCTCCTCTGGTTATATTCCTCTCCGCCTCTGACATCACTGAAGTCAGGAATATGCCTTACAGCGTTTATGCAGGTAAGCAATCAGTCTCTGTTTGTATGAAATAGCAATTCAGTTTAATTTTGGTAAATTATGTTTTGTTCCTCTTTCAGCCAGATCATAAATGATGAAATTCCAACAAATGAAAGATAAATTCAAATAAGCAGTTATTCTACAGTATTGGGTCTTGAGCCACCCCTCATTTCTCTATATTAAATTAAATTAAACTAAATTATGTGCATTAAAATGAAAGATATAAGATTTTTCTTTATTGAGACAGGCTGAAAAGTGCCTAAATATGTAAATTTACAAATTTGTTGTTTATGTAACAACCTCAGCAGCAACCTCTTTTCCCCTCTCGTCTGTTCCAACCTCTCCGCATTCAGCATCACCAGTATACTAATCATCGGTCTGATCATCTGTTTCTCACTGGTTCGTGCCTTAATTTAGATGTTTTTTTATGCTTGAATGATCCATAGTCCGCTGTGTGCTTAAAAAACAAAAAACATTCCCCTGAAAATTGTCAGGGACTAGACTGAAAGTGAGACCCAAAAAACGTCCTTCAGGAGGCCTGGAGAACTCTTCCTTAGAACTACATTAAAAATACAAGAAAGTCTGTCCCTTTGGAAGCAAAAACTGAACAATTGAGTTGCAGTTGCAAAGACATTTGCTTACTCGAACTCTTCAGCATCAGGATCACACATGCACTGCAACAATCAATGCTGCTGTGTTTATACTGAGTGCCTTGGTGGTCAGTGATTGCATGCGCAGATGTTTGTTTGGTTCCAGTTCATCGGCTCTTGGGGTTCTATGTTGCACCCTGACACACTTGACCAGCTTAAAGGGCATTTATCTCAACTTTCTTTTCCCAGAATGACTGTTAGAAATGGATAAGCGAAAAAAGGACTTGTATTGATGCCAACATTTTTGGGATATCATGACATTTAATTGACTCTTTTTACTTTTTTCAAATGGCATCCAAAGTGTGAAGGAGAATCTTTGAATTCTCATCTTGGTTGCTTTTGTGAAACAGATCATTATAATGACACAATTTGGCTGTAACCCAGGGCCTCCAGGCAAGACCGGGAAGTCAAATTAATCAAAAGCTACAGATAAATATTTAGGTTTTCAGTCCAGCAATTGGAATATTTTTCAAGTCTTGATGCTGACTCGTCCAAGTGTAAGAATTCATTCACTTACATGTTTTGATGTGTTTAATTTGTACAGTTTGTATTTATTGTGTTATGTTTCTGGAAAGGTTGGGCTATGACCTCATACCGACTTACTTGTTGATAACAGATAGCAAGCATTGTGTTTTCTTTGTTCCTTTACTGCAGTAAAATGTTTAATTTAGACAGTATGCAGGTATTTTGGGTCAATAACATACACAAAAGGTGAAAAACGTCATGAACATGTTTTTAGTGAGCGAACCAAACGAAGAACCAACACCAGCTAAACTCCTGCATCAGTAGAACATTTTCTCTCTCTAAGTATTTATTGTGGAATATTGGAGACCTCGTTGTTCTCTTAGTGTTTGTGAACACAGTAAGAGAGAGTTTATTAAAAATATAGAGTATGAATGATAATTACTATATCAACTTTACATCACTGGGAGTGTGTCCTATGCCTGTTTTCAGCAATAAAATATGGTTCCTACATGTACATGAAGAAATTGAACATTACTGATAACTGGAAACTGGTCCTAGTTCGAATGCTTAATCGTACTAACGCTGCATATAAAAATATTAATATGTTGAAAAACCTCTAGTTTATCAATGGCACACATGAACTCAGAAACAGATGATTGGAAAATAGTTTTACTTTTGAAAATGTTGTACAGTCAAATGCATTATGATATAAAGATCATCCATGTACAATGCGTACTTTGCTTCTTTCCAAACCCATATAGTACTGTATGTTGATCTAAATGG
Organism: Clarias pachynema; assembly: GCA_030014365.1. Lineage (NCBI taxonomy): Eukaryota > Metazoa > Chordata > Actinopteri > Siluriformes > Clariidae > Clarias > Clarias pachynema. Next base: position 7,609,033 of record JAQMYL010000007.1, on the reverse strand, counting down.
GAAAGTTTCACCTTTTCACTGGGCTTATAGGTCTATAACATAGTTCACCACTGACAGAAGGATGGAGCTCCACTGACAGACTGCAAGGCACATAATAAATCGAGATATCCACTATGAATGAACAGGAAAGATGAGAATGTTTGGTGAACTATTTACAGAGTCCCTACATACTATCTTTCCTTTAAAGCACCATTAAAAACATGCTTTTACCAGCGAACATTAAATTACTGTCTTCCCGATAATGACTATAAACCCAGGTATCAAAAAGTGGCCTGAGATCAGATACTAGTTGTTTTTCTTCTTTTGCCTCATAATAATGAGCTGGCTGTCTATTCTGCTTTCTTGACTTTTCTCCTGCGAGTGCCTTCACTCAGTTCCTCCTTGGATTTGGACGGAGAGGCAGGAGCAGCGGCAGCAGCGGGGGCAGTGTGATGGTGATTATGAGCATCTTCAACAGCAAGAGGAGACCCGAACAGCAGGTGGGACACCCAGGACTCGACCAGAGTGAAGGGAGATCCGTGAGAGTGGCGAGCAGTCATGAACACCTACGAATGAAACAGCGCTCCATGTTACAGTGTTGCCTGTGAATCAACATCTCTATTATGTTTCTACCCGTGCGGTGAAGATCATACCTTAGAAGTAGCCATGAAAAGAGTGAAGATGCAGATAAGGGTGCTCTTTGACACAGGAATCCAGTGCGCCTCCTGGAGTGTAAAGAGAATGGCTCCATACAGGCTGGCTTTAGTAGGGCTGCAGATGCATCCAGAGAGGGGTTAGTAAGTTTATGCAAATGCAATGAAATGTTACGATGCAAATGAAATAGTGCAATATTTGAAAAGATGCAACTTTTGAGCATGATACAACAGTTCCTATCATGTTTGTTCCCCAGTTATGAAGATGTGTTTATTGTTATCCGTGTAATTAGCTCGTCTATTTAATTGAAATCTGGTTTTGCCATCATATACTCATGATACTTATTTTCTTAGTTACTGCTCCCTTTTTTTCGGTTCAACCCTAGCCTGCCTTATTTGTTTGTTTGTTATACCTTTTTAACGCTCTTTGGCTGTTATTTTCCTGCCTGTTATACAACAAATGCAATGACTAACAGTATTGTCTACCAAATTAATATTCACCTTTCCTAACAATACATGGCAAAACTCATTCTTTAAAATGTATAAGACTATTTAACCTAATAATGTTGAATTCTTGATTCTGATCACTTTTTGTCTGTTATACCTTTGCTTATACAGTACTTCACTGTTCTTCCCTTTTACACTATTACTAGTATTACATATACTATTACACTATTACTAGTATTACTAGTCACTGCTATCTCTGTAATACTATACAGTATATTTCATCCATATTTACTCTATATATACTGTAATATTTAAACATTCATATATGTACAGTACATATGTGTAGTCTGCTCAGCATGTTATTTTCTTAACACGTCTTCACCAGTGCACAATCATGCATAATTGGTTCGTGCATTACATAATGACAGTAAAGTATAATCTTGACAGTATACCATTCTGCAAATATATCATGGATCATATGAGGATGTTTATTTCATGTTTATGGACTCTTCAGCACAGGAGACTTTCTAGTTTCTCTGTTTTTGTCTCTTGCTTCAGGACAGTGAAAATGATACTGGGGATAGAACTTCTGTTTTTAGATTGTATTAAAATATATAATAATAATAATAATATTGCTGTAGAATAAGAGGAATAACACATTTTGCTAAATGCTTTTATTGGACAAATGTCTCTACCATCCCATCGGTGATTATTTTTGAACAAATTACTTCTTCTTTAAATCATGCAGCCTACAGTACATAAACTGGGGCATTCACCTGAAGAAGAAATACTCACAATGACATATTGAGGATTTCATTGGTCTCTGGTCTCCAAACTCCACGCAACAGTTGCTCAAAATTTGACATGAGAGCTACTCCAGATCCTACAACGACATAAACAGAATGAAAAAGCGTCATGTAGGAAGAGGTCATTTTGCCTTCGAGGCTGCTATCAGGATTAACAGCTCCCTGTGCGTGGCCTTTTACTAAGATCCCCTTAACAGTAGGAGAGAACATTATACTCCCCCCTAACAGCTTTTGAGGCTCACGCCTAAAAATGACATTTGATACACAAGGACATGACTTCTTCTTGATATCAGTATCATGACATAAGAGTACATTCACAGCGCAGTGAAATGAAGAGCTTTCATTGGCAACAGTTGGAGCATTTATTGGCATCGGTATATTTGCTTCTTGTTTGGGAAGAGCTCATAAACTCATTTTTCCTCATTTAAAACAATCATAACCGTAATCCAGTGCAAAATAATATTTTCAGCTGTTAGGATAATTACCAGCCTTGAGGATTATATATATATATATAATCTTATAATCAGTATATATATTTCCCTTACTTACCCTTAACATAACCAGTGATGATCATAATGAAAAATCCATGATGATAGGCGTGATGAGCGTGATGGACTCCAGCGGCAATTTTGCGAGTACGGACGACTTCCTTCATGCCCACTAGCACAAGCTTAACAGGCAGGAATGCGACGCATTTGTAGAACAAGTTAAGTGGGCAGTAGAAGATGAGATACCTGTAGTATGGTTGGTAGAGAAACAGACAAATAACATTTACTTTAAAGAAAAGATTTCTGAGAGCAAAAACAGTGTCAATGAAAGTTAAACATACAGTACATGCAGACATTGCACTCTAGCCCGAATACCATTGCTTACATTCCGCCTTTCTCACTGTTAAATTCCTATCTACAGTATCTTTACTATTCACCAACTAATACCCATTCCTCTTTAGAGGAGAACTAGAGACAGCCTAGATCTCCCCCCAAAGAGGCATGGGTACTTTCTACCAAATTTCATGTATTTCATAACTCCATATCATATTACCCAAAAGCACAGGGTCAACAGAGGGAACTAAAAAAAATTAATATAATACTCTGTTATTTCAGAAAATATGGTTTCTGATGTAAAAAAAAAAATCTGTTCTATATTCTAAATATATTCTAATGTCCTATATGAGGCCCAGAGACAGGTGCCGACATGACAGACGTTATAAAATGGATTAAATTTAAAGAGACGTGGTGTGAATGGAGAATCCATTCCATTTTTAAACTTTAACTGTGATAAGTAGAGTTTGACATGTACAGTAGGTCCTGTAGTTCATTTAAACCTGAAAAGAATAGCGTACTTTTCTCTACTTTTTAGATTTCACGTGAAAGACATTACAGGAATGAGTTTTAAATAAAACAAATTCAAGCAATACTATGTGAATTATCTTGATAAAATGACCGTCCTTTGTAGATTTTTTCATTGATATTGGTATTCATGGTGTTGTATTTGTATCATGTTGTTTAAAGGACATAAGGAACTTTTCTAACACCAATTATTATAAGAAAATTGTTTGCTTTGACCTTGAGTACATATTATGGACCTACTGTACCCCCTCAGCAACATGCAGCTAATACGTCCAGTTCTTTCTAAACCGTGCTGTAATGCTATTGTTTTAATCCCTTACTATGCTATGGTCATGATACTAAGGTTATATGTCTTAAATCTGAATCCTACTGTATTAGGTTAGACTCTCAGAGCACTGTTGTGTTTAAACATCCTCCTTCTTGTCAACTTGATAGATCACCTCTCCCTTGGTGTCCTGCTACCTCATGTTTTACACATTAAGCGCTTTAATGGTTTCTGCTTGGTATTATTCGAACAGCAGTCTGGGTTTTGGTGTCATTCGGGAAAGTGGAGAAAATCTAAGTTGATGAGTTTGTATTAAAATTGAACAGCAGCTGGATTATTTAAACTATACAGTAGCTGTAGAATTAGTGCACAGTTGCAGACGTAATACAGTGTAAGAGATTGTTTAAGGAATCGTCATAATCAAAGTTTTCTTTAAACTTTGATTCAGGGCACATCAAGGCTGTGTGAAATAGCTACAGAATGTGTAGACAAGTTTATTTTTACGAGCTTGAAACCTGTGTAAATTTTATGCAAATCGTTCTGGCTACTGACTGCACTTGGGCTGCAGACTATCAGACACCTGTTTACCAAACCTAGCCGAAGACACCTACCATACAGCTGAGGCCAGGAGGATATGGCTGTTATTATGGAAATAGTCGATGGGGCTGTGTCCGAGCATGATGTCTGCGAGGATGTAGCTCCCAAAGCAGTAGAGCATTGCGCAGAGCCATGAGGCCACTGGGCTTCTGCGGGAGACCTCCACTGAGCCTGCAAAACAGAGACTCACATAAATCCACTACTCAGGGTCTTCCTGTGGGTTTAATGGTGAGCCACAGTGAAGCACAGTGCACTTAATCCACCTACTCTATGCTTTACCAGATTTACCTGGAGTGGTGTTGGGCAATCTGGTAAAATATAATACGTACATGAACAAAGAACATGAACAATAATGTGTCTGAATGTAGATAATGTGTCGTGCATTCTGCTTGTATCGCAGCCAAAACAGGCCTTAGGATAAGTGTTTAATCATTAGAAATTATATCAGTGGAATGGGAAATTTAAGACTACGTCTCCGCCCCTCCAATGTAACAACGCAAACAGATCTTATGGAACAGGTGTGGCCACCAGGCATTTTGAAGGAGACGTGATCCCATCAAATGGTGACTAAAAATAAACATCAGTCTGCAAGAACTCATTCTTTGACCTCCTGCAAAGTGGTGGCATTTGTGCATGAGACTTATCAAAGTCATGTGAAAGCAGTTCTTACAATAAGTACTACATACATTTCCTTCCAGACAAATGAATTGCAAACATATGCAAAGTACGGGTGTTCCATCAAATCTCACAAGCAGTCAGTGGAAAGTTTTCATCGTAAAAAGAAATTTGAATTTGTTTTTGGAAGCTCCAGTACAGAAACACAAGATCTAACGCCGCCTAAACCAATGTCTAAAGACGCTTCTACCACCATGTGGTTGAATTCTCTAATCTGTTTGGTTAGAATCAATTTTCAAGCACAGCACAACATTGCCGTCTGAAAGAGGCTGAAAGTCCCAGGTTTATGTTGACGCACAGTCCGTTCACAAGGATTTGCACTGTATTAACGAATCGAAAGGATTTTGATACATTGAAGCTGTTATTTATATAACGATTAGGGAAGGAGTCTCCAGTTTTAGTGCTTTGTAAAAAAGGCAGAGGTAAAATTGTTCTTTCAGGTTTTCAGGGTTTATGCATTTCAAACATGAAACAGCATTTCTGATCTCATATTCCATAGAATAAAATTTTTTTTAAAAACAAGAGCGTGAGGTGAAAGAAAAAAAAAACTGGTGAGGAGGCGAAACATCATAACAGGAAGATGTCCGCAGGTGTTCCACAGCATTGAATGTAACCGTAAAACTGCAGTAGATGCGTAGACAGAACTGAACACTATGGGGGTCAATCCTGATCCATCTTTTTACTGACATTATGAGCTTTGTTGTTATCAAACGTCCACGAAGGACATGCACAGTATTGGCAACACATAATTCTGGTATCCTTTAACTTACAATATGAGCACTCTGTTGCCATAGAAACAGATCATGTGTGTGTGTGTGTATACAGTAGGTTACATTTAAACAGGGGCAAAGCTGTGAACTCTTTCTCTCATGCAGTTGTCTATTTAGGGCAGATCTATTTATTCCAGCTCTGGTATGAGTAGAGCATCTATCAGATTTCGAGCAGGGGAGGGATGTCAGAATGGCTTTGAACAATCATTAAAAAAGAATAAAATGTAGCGAAAATAATAATAATAATAATAATAATAATAACACAGGCTGCGTGAATAAGGCGAATATTGCGCAATTAAAGTGACGTGTTATAGCGCTGATCATGTGGCGTATTATAATAAGCGCACAAGTTATTAAATTAAATAAATAATAATAATAATAATAATAAGGAATCAGTCGCACTTACCTGGCTCATACTTGAGGTAGAGGATGGACACGATGTAATAGGCCAGATCAAAGACAGGAAACATGGCCATTTTGGAGAAATATTGGGCCAATTCGCCCAGATTGAGGGCGTCCAGGACCTCCATGGTTTCGGCTATGGAGCTGGTGACAGTGACAGTGTTAACACATGGACAGACAGCTGGCTAAAGGCCCGTGGACGCCGCGCAAAGCCTCTGACAGTCAAAGAGATCTGGACACATATCGCCTCCTATTAATATACCGCAGCACATCGGCACCCCCAGCTTCACTCCAGTCATCAGGATGGCACGGAGCAGCAGACCTGCGATCACACACACACACACACACACTGCGGGGTTATACTGCCTCTTATAGGTGGCACAGTTAAACTGTAGGCTGGATAAAATAACAAAGCAAACCTGTCTAACAGGAATACACTCATCTCAAGTTCACCTGCTGCAGGATGTTGGAATAGTTTAAGGTATCGGTTATTGTCACACCTGCGCCAACAGATACCCTCACTCACTCATTCAGTCATCGTCTATACCGCCTTATCCTGTATGGGGGGGCTGGAGCCTATCCCAGGAGACTTTGGGCACGAGGCGGGGTACACCCTGGACAGGGTGCGAATCCATCACAGGGCACACCAACATGTACACACTCACACACTACGGGCAATTTGGGAACGCCGATTAGCCTAATCTGCATGTCTTTGGACTGTGGGGGGAAACCGGAGTACCCGGAGGAAACCCACCAAGCACGGGGGCGGGGGACATGCAAACTCGAACCTGCAAACCTGGCCGGAAATCGAACCCGGACCCTGGAGGTGCAGGGCGATAGTGCTATCCACTACACCACACTACACATACATACAGTACATACATACATACATACATGCATTCATACATGCTGTGGAATTGAACACTTTATTTCCAAAACATCCTGATTGCCATTTCTTTATCTCTCCTGCTCTTGATGAACTGGTGCTATGCATGTAAAGGTACTTTAAATGTGTTCCTTTAAATCAGAAGAATGATTTCAGTACGGTTATGCATTTGGTCAAAGCTGTTCTTAAAGGCAATCTGGAAATTGTCACTTCAGGGAAAACGGTTAACTTTTTGATCACTCACATAATCTAAACATACTGTTAGTACTGTAGAGAGATAGCTACAGTGGCTATAGAAAACAACATAAAAATAAAAGTTTATGAAAGCCTCTTTACTAGAGGTGATGTTTTAGGCAAAGAAATGCCATGTGCTTAGGTGTTGACCAGTCACATGTTGATGAAACACTGCTGCAGAAAAGTGCCTGTGAGATTGCAAACTTGTATGTAAACCTGTATGTAAACTTATATCCACTGCAATATCGTCCATTACTGATATGAAGAAGGTAAAAGAGAATAGTGTTGGGGAAGAAATGTAGCCAAAACCCCACATTGGAACCATGTTTGCTGCTACTGTATAACAGGCCCTGCCCCTGGGGGTGGGGCATATCTACTTTAGAGACAATTTAATCGGATGAATACAAATCTAGTACAGACTGATTGATCGAAAAAAGTTACCCGTTTTCCCTGAGGTGACAATTTCCAGTTAGAATTTAGGAACAGCTTTGACAAAATGCATTAATGTACTGACAACAATCTTCTGTTTTAAAGCAACGAACTCACAGTACCTTTACGTGCATAGCATCAGTTTATCAGAGAGAGAGAGAGAGAGAGAGACAAAAAAATGGCAATCATGTAGAGGATGTTCTAGAAATACAGTGTTTAATCAATTCCGCTTATGTATGGAGAATGTGGAGACATCCTGCATTAACTAAACAGAAAAATTACTTTAAACTATTTCTGTTTATATATTTTTTTCTTGGTATATTATCATATTTACTAAGGGATGGTTGAAAGAAATCTATATAAAGTCTATTTTAATTCTGTGATGCTGCCCGTGGTTAATGTTCCCCCAATAAGGAATATTTACTGGCTTAAGGCAAACCACACTCTTCACACTCAGTCAAATTCTGTAAACATAAGAGTAAGGATAATTCAAGACTAACCTTAAAATAAGTCCTTGAGAATGTAGCTCACAGGATCATCTATGCCACACTCCAAAGAATATGCCTCTGAGACACAGCTGTTGGGGTACTAGCCTCGCAATGGGAGCCAGTCCGTTTCTTCATTTTATATGCATGCAGTCACAACTTTAGCAAAATAAAGCACTATACGATAGATGTGAATAACTAAGAAAAAATAAGTTCTAATGAAAATAAATGAGTACAAGGAAGCACATATCCAAAAACTTCTAATCTAAAAAGAGAATTAAGGTACATCAGAGCTCCTTATATACCCTGGCTCTGTGATTTACAGTACGTTCTAAGCTGCGCTAAAAATGAACATACACACATGACAGATAAAAAAAAAAAAAAAGAAAAAATAACATAAATGAAAAAATAACATAGAAATAGCAATCATCTATTGACGGACAGGCGCTAATGATATGTACGACCTGGTTATCTTACAGATTCTTCAGAGTTGTGGGAAGTATGTACCAGTACATCCAAAGTGCTATCTACGTCACTAACTGTCAGTCTCAGTTCCTGTATGTGCTTGATCATAAACTTTGTTTTTTATCTCTCAGATAGCTTTTGCAAGAGTCTTAAGATGTTTCTTGAGACTTCTTCTTTCCCTCCATGCTGCCTTCCTTCTAGCATGCATCTCAGCAATATGTTCAGCATGGGACATTATTTCTCAAATCATAACATGATCCACATGATCTTGGACCGATTTTCTATGGTACAGGTAATTCTTGAGAGATGGCGGGAAAATACAACTCAATCTTAATAACTTGCTCTGTCACTCAAAGAGATTGAGTAAAATCATCAATCAGCCAGATTTGAGCCTCATTGGTGTTTGGATCAATCTCCCTGTATTTTTTCCCCTCAAAGACCAGCTTAACCAGGTTAATACCTTTTAACCAGTGTGGCGCTCGCCTTTGAGTTGCTCTAATTTTCTCTGGGTTCAATTTTGTTTCACTATCTTGGTAAAAGAATAACCTAGTGAAAGAGTGGCATGGGTCTCGGGTTCCCAGGAGCTGATGCAGATTTAGGTACTTTATCTCTCCATTGCGCTCCACTAAAGCAATTGCCTCGAACAAAAGACATACAGTTTGGGTGCACAAATGCATAACATATGTCTTCTCAAGTCTTCACCAAACCTCTACTCAGATAGGCTATTCTTAACGTGCCTAGTCTTTCTCCCCAAGTAGGTTGCCATAGCTCTAATATCTCAATCTCCAGTGGTTCTTTCTTAGCAAACCAATTGAGAATTTAGCTCAACTTTTCAGCTCGGTACCACCTTATTTGGATTTGGGTGGAAGCAAGCGTGACAGTGATCTCTCCGCCATCTCTCATTACATAAGTTTTCATGCACAGAAAACATTTCAGACAAATATCAATATTTGTTCTATAGGTTCAACTCTTCATCCACGTAATGTTTTCCAAATACACAACAACATTCTCTTATTTACAGTAAATTATACAGTTTTATCTCTTACAGCACTATTCAAAATCTGGTTCCTGAGATAAAAATGAATGTATCTAAGTCTGGAATACAATGTTATTTCTTGTACAATTTGACATATTCTATCAACACATGCATAATCTGTCATGAGTAATAAGATACCTAAGAAACTACATCTCTAAGCATTACATACTTCTCCTATATTTGTACATATTCCAAATAAGATACCATTAAGACCAATGAGGCAATTAAGAAAGTTTTTTTGCCATATGATATATATGTAATGCAATCTAGTACAACTACTACAGTATGGCTATGGCTAATTAAGGCTAATTAAAAAGAAAAAAAAATCCATTTAATGTATGTATTTCTCTAAATTACATACTTGCAAATATATATCCAAACATATCATCATATATAATGTGTAAATTACAACATAAAACATGTGCTATTTTTTCCCGTGTTTTAATTAGCCAGTTCCATCCCTTACATGCAAATAATGAGAGTTAATATAGTCAGAGTAACCTCTCTCTTTACCCAAATTATTGGAATGGAAGTGGCAAAAAAAAAGAACAATTTGGTAGCCAGGATTTCTCTTCATTGATTTCAAAATCATCTACTGTATATTATGCATAAAGTGAGTAGAAGATAGACACTCACCGTCTCGTTGATCTGACTCTTCCCTTTTCTTTAGTATGTATCCGTGTCATTTATCTCACTGCTTTAGTTAGTCTGATTAGAGATCATCGTTAAGCTTTTGGATCCTGGCTACAATGCATGTTGTTCCTTATCTTGTCATCTGAGCATCTCTCTATATCAGTTAATTGAGAGCGTGTCTTCAGCTGTTAGATCTGTGTTTATGGTCTGGCAAGGTTGCCTAGTGATCGGCTGTCCTTGACCTTTTCTCACACTTACTTGAGGCCAGAAGCTTTTTTTAAACACATTTCTATCTCTAAACAGTCTATATTTCCTGTGTAACCTTCAAATAACCTTACGTTTGCACAAATTTGCAGAAGTTGTCGTAGCCCTTAACAAATAGTTCTCCCACATTTATGAATGTATTTGTCAATTGCCCCCCCCTCCCCCCTTCCACAAGCCATTT
>JAQMYL010000007.1:7571609-7582060 GCA_030014365.1 Clarias pachynema | reverse complement strand
TCAAATTTACTATATATTATATACTATATATTATATATATATATTTTTTCTTTATATTTCTATTCTGTATATTATGTACATTTAAAAGTTTTTTTTAGTTCTCAAATTTTTTGTAATATTGAGGTCAACAGCAGTCGTATAAGCAATTCACGTCATATACTGTGTATGACTGTATTTTGACGGATAAAATTTGAATTTGAATTTGAATTTAAGACTCTGGCTCTGTAGTCGACGGACATTTCTATTTTTATTGAGAGTATTTTCTTAGGTTGAATCTTAAATACATCAGACTGGATGTATAAGCGCGCCACTGCTGGAAGGGGAATATATAGTAACGTACGTAGATTACGTAATGCACCATGTGTCAGTTTGAAATTCAGCCGTGAGTGAAAGAGTGAAATTTCCCATCAGGCAACGGGAGTGAGGTGTAGAGTCATTGGTCGTGGCGAGGCAGCTGAGAGACAGACACAGAGACACAGCGAGCGCTTCATAGCGACAGGGGTGCTAGAACTGAAATGTGTCCTTTTGTTAACTTTTGCTCTATTTAATCACCGAGCTTCGAGCAGACGGATATTCCGTGATGGACTGCACACGGTTGAATCTGTCACTAATCAGATTCTGAGCTCTAGAGTAGACTTCGGTGCGGTAGCCGCTGTGGAGAGTCTGACTGCAGGACCATGGCAACGGCGTCGCTACCGGTAACCGCGCAGCAAATCAGAGAGCGGCTGCTTCAGGCGACGGACGCTCACAGCAACGTGAGTAACACGTACACGTCTGTACTGCTACACGCTGTCGGCTGTTGTTCTTCATTTTCCCTCTTTCTGTAGGTTCATTCTGTATTTCTCGTCATTATTTTTGTATTGTATTGTCTTGTATTTGCTACAGCTCCTGCTAGCACTTCCGGGTTAGCTACCGTTATGTATTGACTTGCATTAAGAGCTAACATCACGACAGGTGGCAAAACTTGGCATATTTGTATACCGAGCTAGAATAATGGAAGTTTTCATCATCTTAGCACATAATTATTATGTATTATGGAATAACCGTTCATTTTACAGCGCCTTGCATAAGTATTCACACCCCTTGAACTTTTCCACATTTTTCACTGTTATAGCTTGGAACTGAAATAGCCTTAATGTCCATATAACCCATAACACTGTTAAACAATATAGTTCACAAGTAATAATAATCTGTATCAATAAAAGAGTTGTCTGTACATTGGTCAGAGCTTGCTCTTTTAATGATATGTTTGTTTCATACATTTGAGGACCCAAAACCAGTCTCACATACTTTTCTGTCTGTTTGTCTGTCTGTCTGTCTGTTTGTCTGTCCAGCCAGATTTTGTCACAGCATTGAATGGAACTTTTGCGGTACTTGGATATCTGCCAGAAGTTTAAGCTGCACCATAGCTGAAATCAAAATGTAGAGTAAAAGCGATGTTCTGAACAGTTATATGGTGGATTTAATACTGTGGAATAAGCTACTAATAAGCTACTTGCTCAATGTAAATAAGCACCTGCACCAATAGATATTAATTAGAAATGCTAAACTGAATATTTTTACCAGGATTTTAACAGTGCTAAAGTGATAGAAGTGAACTTTAATGAGCTGGTGTATTAAGACAAAACTTTATCCAATCTACTTTTTCGATTTCTCATCTGTGATTCATTCACCGATTACCAGACAGGGTGTGTATTTGGTTGATGATGAAACAAGGCGTAAACAAACGTTTCTATATTCTCTCTTTCCCATTGATTTGTATAAGATAAGAGTAGATTCAAAATCTTGTCATGAACAAGATAAATAATGTACAATTTCCTAATATTTAGACAACAATCCAGTGGAATACCATATAATATTGTCACACCAAATGGAATTTTGTGTAATTACATTTTATAAAAATCAAGGGATCCATCTTTGTTGCAGACAGACATGTACGTGGGCTTCAACCTGAAATAATAATATAACTCATTGCATTAAAGCTGATGAGCTTATTTTAGCTTTACTATCTTAAACCATTTCTGAAAACTCTTTTACCATCAACGACAGGTACTTCAGTTTGTAATAATCTCCTAGCACCAGAGGTATAATAAAATTCAGACACTTATCAGCATGGAGCAGACCTGTGTGAAGGAAAAGCATCACGTGACCTCAAAGCCAGCAGTGTTTGTTTGTTATAGAGGTGGATCTCAACCTCAGTCTTGTTGGACTTTTTTTTTCTTTTCTTTTGTAGCATAAATTTCATGCTGCTTCTCAGATCTGAATTAATTTACACATGTAATTCTCCAATTCAAATATCAATGCCATTGTTTATTATAATGTACAATAATATTTTTAATTATTTTAATTATTTGTGTACAATAATATTTTGCATAGGTATTTAAGGTGGCTTAGTGGTTAGCACTGTTTTCTCGCACCTCCAGGGTGCCAGGTACCTCTGGGTACTCTGGTTTCCTCCTACAGTCCAAATTAGATCAGACTAATTGGTGTTCCCAAATTGCCAGTAGTGTGAGCTGACAACCCGATCCCTTAAGTAACTGCCACAAAAACGACGAATATATCTCCAGGGCCAAAAAAAAAAAAAAGAGTTAAGAGACTCTTAATCGAGACTTTTTGTTTTCACTTTCACTAAACATTGTTTTTGTTTGTTTGTTTGTTCATTACAGAGGTTTGGATTTAATCCATTAAATTCAAGCAGATATTTTTGCAGGTGTAATATTATAAAGAAATCACAGACTATCTGGCAGTGTAGCACAAATCCTTTAGGGTCCCTGCAGTTCACTTGAGAAACAGTTTGTTGGAAAACAAGTGACAAGGTGTCAGGTTTCTAGAAAGTTCTACTATAAATCATATGTAAAAACGTTTTAAAAGCAAATTTAATTGCAGCAAACTAACTAGTGCCCTACTTAAACTGTTTACAGTCTTCATAGAAAGCGGCACAAAAGTCTATGAAGACTGTAATGTGTATTACAGTGATGGCGTGGTATAATAAAAGACTTAAGCGACTTAAGCCTAAAAAAAATTATCAGCACACTAATGTTTTAAATTCAATCTAGTCTGATTAGAGCCGCACAACTTTTGCATATTTCACCCACAAATAGCCTCGTTACTGGAACAAATGAATTTCCATTTTTTGAACAGAAACTTGAAAATGTTTTCAGACAATCTTTTGCAGGTGCACGGTCGGGAGTACATTCAAATAGTGTGAAGACGCTTTAAGTTTCATGTCTCAAAGCAGATTTCATATCATTAGGCATCCAGTGAATTCGCAAATATGTAACACAAAATAAAACATTAAAGTTGTAATCCAGCTCCAACAAGGGTTAAGTCTCTTGTAGTTCAGTTGAAGCAATGAGAGCTACTTTGAAAGATGTAAATATTAAAATATATATAATATATATTTTTTTTTACTTTTTGCATAGCTGAAATGATGATGGAAATTAGATGCTTTGTTGCTTTTTGTGGTTCATCGTAGAGTAGCAGTTTTCAACATGGGGTTTAGGGAGTCCCAGGGGTTTGTGATTTGCATTTTGTTTTGTGTAAAACTGAATCTGAAAACACCTCCTGAATATATTTGATTTCATGGTTTCAGCCACTGTAACAGTATGATGAAATCATGGACCTCCTGTATATCACATGGACTTCTGAAGGGCCCAGAGGTCACTTAGAGAACCGACATACAAGAACCAAAATAATCAAATCCTCAGTAATTCAAAACCGAACAGGCATGCAAATCATTTTCATATTTATCTTATCAGTGGAAATGTCAGGAATGGCAGCAGTTAACAGTCAATTACTGATTAGTTGGACCTTGTCTGTTAGGGGTTTGTAACATTTACTTTGCATTAAAAATTAAAGATAGATATTTTGCATTTAAATTGTCCCTGGCTTTGGAATTATTTCCATTAATGACTACTGAATGTCTAAATAAAAGAGCTGAATTAAAAACTTCTTTATCTTTTTAGCTCTCCAATAAAATGGCTGACAAAAATATATTTCATACCTTGAGACAGTCCAATTTACTGTAAGTTTTGTCATTGTTCACGTTCGTGAAAGAGCTGTTTTGTGTCTGTCCTTACAACTTGACTCAAAATAAAATTCTGTAGGTTTTACCTTTGCTATTAGGACAGTCGCATGGCTAGTTTTTTTGTTGTTTGATTGTTTTTTTAAGTTAACTGTACTTTATTACTGTACTAATTTTCACTGTATCATGTGTTGCTTGATGATTTTCATCATTAATCCAATGGTGTCCTTTCAACAGATCAGCAATATGGTGGCTGTGTTGGATGTGATCTCCATCCTAGAGAAGTACCCCATCACAAAGGAAGCACTTGAGGTGAGGAGTGTTTAGGTCTAGGTGTACCAGGTCTCCATGTGGCTGATCTCACTAATGCTCTTAAAGACTGAATGAGCACAAACCCACAAAGGCCTTCCCAGAGGATTGATGGTTATTATCACAGCAAAAGGGAATAAAGTTTGGAATGGATTATGGGAAAGCAATCAATTATTTTTTATCCATAACAGAAAAGCGTGGATTGTGAATCTAGTACATATACTTATATCATAGTGTTGTTTGAATTTCAAATCTGAGGGAATTGTGTACTTTGAATCACATGTTCATATGAGTGTGCTAATTTAAATCCATTATTTCTTTAATATTTATGAAGTCTCAAGTGTTTGCACTTTGCAAAGGAAGGAGGAAAGGTAAAAAAAAATAAAAAATAAAAAAACTGGGAAAATGGGGAAAAGCCTGTTTATGATGTTAGTGGTGACAGGAACTAACCTGTCTCTTGGGCATTCCACAACAATAAAGGACCCATATTTTACTAGTTCTTTAACAAGTTGACACAGGTCTCAGAGGCACCCAGAGTCTGAGTGTGTTAATGCTTCAGCTGAAATAACGCTCACACAATAAATTTTTCTCGTACCTTAAACTCCCATTATTTCATTCCTCCTACAAATGCATTTCATGGTCTGTGTAAATGAGCTACTGCTTTAACACACCACACCAGAGAGCTGCAGAGCTGAACAACAAGCCAGGGGGAGGTATTTTCTTGAATGAGGTCACAATAGGGGAAAATTTAATTGGCTGATACATAATTGGTAAAAAGAAAAAAGTAGGAAATGATTTTTCTAATGTTTTTAGTTTGACTGCACACACTGGAGACCCATTTGTATATAATAATAATAATAATAATAAATATTTTATAATAATTTTTAAATAATTAAATTAAAAATATTTAATTAAAAATAATTAATTATAATAATAAGTCAATTTTGTGTAATAATTCTCATTTAATCATAGTTAAAAATTGTAATTGCTGACAAAGAGAAACTCTTTGTACTCGTATAGAAAATTATCTGGAAAGTGGCGACCACTTAAGCATTTTTTGTTGAGTATTTTTTCACTTCATTGTGTTTTATTAACTGGTTTGGAAAAACTAAGTTTGTGATTTGCTTTTATAGGAAACCCGGCTTGGAAAGTTGATAAATGACTTGAGGAAGAAGACCAAGGATGAAGATCTGGCAAAGCGTGCAAAGAAGCTCCTGCGCAACTGGCAGAAGCTCATTGACCCACAGCAACCTGAAGATCTGCCAAAGGAACCTTCAAGCACTATAGGCTCTGTTGTGGGATCCAACCAGTCTCAGTCATTGCCTGTTTCTAAATCACCTCAGACTGCATCAGATAATGAGAAGAAGCTTGCTTTAAAGAGTGTTTACTGTCCAAGCACTGAAAAGTTCAATCCTATGAAACACACGTGTAAGCAAAAAGTGGAAAAGAACATCCCAGAATTTAAGGGCACAAAAAGATCTGCACTTTCAACATCTAGTGGAAGCACTGGTGATCCAGATAATCTTCAAATACGCACCAGTGCTCTCAAAACTCACTTTTGTTCTCCTGAACTCAGCAAAGAACCCGCTGCTTCTCCAGTCTTCAGAAAATCAGTGTTACAACAGCAGGGACAAAGAGACGTAACTGCTGTAGAGAGACTGAAGCACAAATCCCATAGTCACTACACCAGCCCGACTCCTAGACCAGTGAAGCAGTTAGTCCCAAACAAGCAGCCAACATCATTTCCTTCTGTTGACTCTGAAGCTCTTTCTGCAAAGCCATTACACATTTCCATCCAAAGTATACACACAGAATGTCATCAGTCAAAAGACCTTTCAAACCCAGATCACGAATCACTCCCAAACAGCGAGAGGACGCTTGAACAAATAAATAACTTTCAAAACAAGTCTAAAGCATTAGCACGTCTTCAGCCAGGTTTACTCAGCGAGGTTACCAATACAGAAACAGAAAAAGATGTCAAAACCACAGACGGCAAGAGGAGGAAGCCTCAGTTTAGAGATTGCACCATCAACATGGCAGGACATTCATCAGATGATGTGTGTAAACCAGCTCGAGTAAAAAATCGCAAATTAACCTTTGATCCACTCACACAACAAATTAGACCTTCAGCAGCGAATCAGAGTGAGGAGCAACACAGTCCAGTGGTAGATATTAATGAGCACGTGAACCTTAAGCAAAGCCCTTCTGCATTGTCACCCAGCGCATTGCACAAGATGAACTGGAAAGATATGTCGCAAAACGAAATAGTCAAATATTACCTGAACTTCCAAAACAATTTGTTAAAAACCTCCGGAAGTCAAGTCCTGGGTGCGCACTTTTTTATGAATGATTACTTGAAATGTGAAGATGACAATTTAAGAGCAGCTAGCAAAACCTGTCTCCAGGCACAAAATGTTTCAGAGACTAATTTGCCAGGAATAGACAGAGACGTCACAATACAGGACGTCAACAAAATAAACAACAAGCACTGGCCCGGGGTTAACGGCTGCTACGACAGCAAAGGCCATTGGTACGGCTGGACAGACTGCATTTCTTTAGACACGTACGGAGACGGAAGTAAACTTAACATTCTGCCATATGTTTGTATTGACTGAAAACAGTTAACTAAAATAAAATTGTCTCTGGATCTTACATGATTTTTATGGCTACATTCACATTATTACATTACCTCTCTCAATTTAGATTTCTTTAAAATCCTAATTTAACACAGATCTGATTTTTCTTTTAATCTAATGTTTATAGTTTGGATCTGAGTCACTTTCGTATGTGGTTCTAGATATCGGGTAAATATCGTATACGTGGTCATGCGACATGCAGATAAAAATGACATGCGAAATGCAGATAAGAATTTTTTTCTTTTGCGCATGCATCAGTCAGCACCGGCAGTGTAGGGATTTCATAGTGCTAGCAATAGCTACTAAAACAGCTGGATTTCTTCCTTCTTCTGTGCTTCTGCAAATACAGCCGACTAACTGCTTGCCGTCATTCAGAGCAGATTCCCAGGCATATTTTTTCTAAAATTGCACCCATTGTTGGAAATGAATGAGTGCTCGCACAACCTCATGAAGTATTTTAACCCAGATGGCGCGAGTAAAGACATATCGTTTCAGATGACAGACGCGTCTACATTAGAGTCGGATAAAAGTCTTTCGTAATAATGGATGTGATCCGTCCAAAAGAATTGATCAACATGGCTTGTAATGTGTGTGAACGTAGCCAAGGCGTGTTCCAGATGTGTTTGTGTAATAATTGCTTTATAATATTTTGTATCTATTTATAAAAAAAAATTGTTTTGGATGACAAGAGGCAATTAAAAAAATGTGGAGCAAGAGATGGGAGTGTGTTTTTGTTTTATGTGCTTGTGGCAATTGTACAATGCCATGAAATATGATATACAAGTGCTACCTGGACTGAACTTTTGTGCTGAAGTAAATCTGAAACAGTTTGTAAAAAGATACAGATTATTAAGAATGTCAAATAGCAACATGTGGTTCATACGTCTCAGTGCGTGGAGAGCTTCAGGTCCTGACTGTTGTGTGCTTTGGCATTTCAAACAATGGATAACCTGTATGTCTTATACGCCCATTATACACTCTGCTTGACAGTAGTATAATACGTGTACTTGTTTACCTTCATTCTTCAAAAGTGGTAGAGCAGGAAAGCAGCTGAGAAAGCAGTATACGGTGAGTTTTCTGCAAACACCTTCAGGTCTCATGTTTCTGTTTTTACATAGTAGAATTTATTTTACACACCTTGATGCTAAATAAGTTCTAAAATGAATATGAACTGTAAAAATAAGCAGCATCTTTTATTCTTTATCCTTATTTATCTTAAAGCATTTAGAATTTTGTTACTTTAAAATATAATTCCAAGCTGAAAAGGTTAAATTAGAGAATGTTTTGCAATACATTTATATACTGTATGAATGAGAATATATATGAATTGAATATTCTTGCTTTTATCATACAGATTACAAGTATTTCCTCGTGGTGAAGTGATTCAATTCACACATGAGCCACCAGTTTAATTGGATCTGTCTAATTGTTGGTGCAGTATGGTTCATTGCTGAAGAATTCATGAACATGTTAGAATACCGTCGTATCACACCTCCAGAGTTAAGGGTTGCTCTGGGTCGGGGGAAAATGGTGTTTAAGGCAGATTAGGGTTTGCAGGTTGCCTGTAGTGTGTTTTGCAAGAGCAGCAGTGACCACAATGATGACTGATAATGTAATTGGTCATTGCAGCCAACCGTTGGTCAGGATGACAGTTTGAAAATGCTTGCATGACACTCCGAGACCTAAAATGTAGATATAGAGCATTTTTATATAACTATAGAATAGAATAGAATAGAATAGAAGGTTTCCACTACTTAACTAATTCATTAATTAGTTACTTACTTAATTCACTAGAGAATATAATTAAAATAAGGATTGAATTACCAATTTAAAAATATGTATGCAGTATACAGTATATATAATTTACAAACCTTTTAGCATAGGCTCCAGGCCTCCATGTCCCTGTACATTGGATAAGTGGTATAGAAGATGAGATGAGATCAAATATTTTGAGCTACTAGATTTCTCACCCATAAGGCGTAATCATCAAAAAAGGAAAAGGCTTCAAGTGAAATATTTCACTTGATGTGTAATGAATCTAGAATATATGAGTTGCACTTTATATGAGAGTTGCACTTCATTCATTCATCTTCTATACATCTTATCCTGTGTACAGGATCGTGGGGGCTTGGAGCCTATCCCAGAAGACTTAGGGCACAAGGCAGGGTACGCCCTGGACAGTGTGCCAATCTATCACAGGGCACACACATACACACACACACACTCACATGCTCATTTACACACTACAGGCAATTTAGGAACACCAATTAGCCAAATCTTCATGTCTTTGGACTGTTGAAAAAAACGGAGCATCTGGAGGAAACCCACCAAGCAACCTACTTATCTTATGGTCGTCATTTCGTGTACCAACCCTGAAGATGTGTTTGGCACATGTGGTTAATCTTCTCCCTTTGGAAAAACTTACATACAGTATGACTTATCGAACAAATATGAACTATTCTGGCAGATATGACCCCCTTTGTGGAATGTACTTGAACAATCAAGATCCTAGTCCCGACTTTCTTTGCATTTTTCTCTTGCTTTTTGTTCCCATAGCTTTTCTTTCACTCTTTCATACTAACTATAAACTGTTTAACGTCTTTAAATGTTTGCTGTGGGTATCAGTTGTATATAGATCTGGCTCTGTTGTTTTGGTGTTAATAAAAATCATTCACGCATCGTCTATACCGCTTTATCCTCTATATACAGTAGGGTCACGGGGGCCTGGAACGTATCCCAGGAGACTTAGGGCACACCATGGATGGGGTGCCAATCCATTGTAGGGCACACACATATTGTTAGGAGCAATTTGGGAATGCCAATTAGCCTAATCTGCATGTCTTTGGACTATGGGAGGAAATCGGAGTACAGTGAGGAAAACCACCAAGCACTGAGAGAACATGCAAACTCCATGCATAAGGACCTGAGGCGGGAGTTGAACCCTAATCCTGGAGGTGCAAGGCGACTGTGCTAACCACTAAGCCACCTTGATAAAAATCAATAAATACAGATTCTCACACACTCACTCATCATCTATACCGCTTTATCCTGTATTCAGGGTCACGGGGACCTGGAGCCTATTTCCAGAGATTTAGGGCACGTGGCAGGATACACTCTGGACAGGGTGCCAGTCCATCGCAGGGCACACACACACGCTCATTTACACACTACAGGCAATTTGGGAACACCAATTAGCCCAACCTGCAGGTCTTTGGACTGTGGGAGGAAACCCACCAAGCACGGGGAGAACATGCAAACTCCATGCCCACGGAGCCTGTCCAGGAATCGAACCCGGACCCTGGAGGTGCAAGGCGACAGTGCTAACCACTACACCACCTAAATACACCGCCTAAATACAGAGTCAGTCAAAAAAAAAATTATACATGCTTCAAGAAAAGGAAAACTTATTTTAATACTACATTTATTGCTATATATATATATACAGTATATATATATATATATATATATATATATATATATAT
>JAQMYL010000007.1:7534559-7545496 GCA_030014365.1 Clarias pachynema | reverse complement strand
TATATATATACACACTGTTACAATATTAAATAATTATAATGCAACCATTTTAACCATATAGGAAAGTGCCAACTCTGAAAGAAATATATCACATTGTGTAAAGCATTGCTAAGTATTATAAGTATTCTTTCTTTCTTTCTTTTTCAGATGGATATATCAGTAACATATGTGTAGATGTGGATTATGAAGGAATAAAGCGAAAGATTTGTGGTGAAGTTGCACCTTCTCTCCTTCCTCTTCCTATCCATATAGACGAGGATGTTTACGATGACGTCGGCACAGACTCACTGAACACGTAAATGAAACAAGCATTAAAATAACTTCTCACTGATATCCACAATGACCAGCACTTGTCAAAACAGCATGTCTCATTTTGTGTATTTTCTTCTTTTGCAGCAGCCTGAACGTGAGCGGTGGTAAGTCAGTTAGAGATCTCTGCATATTTATCTAGTATCGTTTCATTAGTTCATGAAGTTGATGTGTTTAATTCTCTTTCCCTTACAGAGGTATATGATGATATTGATCATGTCATACCAGATGACTTCCCCCTGCCCCCTCCAGAGATATGGTACAGACAATAACTAAAACTCAGTCACTGTTGCTGTATTAACATGATCTTTAACATCAATTAACCTATTTTCCAGTTGTCATTTGACACATATGCACCCCTTTAAAGTTATAACAACACAGAGTGTGTTAATGACCATGACAGTCCATTTTCTTTTTTTCTTTTTTTTGTCATTCTGATTACATAATGCAAGATGATGCAAGAAAATCAGCATTATTAATAATAAGACTAGCCATGGATTCCCGGTGTTCTGGTTTAATGGTAGCTCAATATCTTTTCTCATTTCCCTTCTTGTTAATAACTAACTTTATGGCTACAAGACAGAGAAAGAGCTTTTGTTTCCTGTTTCCTGGCATGCGTACTTATCTATGTAAAATCTCTGGTGCAATCGAAATGAAAGTCTGTTTGATATATCAAATGTTTGATATTGTCTACAGTATGTTAGAGTATATTAAAAGTCAATTATTATATTAAATATGTCAATTTGATGCTTGTTTTTTTTTTTTTAGTCAAGACCCTAAAAAAAGCAAGAAGCTAGAGAAGGAGGAAAAGGAGTTTAGAAAGAAATTTAAGGTAAACTTTCCTTCTTTTCGTTTTAAAGATCAGGAAGCATAATAATGACTTTATTCACCAATATCCGACTCTGTAACAGATTTGTAACAGGTTATGTGTGGTGCTTTGGCTTTGACAGTTTGAAGGCCCCATCCAAGTTATTTGTTGCATGATGGTGGATCCGAATGCCAACATCAAGAAGGCCAGCGGGAAAGACCTGTCAGTTTCGAAGGGGGATATTCTCGAAGTCATTCAGCAGACTAATGAGAAGAAATTTCTCTGTCGTAACGAACAGGGGAAATGTACGTGTTGTGCGCCCTCTTGTGAAAAAAACTGTAACCATAATAATATTATGATTCGGTTTCATTTATACAAATCCTCCAGATAATAAACATCTAACACCTTAATTATGCATTTAAGTGTAATTAAGTAGAAAAGCAAATATACTTTATAGCCGATACAGTAAATACCATGTTATTAAGTCATTTACAGTCAGCTTATTACAATTAATTTTCATTTTAATATGTTTGCAGACGGATATGTTGCCAGACATTACCTGCTACATGAGTAAGTTTTATTCTGTAATCATTATTACCATCATAACTAGAAAAATTATTCACTGTATAATAATTGTAAACCAATTATGATCAACAATGCTTTGTTTCATTTCAGGGAAAACGAAATATATGATGATATCGACAATGTTACAGGTATGGGAGTGCAAAGAAATAGAAACAAATCTGTAAATGCAATGTGATCAGACCCTCTTGTTTTTTTTCATGTAATATGTAAGATGATTCTGTTCAGTCAAATATTATGTAATGTTGCATTCAGCCTCAATCAATAATTATTACAAAAAAATTATAATATTTTATCAATTTCTTTTTCTTTTCTTTTTTTTAATTTTAATCACAGATGTTTATGATAATGATGTCAGCGGACCACCACCTCTGCGGTCTTGACAGCCATTACCAATGCTTTGACGGAGAAGGTGGATGTAAAAGACGACCTGATGATTCTCATGATTCTCATGCATCTTGAGGGCATGAAGACAGGATGGAAGATCAGGAGGATCATTTCCAAAACTTTTGTACACTGAACAAACAAATACATAATTTTTACTAAGATGTGATAGTTTACAGTACATTCTTATATTTATATTACTATTGCAAATTATCAATCACATAATCATGGTCGGACAGCAGATATTTCTATAAATGAATGGAAATGCACTTCTGTTTATCATGTGTATATGAAAAAAATGCTTTTCTAAAAAAATAATAAACTGTTTTTAAACAGAAAACTATCAAATAAGACATGGTATGTACTGCTTCTATAAGGTCAATAAGGGCCAAGCATTTTTAAAGCCACTCCACATTAAATATATACTTGTAGAGAAGATAGCAGACATTAATGTGCCAACAAAGAACTAAAGAACTAAATGTTCTAAGAAACAATAATTCTTATGATTAAATTTAGAAATATTACTGTCAGAAGTTCCTGAAGGCTTTGAACAAGATGTGTAAAGGTAGTGTTAAAGTACATCAGTAAACTCCTATGCGGTATCCTGAAATTTTTTTTTAAAGTGGTTCTACTTCCTTCTATGCATTTATGGGTTGCTAAACTGGTGTCTTCTTGCATTCATTGCAATTGGATGTAGCTACTTCCTGGGTGACACTTAACACAAGTGTAATATTTGGACTTTTGCATTTTCTTTTTACCTCAATAGAAGAAAGAGCTCAAGTTTAAGCAATATTTATCCTCCACTATTTCTTCAGGAAACCAATCTTTAGTGGTCTAGACCCATGCTTTGAAGAATAAATAGAGGGAAATGTATAGAAATTAGAATATGTCAATATGTAAACTATTTAATAGAATAGAATTAAATCCAATGTGATAATTCAATACCACTTGAAAACACAGTTTCTGGTGAGGATTACCCCAAAGACCAGATTAACTTGATTTGTAGGTGGCAGTGACAAATCAAATTACAAAACTGTACAGATGTGTTAAACATAGTCTTACAAACCCCAACTTATTAGTACAACTACTCATAAATACAGTCCCCAAGATGAAACAACATATCAGCAAAAGTTTAGAAACCACAGAGCCAGGTAAACTGAATAACATTGGTTTTTAACTATACACAAGAAAATTGGTGACAGGATCATGGGTACTCAAGGCTCACCCATGCCCATGGGGACCAAAGGCCAGTCAGCCTAGTCCAATCCCACAGAAACGCCAATGCAGCACAAATTGATGAAAAAATGGCAATAATTGAAAGGCACCAGAACACCCAGAGGCTCTGAGGAACCAAGCCAGAGCTGCCCCAGTGGCCAAGGGGAACCCAAACCCTACAGCAAGGCGTTTTAATGTAAATGCTTTTAATGTTATGGCTGATCAGTGTATCTCTATAGATCGTACTAGGTTTCTCCTCTTTGAGTCATATTCACACAGTGGATTGTGATACTTTCACTTTTATCCTTTGGAGGCTGTTGGTTATTTCACTGACTGCTTTTTTGTTTTTTTTCACAGCTCTTGCAATATTTCTGTCATCAACTGCTGTTGTTGTCTATGACCTGTACAGTGTCTGATTCTTAAAATAGTATAATGATCTCTTTCTTTTTTTCGCACATTTTTAGCTCAAATTGATTTTCTCACTTTTTTCTTGATTTCAGAATACCTTGCTTTTCTCTTTCTTCTTCATATTGGTTTGTCTTTTTTCAACAAATGCAAAAATTAAACCCAAGGGTCAATTCACAGGTAAAACCCAGTGCCATTTTCTGTGTTCTAACACATGCAGATGTAAATATCAGGAAATGAAAGCTCTTGTTTCATCAGTACCATTTGATTTCAAAACCAAGAAGACTTCATAGTTGAAACCCAGGGCTCAAAAAAAGGATATGGCATTCCGAGCGTACAGTTATTTGTCAGGGCACATCTGGGCAACAACAAACACCTGTCAGTCACGTGTTCCAATATTTCTGATCACTTGAAAAATGGGTGGATTTAAAAAGGTGTCATTTTCCAAGTTGTTATTTTATTGCCTCCATGTTATTTTATTTATGCCTAAGGTGAGCTACAAACCTAAGTAGCATTTAACATGAAGCTGAATCCCAAACCCCCTCTAACTCATAATCAAGTGTACTACTTAATGTGTGGAACACGTCATTGTACACTCTAATGCACTAGCTTTCCATTTCACGCTATTTGGGATTCAACCCTGGAACCTGGAAGTTAATGAAGCTGATATTTTAAAGAGGAATAAGTGGAAATATAAAGAGAAACTTATGAGATTTCCACGGCCTCCATGGTTTATTCTCCTCACCTTTAGGCTACATAGTATTAAATTTATTTAAATTTATAGGATTTAAAAATATTTTTCCCCCTTGTTAACTAACTGTTGGTCACCAGCTCCGCCAGTCGCGGTTATGATGATGCCTTCAGTGTTGATGCATTACAGCCATGGGAATAACCAGCACAACAGCACCCGCTCTCATGTGCTATTGCTTTTATACAACAGTTTCACAAACAACATTTATTATCAACAGATTATGATTTGTTTCTTTATTTAACACATATCTTTATTATTACACATACAGTATTCTTCTGGAGAAACTAACTACCCGCGTCTGGCAGAGCTGGCGACCGACAGGTAGTGTAAGTAACAGGGGTCTAAGTAGTTTTCAATTCTTACCGGTACAGTATCACGACCTTGAGTGTGATATTGCTTAAATATATTATATGCAAATAGCACTGATATTGTGAACGATTGAGGATGAGGATCAGTTCAGAGGCTCTTTTATTTAATTTTATTTTTTTAGATTTTTTTTTTCGCTGTATGAATGTAAATTCAATACATTCTTTTTGTTCTTTGACAATAAACAAATGTATATTACTTTTATATTGTTACATACATTTATGAAAATGAAATGACTTTACCAGCTTCCAAAAATTACTCACTCACTCATCATCTATACAGCTTTATCCTGTATACAGGGTCTCGGGAGGCCTGGAGCCTATCCCAGGAGACTTGAGGCAAGGGACACTGTGGACAGGGTGTCAGACCATCGCAGGTCACACACACACACACACACACACACAGAGACTACGGGGCAATTTGGGAATGTGCATATCTTGGGACTGTGGGAGGAAACGGGAGTACCCGGAGAAAATTACCCACCAAGCATGTGAAGACCATGCACACAGACCCTGAGGTGTGAGAATCGAACCCTGACCCGGGAAGTGCAGGGTGACAGCGCTAACACTGTGTCGCCACAAATATTACAAAAAACGAACAATCTTTTTATTTCTGTCATGTTTTAAGGATAAATTTTACAATATGAAATATTAATTGTTTTATTGTATGATTAATAAATTAAACTTTAAATACTTAAAACGAAATTTTCCAAAATGTTTGACAGTGACTAAGCATTGATGCTTGTCTTTACTCTTGAAGTAATGCCTAGTGTCTGGAGGCTCAGCTGATCTCACATAGGTACTCGATTGATCTGGTCTGGGAGAACAATTTCCTGCTCAAAGTTCGCTATTCATGTGTTCTTACACCGCGCGCGCGGAGTGCTAAGTACAATTGTGTCAAGGTTCAGTTTGGTTTTTCGGTTAAGAGATAAAGCAAAATTTTAATATATATTGTTATGTTCTATATAGTATTGTATTTACATTCCATAATGAGATAGTACTGGTTAGAGTAGTTAGCAAGCTGTCACAGGAGCAGTCTGGTGGTGTTCATGTACCTGTCATTAATCACACATTAGTGGTCATGGAGCATTCACTTGAGTCAGTGGTGAATTTGCTGGAGTCCTACAGAGGAAGAGATAAAGTGGTGAGTGTCTCGTGTGCAATTTGAAATCATGCATGTGATGCATGTGCAGACTCAAATGTGTAATATGTTATAGTGTATATACAGTGAATGTTGCATGTTTTTGGACAAAATCTGAATGCCTGGTATTAGAATTCATAAATGTGATTAATCAGTAATCGATTATAAGTCTCTGTGTCAATACTGACTTACTCACTGATCCTGTATACAGGGACGCATGGGGCCTGGATCCTATCCCAGTAGGCTAAGGGCACGAGGTGGGGTGCATCCTGGACAGGGTGCCAATCCATCACTGGCACACAGGCACACACACTAAGGGCAATTTGGGAATGCCAATTAGCCTAATCTGCATGTCTTTGGACTGTGGGAGGAAACCTGCCAAGCACGGGGAGAACATGCAATGTCCATGCACAGAGATCCCGAGGCAGGAATCAAACCCGGACCCCGGAGGTGCAAGGCGACGGTGCTAACCACTAAACCCTTGTGCCGCCCTGTCTATACTTAATACTATAGTAAAATGGTCTGTTCATACATGCAGATATTCTGCATTATTTTTAAAAAGTGTGATGCAAGAAAGGGGGCGAGGTGACTTGGTGGTTAAGGTGTTGTACAGCTGACCAGGAGGTCCCCGGTTCGAGCCCCGGTTGCCACTGTTGGACCCTTGAGCAAGGATAGCATGGATTCACCCCCAAGTGCAAGGATACAATCGGCATCAAGCTGCCAACTTAAATATTTGTCACAGAAACGACGGATATATATCTGTCTGGCGGCACGTAGATGGCACCTGAAACACAGTTGCATGAAAGTTTATGTCCTCTGTTCACTGCTAGGATTGTGCATTTTCTCTCATTCCATAGAAAAACATGACCTGTGGTGGATTGGCTTCTCTAGATTTGGTCCAATATGTAAATGTGTATCTGCTTTGTCCATGATGTGTAATAGATGTGTGTCCCATCTATTTTGTATTGTTCTCCAGATAGGCTCTGGATAGTGATGGCAAGATGAAGTTTCATTTAGGTGTCAAGTATTCCCAGCCAGTAGTTTCATGTTGTTTCATGAAGCTTAATTCACAAGCATGTTGTACTGACATCTAGTGGACAAATTTTGTGTAGCCAAACTTTTTTCTTGGTGGGTTTTCACTGGGTACACCGGTTTCCTCCCACAGGCCAAAGATATGTAGATTAGGCTAATTGGCGTTCCCAGATTACCCGTAGTATGTGGTGTGTCCATGATGGACTGGCAACCCTGTAGGGTGTACCCCAGCTCGTGCCTGAAGTTTCCTGGGATAGGATCCAGGCATCCTGTGACCATGTACAGTATTAAGTGGCATACTGTAGAAGATGAATGAATGATCAAGGTTCCCGTCTGATTACATTCTAGCAATTTATTTTACCATATTGGGAAAAATTACTTTAAAAAAAAAAAGGTTGTTTTTCCTGAATCTTGATTAATGAATTTAAAGGAATCCCCAATATAATGAATTCACAACAGTGAGACATCCATAAAAGCAGGGCCGAGTTTGTCATTGATTACGTGACACTCAAGGAAACAACAAAGTGATCTGGCAACCAGGAAGAAATGTAGAATTCCTCACTGGCCATGTCATCTTTAAATCATCTCGTCTTTAAATTATGCAAAACCTTAAGAGTATATGTACAACCTCACCTCACCACAGTTGCACATTACACATGACAAGGACGTATTTAAAAAAAATAGTTTATACTTTTTAATACATTTTATATTTTCCCTCATTAATTAGTTGGTTAATCAGTTAAGGCATGCTATATGTCATGTTTGTTGAAGAGTAAAATCCTTAACCCTGACCTTACAGATCACATTGTTGTGTTTAATTTTGGTAATTTCCGCTCACCGGAGTGAGATGACAACTTGTTCTTCATTAACATCTTTTTCTACATTTTTTTTGCCTTTAGATAAGGACAATATGCTATGGATCGCAGCTGGTCGGAGGCATCCTTTCAAGAAAAACCTCCAACTCGTCACAGTTCGGTAAAAGTCTCCTAGTCTTCTCAGCTCAGCTCAGTCAATGCCGGACGGTACTGCGGCTGTTTGATGACCTTTCTATGGCTGCGTACTCCCGGAGCTATGGTCTAGGATCCACGGTAAAGTCCAAGTTCCATTTCACATATAGTGCTTACATGATAGCTGTCGAATACTAAAAGAGTGGAGAAGGTGTTTAGTATTTTGCCTGTCATTTACAGGAGGAGGACAAGGTGCTACGGTGCATGTCGGTGCTGATTAATGTGGCAGATCAGCTGTATTACCCGTGCGAACACGTAGCCTGGGCTGCTGATGCACAGCTCATTAAAGTCAAGTCTGACAAATGGTGGACACTAAGCACAGTTCTGTGGGGTTTGTCTTTACTACTGGGTACACTCAGGTAAATCAGGAGAAGTTCCGGCTTACACAGCTGCTTGTGCTTGTTTTTGATATTTCACTGATGTTTATAGCATATATCAAATTTTATTCAATTCCCACCTAACGCCAAACCCCAACCAATGGATGCACTGCCTGTCCCAAGCCCAGATAAAATCGGAGGGCATCCAGCGTAAAACTTGTGCCAAACTGTGTGTAGGTTGAGTCCTCTGTTGCAACCCCTTGACGGAAGCCACAGAAAGACCAATAACAACACTGTTTAATAATTCATTCCATCAACATTAATTAAAAGCATAATTAATTTAATTTTGTTTTAATGCAACTGCTGGTTTTCGGGCTGTAGGTTAACAAAGCTATGTATAATAATCCAGATTATGTACAACTGTTAAAAGTTTTGTGATCTGATATTTTTTGTGTCATTTTGCCCTTCAGAATTGTTCCAAATTAAGAAAGAAATATGCACAATATCTGTATATAACTAAAGATAAATCACAACTTACTATGGGGAACCTTTCAAAAACTCACTAATAAATAACTTCTAAGTATTAAGTCACTTTTTTAATCACACAAATATAATTACAAATTTTTTAGAACAAATTGTAATAACTATAGTCGGTAATGAACAGCACTTTGACTTGGTTTCAGGTCGCTCAGAATAATTCGAAAATTAAGAAAGAAGGCAGAAACATGCAGGAAAGCAGGACAAGGGGACAGCAGGTGAGTCTCCATCATTACTGTTCATATAACACATTAAAGTTGTTTCAGTTGTTTTACAGCATGAGCTGCTTTGTGAAAACCAACTGCTTAGAAGATTAATGCTGTTTCTTGATTGTTATTGTTTTTTTTTTTGTTTTTTTTTTATAGGGAAAACACTGCTACCGCTGCTGCTAACGTTCAGAAGCAGATTTGGGGAGAGTTTCTTAATATTCTCAGCAGCCTGGCAGATCTGAGCAACGCTATTCATTGGATGCCACCTGGATTTCTTTGGGCCGGGCGCTTCCCTGATTGGCTGGTTGGACTAATGGGAACTGTGTCCTCCCTGCTTGGCATCCTGCACATGAGTTCCAGCGATTAATGTGCCAGCGTCGATCCTGATGAACTGTGAAGACCTGAACGAATGTCCTTTTTTTTTAAACAAAGGAACTACATAATATTCAATTTCTTGTTGATTATAGGGTTTGAGTAATGATGCAAGCTTCATAATTATTTCACATAATACACTATAACAAGTACATGACCAAATCTTAGAGAAGGTATACACCATATAATTATGTTGTATATAATCAAGTGACTAACTGTAAAGTAAAAGAAATATAGCACTTTAGATTGAGGATGTACACTGACCAAAGTCATCAAATACAATAAAACTTTAGGAATTCATTTATACATGAAAACTGAAAGTTTTTTTTAAAAATAACTTTATTAAGTTCCTATCATTTATTTGATCACTGGTTACATTATTATTAAGGGGCAGGGTGGCATAGTGGTTAGCACTGTGTCCTCGTTCCCTGCCTTCTGGCCCGAGTCCCCTGAGATAGGCCTGTCGTACAAGTTTTCTACAAAGACAACGCTGCCTATTATTCTTCCTCTTTTTTGTTGTTTATCTGCGGTTGGAATCCAGTAGGTTACATTACTGCCAAATGTAGCTCATATTCTGCCTCGTCTTCCTGGCCTTTTAAAGCAGACCAGCCCCCCCCAAAAATGTTTCATTTTCTCTGATCTTGTCTTGACTTGTTTGTTGTGTCTCGAAGTCTTCATCTGCTTTATCCAGCAATTCTACACATTTTTTCTATTCGACACGTGACCCTTTCAGTACCGCTCAGTGTTTATAGTTGAAGCTGTCTAAGTTGTACCACCGCCACCTGTCTCTCGCTTTCTCTTATCAGCTTCTCTTTTCTTTAAAGCCAACTTTCCAGTCCAGTCTTCCTCCAAAAAAAAGCGTAACGTGCTTATTTCTCTGATCAGTGACTCCTCATTCTAAAAGACTTTTAGAATTAACTCTACTTAGTTCTTGGAGCCGTGCCACCATATCTAGCCTCTCTTGTGTATATATACGTGTATTTTCTGCATGAGAGCGGAACATTCTCACTTTCATGCCATTCCTCTCAGAGTGTGGTTGGGTGCTTACAGCGACATTAAGGTTGCTGTTTCGAAATCTTAGTCTGCTAATTAATACTTCCTCTTTCCAATGTTTTTCTCCTACTTTGTACATCTAATTTGCCCTGTGTTGAACGCAAATGTCTCCCTTTTGGTTCATTATCCCACGTGTTTTCATTGTCGTTTTACCGTTCCCCTCTGACTTTGACAATTTGATATTGACCTCAAAGTACACTTTTTTGGTTGCTTCTTTTGCCAACTCGTCTGATGTCGTATTGCCTAATGTTACATTGGGTGAGGACAAGTTGATGATGATGCCTACTGGAACATTTGGTGAGGATTTGTGACACGCTCACAGTAAGACATAAAAGTTGATGATGACGCTGCCTACTTTGACACGCCTGTGATGGAAGCAGTGAACAATATACAATGTATTTATTCAATAGAGGTTAGCTATCTAGCTATAGCTGCATGTGATCATAAAAA
>JAQMYL010000007.1:7521017-7534459 GCA_030014365.1 Clarias pachynema | reverse complement strand
ATAATATATAAATGCTATATATATAATTATATATATATTTTTTATTAATTATATATGTAAATGTATATATAAATGTATATATATACATTTATATATACATGCTTATTATATATACATGCTTACTATTCTTTTGCTAGCTATAAATATAGTTAATATATTTTTTATATTATATATATATATATATATATATATATATGTATTTATTTATTTATATATACATTTACATATATAATTAATAAAAAATATATATATAGCTAGCAAAAGAATAGTATTAAAAGCAAAAAAAATATCCAAATGAGAAAATAAATACTTGTGGACGCGCTTAACTAAAAACAACAACAACAACAAAAGAGGAAACCCTTAACTTTGCTCTTGCTTTTCTTTCTTTTTCGGTGCAGCGATTAACTTTGCAGTCGATTAGTCATGACTTGGTGCCTTGCGCATGCGCAGTCAGAATCTGTTTGCGACGAAAAGGTTTGGAAATGGAACTCTTCTGAGAGTTGTCGGGTTATTTAAGTCTCGTCCTTTTTCCTCTTGATATTATTTTGGGCAGTGTTACTGGGCTGTACTGTATAAGTAAAGGATATCTTAGACAGATAAAGACGGATTTTAGGATGAACCACGTCAACTTTGTTATACCGGTGAGAAGTTCCAGCTCAGTCGGTAAATAAGGTGAGTAATAACTGAGTGAAAAGCCAGCTGAGACTCTACTCTATACTCTACTCTATACTCTACTCTATAGTGATGGGATCTGGACTTTAAAAAGTCTGTGTACTAGGTCTGACTGTAGGTAGATATGTTGTTGTTTTTGCATTGGATATGGATCAGATAAAACTCTGCACTTTGGCCCATTACACACTATACATCAGAGTTATGGAAAATATATATAATATGTAATTTATAAAATACATCTTGATGTATGAAAGCATGTTTTTTGATACCTTACATTATTTCAAGATTCATCATGATTTTAAGGATAACTCATAACACTTGTTGTCTACATAAAAACTAAAAAAAAAGTTTATATTCATAACATTATTTTCACTATATGGACAAAACTTTCTATATTTGGCCCAACCTGCAATGACATTGTATCCAAATCCATACACTTCAATATAGAGTCGGTCCCCCTTTGGCAGCTATAACAGCTTCCACTCTTCTTGGAAGGCTGTCCACAAGAGTTTGAAGTGTTTCTGTGGGAATTCGTAATCGTTCATTCTGTAGAGCGTTTAGGAGGTCAGACGCTGATGTTGGAAGAGAAGGCCTGGCTCGCAATCTCCGTTCCACTTCATTCCAAAGGTGCCCAATAGGGTTGAGGTCAAGTTCTTCCATGCCACGTCTTTATAGTCCTTGCTTTGTGCACTGGGACACTGTCATGTTGGAATAGAAAAGGGCCTTCCACAAACTGTTGCCACAAAGAAGCATAGCATTGTCTGAGATGTCTTGGTCTGCTGAAGCATTGAGATTGCCCTTCACTGGGGATAAGTTGCCTGATTGAATCACCTGAATTTCACACCTGCACATTCGTGGACATTACCTTAAATATGTCACTTTCAGGCATATTTGCACACCCCCTGGACATTCTGTTTCCCTGATGCACGTAGTCACTTTAAATATGTGAATGATGATACTTTCAGGCATATTTGCACACCCCCTGGACATTTCTATTTATATTCAACTTCATTCCCATACAAAAATTCGATAAATTCTATATTTCTATATTGTACAGCTGTTTTTCTTATTTTTCTATAATTTTTCATATGTTTTTATATTGTATATTTTGTACTGTTCAGTTATTTTATTCTTACTTTTCTAATTTACCTTCTATTTTCTTTTTCATATTTATTTCCTATAAATAGTCTTTTATTCGTCTAAGCATTTCACTGCATATCGTACTGTGTATGACTCAAATAGAATTTGAATTTGAATTCAATAATCAACAGGTTTGGCTAAATACTTTTGTCCATATAGTGTATGTTATTAGGATCTTGCTTTATGGAAATCACTGACATTGGTATAAATTATGATTGTAATTTTTGCAGGTTTCTGATCGTGTTATGACTCGCCACAGATGATCATGCACCTCTAGATGTTCCTCTCATTTTCTCTTGAAGCAAGAACAAAGTCATCAAAGACAACGCGAACATTTTCTTCAGCGTTATCGTTATATCAAAGTCACTACGACATTTTTTTTTTGGGTTGTTGTTTGTTCACGCTGATTATTTTTCAACCTGCACCATGTATCAAGGAACATTTTGTGGCAGAACGGGCAGTTTGATGGCTCACCCGTGACGAGCGGAAAGACTTGATCGTTCTTGTTGTTTGCATTCACCGACGTGACATGGAGAAGCAGGCAGACCTCGCTCACAGTAAGGTGGCATTATCATTTCAAGAGGTTGAGGTTCAGGAGGATAAACTTGAGGACCTGGATTCCTTTAACCCAGTAGAGCCTCCTCCTCTGGACTGGAGGTCTGACTCTTCCAGTGAAGCATGTTCACTTAAAGATATCGAAGAACCTGGATCTTTCTCCATGGATACACCTTTGGATGAATTAAGTGACTGTGGGACTCACAACACGAGCTTTATGCCAACACAAGTTGAGAATCGAGAGCTTGAGGAACTTCCAGATCAGCTCACAAATCCGAAAGCTGAAGATTGCACAAATAATACATGTAGAACAAATGAATCTAATGTTTCTGCACCATTGGAGAATAATTTAACAAAGACAAGGCAAAAGCCAATAGGGAATCAGAGAGGGCATGACCAAGACCACGCTCACATTCAGGATTTACTTGATCAGCTCCAGCTCTTTCACCCAGCACCTCCTTGTAATGATTCTGTCCCTGAAACACAACTAGAAATGTCAAACTTCAGTGCTGACCATGTAGCCGAGAACCTGCCCTCTTCATGCTCGGTGCCTGAGTTTAATACAAATCAAATGCACTCGGAGAAAAGCACGGTATCCGGCCTTCTTTTCACTCTGAGCAACCAGAGGGAGCTGCTAGAGCTGCTGGAGGACCCAGAACCTCAAGAACCCCAAGAATTTCATGAATCTCTTGAAGATCACCCCATTTACACAGAACAGGCTAATGAGAGCCAGCTCGGGAACATTTCACAGCTGCCTGACTGCCGGACCAGGTATATATCAAGAACTGGTGAGGCAGACGAAATGGTTTCTGTCTCATATGGCTCAGAAATCTGGCACAGCCCCTTTCAGGATGAGGATATGATGTCAGGCTACCCAGAGGACGAGGTGATGGAGCAATGGCAACAGCCTAGATGTGTTCTCTCAGATGAGCTGGCCTCTCATGGAGCTGACGTGGTGGGTGAAAATTAATTTATTACATAAAAGTGAAAATCATTTATATGAAGCCATTGTGTAAATACTTACGTTTTTTTTTTTTTAAACAGGATGCTGAAAGTGAGGCGCATGCTTCATATAAAGATGGTAAGAGAATTTAATAAAATAATTAATATACAAAGCATAAGTCACTGCAGAAATTGTATAGTAGATTTGTTTTATATATATATATTATTGCTTTTTAGTGCCTGGTCCTTGTGATCCTGAGGATCTGCTGGATGGGATCATATTTGGAGCGAAATACCTTGGTTCCACGCAGCTGCAAACAGATAGGAACCCCTCCACGAATGCTCGAATGACTCAGGCACAAGAAGCTGTAGATCGCATCAAGGTGAAATATAGAGTTTGGATTTGAAATTACCTGCAATTCCCATTTCAGTGTTTGCGATTTTTGTTGTCACCGTGGCAACTTACCATCAAAGATAGGATCAGTTGACCACTCTGCCTCTGTCTTTAACACACATACTGTATATCGTTTGTAACATGTTTGACACACAGGCAGCACCACAAACACAGACATGACATGAGGCGACGCTTTACGGAAAAGGGGAGATTTTATTAGGAATAGTGTGGAAAGGGAAAGGGTTAAAAGGATGGAGGGAGAGAGGCGGGCAGAGTGGGCCCGTCTGTGCATCAGCTCCTGCAAGCTTCCTCCAATGGCTCATCTCGTTGATGGACCGGCTCCTCCCAGCTCTCATTGATGTATCTCCCGGACAACCCCCGTCTGGGCGGCTTTCCCGGCTGGGTGACGTGAGACACACAGCAGCTTTTTCCTCTTCGGTGGCAGGGTTTGATTGAGGGTTCAAATGCCGCAGGAGCTCCAGCAGTCTGTTCGCGGCTGTCCCCAGTGCGGTGATCAAAGGGTGCCACCTTTGAAAGGGTGCCACCTTTTGGCACATTACATCACGCCTCTCGCGTGCCACTCCTCGCGTTTTATCTCCGCCACGCGACTCTCCTCTGTAGAACTCCGGACTCCCAAACTACACTCCCCACTTTGTTTTTATAGCACTGGGAGAAGCCTGAGATCCATTACAATGATTAATCACCAGTCGTTCCTGCAGCCCTGCCCCTTCATACACCTGCAAAGGGGCTGGGGGGGGGAGGGGGGGTTACCTAGTGAGCTCCAAGATTTAGACCCACGCCACGCATTATATACTTGTGTGCAATGGTGGTCGTTTAAAATAATGACTGTCATGATGATAAAAATAAAATGTTACTTTATGTGAAATTGCTGTACAATATAATTATATAAACTATATAATCAGTATTTAGTCTTCGCTCAATCTATGCCTGCTTGATTGCTTCCTGACGATCATGTACAAAAATTTGTCACAGGAGTTCACAATTCACTTTATACCCTTCACTCTCATGAGGCAAACAGAAAAACCGGCCAGTGATGTTTAGCTGACATTTCATGACATGCACCAGTTTTAATATTTCATCATTCCTCACAGTCATGCCCATCCATGTATCTCTAACATTCCCAATATGAGCAATGAAATTCCCTAAAAGCACACAATATTAGCACTGTGGCCTTGCACCTCCAGGGTCTGAGTCTGCCTCGGGTCTGCATGCATGTTCTCCCTGTGCTTGGTGAGTTTCCTCCAGGTTCTCCGGTTTCCTCCAGCAGTACAACGACATGCAGATTAGGCTAATTGGCGTTCCCAAATCGCCAGTAGTGTGTGAATGAGAGTGTGTATGTATGTGACCCTGTATGCAGGTTAAAGTGGTATAGACGATGCCCTGTGATGGTTTGGCACCCCATCCAGGGTCTAACCCCACCTCATGCACTCCTCAAGTCTCCCGGGACTCCCGCATTATCAGGATAGCGTGGTAGAGACGATGAGTGAGTAAGTGAGCGAGTACAATACGGAGTCTCCAGGTGGTAACCTCTCGAGAACTGCTATTTGGTGTATATGTACAATCAACAGTCATAATTTTCCTCCCTGAGAGTTGAGACGTACAGAAGCAGCCATCTTGTCCACCAGGGAAAACCCCTACACCATACTGAGTCTCCTATGGGAGTTCCAGACAAGGACAGAGACCTCACTTGTCAAGAAGTATGGGAGTCCATACTATATCTGGAGTATATCTAGTGTCATGAATTTCCATCTCGCATGTTTGTTCGTCATCCGTGAAATAGTTTTCCACTTTCCCAAAGTCGATTTCCATTACATCAGTCTAATCCATAGGAGGCCGCTTATCACATACCTACTGCCTGACTGGCATTGCACATGACACCAACTCCTCTTCTTACATGGGGTGTGCCTACATTCTAGCCTTGAACTCAGTCGAATTATACATGGCTGTTCAGCAGCCTTAATGTTACTAATATTGTAATATTGTGTTTTTGTGTGTTGTGTGGCACCGTTCTGTGGAAAGAAAATCACTTCATACAAACATACTTACTGTTGCGTGTCTGAAACAGGCTCCTGAAGGAGAATCTCAGCCGATGTCCGAAGTGGACCTTTTCATCTCCACTCAGAGAATCAAAGTGTTGAGTGCAGATTCCCAGGTTTGTGATGATTACTTTTTATGTTGAAACGAAACATCCATGTTTGTCTGTCAATCGGGCAAATATGGAGACTTTAGATTTTGTCCTCAGGAGGCTATGATGGACCATCCTCTGCAGATGATCTCCTATATCGCTGACATTGAAAATCTTGTAGTGTTGATGGTGCGCAAGAAGCCAACAGATCATAAAACTGATTTAGCTGCTTGCTCTTCATCACCATCGAAGAAATGCTGGATGATATGCCATGTGTTCTCTTCTGCAGATGTGAGTTTTCCCACCTCATATGTTAGAATTCACAGATAAGAGTGAAATCCTCATATCCTAATTTTCAGATGCTCAGACATTTGTACGTTACTGAATTATGTCATGGCTTGTGTTTATCTGCTGTAGGCACAGATTATAGCTCAGGCCATTGGGCAGGCATTCGGTGTGGCATATCAGCACTTTTTGCAAGCGAATGGACTTAAAGCCGGCGAATTCCAACCAGGGGAGTATTGCCTTGGTTCACAAGAACTTTATAATGGAGATCTGGTGCACTTTTCACAGTCTGAAAATATCCGAGAGGTAAGACAGACTCTTAACATTATAGTCAGAAACAGCACAAAACTCTTTATATAATGATTGATGTTTTATGGAATTCCAAAAGGAATAGATTACATGGTTTATTTAGTTACACTAGAGGTGCCCAGGTCCTTGGAGAGTGTTAAATCACCAGTACAAGCACCTTGTCAGTGTCACTTTTCTCATCTTTTGCTTATTAAATGTTAAAATTGATTTTAGGTCATTTATTTGCTTAGAAAGTAAAAGAAAATGTTTTTTTCCCTGTTATTTCTGGTAAGGTTTGCATAATAAAGAAGGTTGGGGAGATCCTTGGTATCGCTATAGTAGAGTCTGGTTGGGGCTCCATCCTGCCCACGGTGGTGGTGGCCAACCTGCTGCACGGCGGCGTAGCCGAGCGCTCTGGGGAGCTGAGCATCGGAGACCGGATCATGTCCGTGAACGGGGCCAGCCTGGTGGGCCTTCCCATCACCACCTGCCACAACATTATCCGAGTGAGTTCTGAGTACAAGTGTAAAAGGGCAAAGATTTATATAACTTGACTGTAAGATACTGAAATATGGCTATTCTTACTTTTATGGTGGAGAAATGAGTTATGTCTCCTTTCCTTAACAGGAGTTGAAAAATCAGTCCCAGGTGAAGCTCAGCATAGTCCACTGTCCACCTGTGACCATGGCCATTATTAAGCGACCCAACCCAAAATACCAGCTGGGCTTCAGTGTAGAGGACGGAATTGTATGTTAGATTATTGACAAATTTGACTGTCATGTGATCAAGCGATAATATTTGACCAATGCTTTTTTTTTTTTTTTGTAATATATCCAATTTTTATATCAGATTTGCAGTTTAATGCGCGGAGGCATAGCAGAGAGGGGTGGCATCCGCGTCGGTCATCGCATCATTGAAATCAACGGACAGAGCGTAGTTGCCACGCCACATGAGAAAATCATCCATATCCTCACAAACGCCGTCGGAGAGGTCAGGGAACACATATTGCTATTGACTGTCATGAACATTCAGACTCATTAGCAGGAAATAATAATTGTTTGCTTTTAACAGATTCACTTGAAGACAATGCCAACATCCACCTATCGTCTCTTAACCGGACAAGAGCAGCCTCTGTACCTCTGAAACAGATGACCCATGCAAAAACCTTTTCTCCTGATGCATTTAAAAAAATATTTTATTCAAGTAACATGACAAACAATGACTGTGCACTTCATCCGTGTCATAGAAATCACTTCTAAAAGCACAGCACAATTTAAGCACAAGAAAGTTCTACAAATCGCACAGCATGCACTCCATTGTGCCTTCCATTGTGCATTCTGCCTGAATGTTTTCCACCAAAATTGTTCATACGTTCAAGTAACCCAGCTTCAATACTTTCGAGCAGGTCACAAGCATCTCTTTTGCCGTATCGCTTGTTGTAGGATTGCATGCTGTGTTTAATGCCTCGGTGCCTACAAAAATAAACTTAGTGACATTAAAGTGTCTGCTTTTAAGCAATAGGATGTACATACATCATATATATTTTAAAGCTGCTGTATAAGATTAAAATATGTCACCTGATTCTATATGAATTTTATGAGAGATTCTTATTTTGTATTTTTAATTAAATAGTTATTACTGAGTTTTAGGATATGCCCAGCATCTATTTCAGGTGGCTTGCTACCTCACTTTTCAGTTGTAAATCAATATAATGCAGTACTTTTAAGACTGCATATGCATATATCATCAGTAACTGTTTCGACTCTTCAGTGGCATCAAAAAGAGGAAGTTTTTACTTTCTGACTGACTGGCCATATAGCTTAGGAAGTGTCTGTTTTCAACATCATCTTGTCAGTGATCCTGTTTGTGATACCTTTATTAAAACAGGAGGTCTTTGCTAATGGAGTGTTATTATTATTATTATTATTATTATTGTAAACTGGTTGGTGTTTGATCGAATATAGCTTTAGCTATATGTCGCATCAGGAAGGCGTTTTAAGCTGTAGAACTGCTGTTTGTCTGCACTGTTCTGTGTAAACTTCAGAGAACTTCCTGCATGAAAATTTCAGATCAACAGTATTTGAAATGGTCCTTCTGGCATCAACAACTATTCCAGAGTCAAAAGCAGCAAGATTACAATTTTTCTTTTTTACCCGTATCTAACTGACTTTTTGCTTTGTGCTGCTGCGAGATGTTGGGCTGCGTGTGTAAATATGCCGATGTTTCTAGTAAAATGGAAAGTATACCATTGAAGTTTATACTCAATACACTTAGGTTGAAGTCATTAAAACTGTTTTTAAAATCAATCCACAGATTCAATTTTAAACTAAGTTGGTTAGGACATCTATTTATGCATGACAAATAATTTTTCCATCAACTGTTTACAGATAGAGTATTTTCCTTGCAATTCACTATACAGTAAAACCTTGGATTGCGAATGACTTAGTCTGCAAACGGGCAAATTTTTTAAAATACATTTCTACTTGATAAACGAGTGAGGTCTTGCAATACGAATATTATGTACAGTATATGCTTTGTTTCCCAAGCATCATGTGATCACAACTGAGCCAATGGTTCCTTTTTCTCTCTCTGAGCCAATGGTTTTTCTCTCTTTCTCTCTCTCCCTCTCTCTCTGAGCCAATGGTTCTTCTCTTTTTCCATCTCTCTCTCTCGCTCTCTCTTGCATGCTGGATTGTGGTTAATCGTCTCCTATGCTCAGTCTTAGTGCACGTGCCTTACTTGCATAGTCAACATCTGTGTGTGCATATACTGTTTACTACAGTATGACATTGTGACCACGTGTATGTGCGCACGTAAAGCTTTTTTACATTTTGTTTCCGAGTGACTGTTCTTTAGTAAATGTACTGCAACAACGGCCCGCATGAATAAAAAGGTTAAAAAGGCTGTAGCAGTGCGAGCAATGAATAGGCCATGCAGTCGTCATACAGCAGAGGAAGGAGACGTGTACGTTGACAAATCAATCCCAGAACAACAGCAAATGACCTTGTGGAGACTCTGGAGGAAATGGGTACAAAAGCATCTTTTGTACAGTACCAGTCAAAAGTTTGGACACATCTTCCAACTCCATGGTCTTTCCTGATGTTATTTTTTTTTTTCTGCACTGTAACCCATTATATATCTG
The DNA here is from genome assembly GCA_030014365.1 of Clarias pachynema. NCBI lineage: Eukaryota > Metazoa > Chordata > Actinopteri > Siluriformes > Clariidae > Clarias > Clarias pachynema. The sequence continues at coordinate 7,524,895 of JAQMYL010000007.1, read as the reverse complement.
ATACTAATACTCAGAAAGCCTTCATAACATCTCTAATCTGAGGTGCTGTAAATTTCTGGTAACTCTAAATAACCTTTCCTCTGCAGCAGAGGTAAGTTTTGCTCTTGCTTTTTTGGGATGGTCTTCCAAATTGACCATGACCCCAAGCACACTTCCACCAAGCATACTTCCAAAATTGTGCCAAAATGGCTTAAAGACAGTAAAGTTAAGAAATTGGAGTGGTCCTGACCTTAATCCAATAGAAAATTTGTGAGCAGAACTGAAACAAAGTGTGAGCAAGGAGGTCTGCAAAACTGACTTAGTTGAATCAGTTCTATCAGGAGGAATGGGCTACAATTCCAGCAACTTATTGTAATAATAAGCTTCTGAAAGGCTACTTTGACCCAAGTTAAACAATTTAAAAGCAATATTACCAAATACTAATTAAGTGTACAGTATGTAAACTTCTGACCCACTGGGTCAGAAATTTGATGAAAAAATACAATAGAATAAAATAGTGATCCTAACTGACCTAAGACAGGAAATTTATTAGGATTAAATGTCAGACATAGCTTTTACCTTGGATGCCTTTCCTGATGCAACCCTCCCATTTTATTCTGCATCCAGTGGCTGGGTTTTGGGCATTGGGTGGGAATCGAACCCGGGCCTTTCACATGGCAGGTAAGAGACCTACAGTACCAGTGAGCTGCCAGTTCCCCTGTATTAGGATTAAATGTCAGGATTTGTGAAAAACTGAGTTTACATGCATTTGGCTAAGGTGTATGTAAACTTCTCACTTCATCTAAACATGGTTATGTGTGGGCTGTAAAAGAAAAACAGAAAGAACATGTGACAAAAAGTCATTCATTGTGTATTGCAGTATGTATTGAATAATGACGCGCTGACAGGACTTTTATTTAGCCTTTGCACTGTGTTTAATTTTTAGTTAAGTTAAGCCTTTATTTGTTGCACATACATTAAATTTTTTTAAATTCTTTGCATATCTCAGCTTTGTTAGGAATCTGGAGTCATTATACAGTATGGTACTGCTGTAGCAGACATGGTTAAGGGCCTTGTTCAAGGGCCCAACAGTGACAGTGTGGTGGTGGTGCTGGGGCTTGGACCATCAACCTTCTTATCAGTAACTCAGAGCCTTACTACTGTACCCTACATTATGCAGTCGCGATTCCCACATTTGGGGAACATGTAAGTCATCGAGAAACCCGGAGACAGACAAATGATAGGAAATGCATTTGCATTTTCTGGTTAAACTAAGTAGTTCCAACAGACACAAGATGTTTGCTTGTATATTCTTCTAGATACGGGCTATAGAAAGTGTTACCACATAAGGAACCAGGAAGCGCAATGAGAGGGGGGGTTTATGGGCAAAGGAACCTTCTCATTGTATTAAAAAACTTTAAACATCTTCAGGGTCGAGCGTTTGATTCCCACCTCGGGTTTGTGGGCAGGGAGTGTGTGCTCTCCCCGTGCTTGGTGGGTTTCTTCAGGGTAATCCGGTTTCCTCCCACAGTCTAAAGACATGCAGATTAGGTTAAATGGCATTCCTAAATTGCCCACTGTGTGTGCGCACCCTGCGATGGATTGGCACCCTGTCCAGGGTGTACCCCGCCTCGTGCCCAAAGTTTCTTGGGATAGGCTCCAGACCCCCTGTATTAGGATAAATCTGGAGGTTCGTTTGAACAGTTCATTTGCTTTGTGGTGAGAAGGTGAGCTGGGTGCACGCAAGATAATATCTTATTTCCACAAGATATACTTAGAACTCATAATTCGTGCATACTGTACAGGATTTAAAATTTAAAAAAAATCACACATTATGAGACTTTATATGCCCCGTACAGTATAGTTCAGTTCAATGCAACCATGGGGGGCGCAATCCAGTGTCTTCTTGTGCCAGTCCCAAGTCTGGATAAATGCAGAGGGTTGTGTCAGGAAGGGCATCCGACGTAAAAACATTTGCCAAATCAATGATGCGAATCAGAAATATAATTTCCAGACAGTATAGTTCAGTTCAAGCAACGAGTTCTTATTTAAATCCACTAACGGTAACACGAATCGCAGCCTTCCTGATACCCTGCTGCCGGAAAGCGCCGTTAGCTGTTGTAAACATTAACCACGATGGGCGGGGCTACAACTCAAGTCCTAAAGCGATTGGCTGAAAGCGCAATGTGGCTGTAATGTTTTCCTAGAAGCCCCTCCCACTTTCCTGTCTTTTCCTTCCTTCTGCACGAGCCGAAACCGGCTTTATGGCGCCGTGAAGAACAGCAGTGTTTCACCCTAACGGAAAGTCCAAGATAAAGAAGTCATGTTGACCCCAGAGGTAAATATATTAACGTTATTTCTTCATGAGCTTTGTATAAGGGCCGTGACCGGAGCGAGCTGAAGGTGAAACAGGAGCCTGAGTATCGCAGGCTAACTCGTTTAGCTGGTTTGTTACGAAAGTAACTTGTAAACTGAAACAGACCATAATAATAATAATAAGTGACAGTATACCTGGCATATGGATTTCTTTAACCAAAGGACAAATAAATATTTGCATACTGACAGCTCTTCTAGTACTTCCTGTTAACATGTAAGTAACTCATTGTGTTACTAAACAGGTCCAGTTGAACTAAAATGTTATTTTTTATATTGTTAAATTCCCACCACAATAATAAATGTCCCTCTGAAGTCTATGGAGACTTCACTGCTTAGCTGTATACCAGACCTACAGTACAGTATGCTTCTGTACATGCACAAGGACAGGAGGTTTCTTTACCTTAACTCACTAAGCCAATTAATCTAATAAATATTCTAGTGCTAGGAAGTCTTTAAACATTTCACTGCTTAGTAGCTTTCGTCCTCTTTGAACAGCTCCGAATTTGAGTTTTAATTATGTGGTTGTTTATTTTAGTATTACAGCAAGCATCGTTCCATCATGGTCGTCTAGATGCCACCATGGCCATAGGAACCCAGCTTTTACTCCTGCTTTGGAAGAACTTGACCTACCGCCGGAGGAACAAGGTAACCACACAACATCATTGTCACTTTTCAGGTTCTCTTAAGTAGTTTATATATATTATTGTATACATTGGTGAATGAGAATCAGCAGGGACCTCTCGGTACAATATTATCACAATACCTATGTGGCGAGTCGATTTGTAATTCCGATTTTGTACGCACAGTGGTACCTCAGCATATAAATTGAATCCGTTCCGGAGTTATCAAGGCAAAAATTTGTATTTAGGAATAGGTTTTCCCATAGGAAATAATGTAAATGCAGATATCCGGTCCAACTGCCCAAACATATTACCAAACTTAACATGTCCAGCACTATAATCATATTTTCTTATATAAAAACAATCAAAACATTTAGAAAAAACATGCAAATAAAATAAATAGACATTAAACCTCACTTAACCTTAATTCATGATTCCTCTTGGCACCGAAATTAAAACTTTTCTTCTTGCTACCATCCTTCCTAACATTTTTAGGACCCTTGGTGCTATGTCTACACTAAATCTTGCACAAAATGCAAAAATCCTCAGGGCATTCGTATGTCAAGATACCACTGTATTATGATTTTTTTAATACATGTCCAAATTCTAAGACATTTTTTTTTTCTGATTTTCTTATAATTCTAAACAAACTAAGCAAATTATTCACTCTTACCACACAGGACGCTTTGCTGTCTAACAAAGGGAATAGTTTCAAGTGTGCCACCTGTATGATTATAGAGCAACTGCAACATATTACCACCTCAAATACAAACATACTGTACACTACCGTTCAAAAGTTTGGGGTCACTTTCTAACTCCATGATCATTACTGATTTTTATTTCTTTCTACATTGTAAAGGAATGCTGAAGGCGTCCAAAAAATGCATTAATCTCCTTTGAACA
>JAQMYL010000007.1:7485378-7501965 GCA_030014365.1 Clarias pachynema | reverse complement strand
GGTAAGATATTCATTTTAACAACATTAATCTTACCGATTAATGAAAGGGGGAGATTACCCCATCTTTGAATATCAGAAGTAATCCTTGATATAAGGGGAGTAAAATTAGCTGATTTAAGGCCAGATAGAGAACGAGTCACGTTAATCCCTAAATATTTAAACCCCGATGGACTAAGCTGAAAGGGTAGATCGGACTGTTGAAGATGACATGCTGACGTATTAATGGGAAAACACTCACTTGTATCTATTTTATATTAACATTAAGAAAAAGACTTGACCATATAAAATGCTAAATATACTAATTATAGTTTATACAGCAGCACTACTGAAATTTCCATAGCAGCACAACTCATTAGTTTCACCTGCAGTTTTTATAGTAAATCTGATCCTGGTTACTATAGTAATCACCGGTACGCCTCATAAACATTTTATTTAATATTTATGGAAGGAGTCTCCAGTGTCAGTGCTTTATAATAGTCAGATGTTAAACTTTAAGAAATGTAGGTTTTCCACAACCATAAAGTCTTCAGGACAGTGGGCTATACAATTCAAGTGACGAAATAAAAAGAAGTGAGTGTGATTGACTGTTATAATTGTTATAAATTATTATTTTATCAAAATGTTAAACATAACTAAAAGCTAATTAAATAGTACGTGTTTTTCTTTAATAATGAAAAATGTGCGTCATTGGCAAATTGCTGAGAAGTTAAACACACCTATCTAGTTGTATTTTTAATCCTTACATTACAGTATTATTTTTAGTGAGTTTTATTTTTTAGATAATTAATAAATAGATAACAATGTACTACTATATATTGTTGATAATGTTGTGCATTTCTATCCCAATGTAGTTGGTCCATCACTCCACTGATGTACCCTGCCTCGTTCGTGTTTTCTGTGCCAAGCACAGCCTATGTGGTTCTCACCTCCATCAACCTTTTCATCGGCATCAACGGCAGCATAGCCACCTTCGTCCTTGAGCTCTTTGTTGATGAAGTAATGAAAGTCATACATGAGTTGTCTTTCTGTGTCTTAAAAAAAACACAGACATGTTTATTCAAACTGGGAAATGTGTTGTTCACCATTTCTTATTGTTCTTGTCCTGTTTTCAGCATTTAAATGAAGTCAACAGGATCCTCAAGAAGGTCTTTTTGATCTTTCCTCACTTCTGTCTTGGTCGAGGTCTTATCGACATGGCTAAAAACCAGGCAATGGCAGATGCTTTTCAGAGGCTTGGTAAATTCCCCAATAACATCAGAGAACTTGTTTTTAAATGATTTTCCTTGTATGCCCACATACTGTAAGTAGCCTTCATCTCTTTGTGTAGCATCTTTTGGTACGTCAACAGTAGTATGGTTTTCCTTTATTGTTTTGTTCACAGGAACCAAGCAGACACTGGAGCCACTGGCATGGGATTTCGTAGGGAAGAACTTGTTTGCTATGGCAGTCGAAGGTGTTGTGTTCTTCATTTTCACTGTACTACTTCAGTACAAGTTTTTCATACACTCCAGGTACACAGTTCATTTACTTTACTGAAATACTGCTATGACTGGTCACGTTAACATACTTAATTTTTTTGTGTGTGTGTGTCCTAGGCTGTGGTCTAAGCCTGTATTGCCACTCCTGGATCCAGAAGATGAAGACGTGGCAAATGAAAGAGAACGTGTGAAAATGAACAAAACTCAGGAGGATGTTCTCACTGTCAGAGACCTGAGCAAGGTTTGTATGAATCAGATGTTAAAATCAGCAGTGAAAAACAAGAATATTGAAATTAGCTAAATGATGATACTGATTTATGTAAGCTAAAATGTAAATGTAATCTTTTTTTAGTATTTTAAACTCATTAAATCTCTGTCGTCAAATCTCTACAGGTCTATAAAGCAGGCAAGAGGCCAGCAGTGAACCGGCTTTGTATTAGCATTCCTCGGGGAGAGGTGCAAAGCCATTCCATCAATTTGTGCATCATACACTACCACTCAAAAAATGTTTACGGATACCTGCTGATCTACTCAACATAGACCACAAAAATCAAATTTTCAAAAAATCTTTCAACAAATCATTTTGATAATGCTAGTGCATTTTTTTAACTTCCTGATTCCAATCATTTCAATCTATCTGTTCCTAACTCCTTATGCTAAGCTTGTACTTGTTACTCCCAGATTACAGCAACTGAAACCAAATATTCAGTAATTAAAATATGAAGATTTAAATATATTAATATTTATATTTAAAATAAGTAGAAATATAAGAACAAGCTTCTTAAGATCCATTGTTTTGTTCTGGTTCTGAATGCTGGTATGAACAATTCCTCAGACTGTAGCAACAAAAACAGGTTTGTCTAATCTTGCCTAATTTTACAAAATGGTGAATCTGAAACTTACTAATGATTATTTGCTCATACTGTATGTTTACTGTAAATATTTAAAAAAAAATTTTTAACAAGTTAACATACTGTAGTAGTCAGAGGTCCCTGTGTGCGCCTGTTAATGCTCCAGCTGAAATAGCCCTCAGATAATGTCTTTACATGCTGAAAATCTGTTTTTATGCCTTTTTTTAACAGTGCTTTGGGCTTCTCGGAGTTAACGGGGCTGGGAAGACTTCCACTTTTCGCATGCTGACAGGAGACACCACCATTACCTATGGCGATGCCTTTCTCAACAATTACAGGTCTGTTACTGTTACTGTACGCTGACGCTGACCATCACGCCAGCTTATAATGACCATACAGCGTTTTGAATCTGTGTGTAACTGTGTGAACTCTCGTTCAGTGTGCTGAACGACATGGACAGAGTGCATCAGCTTATGGGCTACTGTCCTCAATTTGATGCCATCAATGACCTTTTGACTGGAAGAGAGCACCTAGAGTTCTATGCTCGATTGAGAGGAGTGCCAGAGCCGTATGTAGCAAAGGTACTAGAAGTTATAGGTCTTCTGAAGTGAATTCAATTGAAATCTAGGCATTCATAATCCTGTAGCTGCAAAATACGTCTAGATACAAAATGAGTTTTCAACACATAAACAAAGCAGCATCCAGCTCTTTCATCTCAGCCATCATTAATAATGAATCTTTGGCCAATAGGTCTCACAGTGGGGCGTGAAAAAACTGGGACTGACGCGGTATGCTGAGCAAGAAGCAGGAGGATACAGTGGAGGCAATAAACGCAAACTCTCAACTGCGATCTCTCTTATCGGAGCTCCACCAGTTGTTTTTCTGGTCAGCATTTTTCACAACAAAGAAAAAACATTCAGTAGTAATATACATAACAACTCTGACTTACCTGACTACTATTTTATTAAACATGCTAATTTTGTTCCTACGCAGAATCAGTTGACCATCTAAACTATTCAAATAAAAGAAACTTGTCTGTTTTTAAATTATCAGGATGAGCCCACAACAGGAATGGATCCAAAGGCTAAACGGTTCCTGTGGGACTGTATTCTCAGCGTCATCAAAGAAGGCCGAGCTGTCGTTCTCACATCTCACAGGTACAAGCCATTAGTAAAATAATGCATCTGATAGACTACACTACTCAAACAGCTTAATTTAATAAACCAGTATTTATTTACGTGAATTGAGTAACTCATTAAAAAAACACATTAATATTCTTTGAAAAATATTTGTGTAGATCACTGGGCAAGCAGTTTAGCCAGGTAATAAACTGTAGAACCTTACAGCTCCAGTAATATCCGGTATCTGATGTATCACTTGCTGTTTCTTTGTGCAGCATGGAGGAGTGTGAAGCGCTCTGCACTCGCATGGCCATCATGGTCAATGGGAGGTTCCAATGCCTGGGTTCAGTTCAACACCTCAAGAACAGGTACCTACCTGCCTACCTAAACAAATACGTGAGTGCGTGCGTGCGTGCGTGCGTGCATGCGTGGTAAATAAATGCAATGATCATAGAGCAAAAAATACTACCAGGAACGTTTCTGTACCTTTTTATACTGAAAATCAATGTCAACAATGATGCATCTTGCATAGGAACAGATGTACACCTGTCTGGAACCATTAATTACATTAGAAAAATATCAGAATAGGGCAAACTGCTGTTAACTGTAGCATGGGTATTGATGTCTGGGTTGTGTACTGTTGATCTGCTGGAATTTTCCCCCACAATAGACTCATTTTTCTTGCACAACAGAGAGTACATTCTGAAAGGCAGCTTGATGGGCAGAAATACTTTTTTGATATAGGAGGTCATGGACTGGTTTGGGTTGACATGAAGGCTAAAGTAACTCTTAACAGCCTTGGTAAACAAAAAACATCCCATAGTCTAATTACTTGAATTACAATGACTGTTTAATTCACTGCTATCTCAAATTTTCCCCATTCTGATATTTAAGGTTAAATGAATCTCTTGATCTGTTATTGAAAGGTTTTAGGCATTGCCCTACATGACTACATATTCTTCTACATATTCTTCATGACTTCCAGTGTCTGTGTGGGTTTTCTCTGGTTTCCTTCCTCCTCTAAACTAAATTGCCCCAAGATATGTACCAGCGTGTGAATGTGTGTTCATCCAGAGTGTATTTTCTCAGTGTTTTCAGGATGGGCCCTGACTAGGTTACAGATAAATGAATCAATGAAAGAACGCACAAGAATGTAGCATCATCTAAATGCACACAATCAGTAATATCTGCCCAATGTGCTTTCCTCCAGATTTGGCGATGGTTATACAATTATCCTCCGCTTGTCTGCATCACCTCCGGATCCCTGCCCAGTGGATGCCTACATCCAGAGCTGCTTTCCTGGAATTCAGCTGAAAGAGAAACACCACAATGTTCTGCAGTATCAGCTTCCAACTCACGCTTGCTCCCTCGCTCACGTCTTTGACATTCTGTCCAACAAAAGTGAAGAGCTGGAAATAGCAGAATATTCCGTCTCTCAGACAACATTGGACCAGGTTAGAACTCTTTCAGGAGAAATGATTGTATGGATGCATGAGGTCATTTCAGAATGAAACTAAAAGTGAGGTGTTCCTCTCCTACAGGTGTTTGTCAACTTTGCGAAGGAGCAGATGGATGACGATGACCGACTAAGAGAAGTGGCTATAATCAGTGGATCAGATGCCATTCCATCTTGCACATTGCTTCAGCAATCCAGTCAAACTATTTATCCATTGCTAACAACCTCTTCGGAACCGAACAGATCTCCGGCTATTGCTGCTCATTCACCCTATCCGTTATCATCATCCAATTCTAGTCAGCCAGGAGATGATGGGTTAAAGACTAAAGTGAGCAAATGTAGCAAAACGAAGCAACCTCAGCAAATACAAATGCAACCTCTAGTGGATTTTTCACCCAATGGATTAAAGTGCACAGAAGGAGACAAATCACAGAGCAAAGACCTTAACAAGCTTTTCATAGTCAAGACATGATCAAACTAAGTCTAAGATCTTGATTTGATAAAAAAAAAAAAAAATCTGTCTTTTCCTCAAACTGTATTCCATGTTTTGAAGATATTAAGTGCTCTCAGGACCACTTTGTCTGAAAACTGCTGTAGGATTCTAATTGCACTTTAAATCAAGTGAATTTCTGGACAAATTGTCTTTACTTAAACTTTATTATATGATTATTTTTTTCATAATTAACTGTAAGTCTGTACTATGTGTTATAATCAGACACTGCCTTTATCGGGTCAGCCTTTTTATTGTTGTTTTTGCTTTTAAAAGATTCTTCTTATGCACGTTGCAAAAGCTTTGGAAACCCAAACTGTAAGATGCACTTACGAAAAGGATGAGTCCTATGTCACTGGAATGTATTCATAGATCAAATATCTCATTGTAAATAGTGCAAGCTTCATATTGCACATATAAAATGATATTTGTTTCTTTGTATATATGAAGAAAGAAAAATGCTAAACCATTCAGGTTCAGAACTATGCGAAAATATGTTACATAAACATTCAGAAATCACAGTAGGAAGATCCTGTTCATTAGTACATTAAATTAAGTCTTTGTGCTAATGAAGCTCATCAAAATTTTCAACATCTGCACCTTTTTGCATTCTGCATGCACATATTTAAATACAGATGCACATTACAGTATTTGTGTCATTTGACACAATTCCAAAATTATTTTAACTTCATAATATTGTCCTTATTTATTCTTATATATTTTTTAATACTTAATAAATGCATAAACTGAGTACAAGTATAATGCTTTATGTTTGTAATTTTTTGTGTAAAAGTCAATGTATAATCTAATGATAAATCCGCAAACATGTCTTTTAGTATTCTGTTAAGAAGTGTGTGATGGCAAAAAAGAAGTAGAAGAAATAAGGCTGGACAAAGTTGATAAAATATTGATATAATGATAACTAATGTCACAGCTCTTTTCGTAGATTTTGTGGGTGTTGTATCCATCCATTTTCTATAACGCATATCCTCTGTCAGGTAACGGGGGGCCTGGAGCTTCTCTAAGGGAACTCGGGCACAAGGTGGGTATACCCTGGAGGCAGTATGAAGCAGTAAGGCTGATCGTAACTCTGGGTGTACTGAAAAATTTCCAAGCACTAGTGAAATACTGGGATAAGTGCATTAGTGTAGCAGGGGATGATATGGAGAAATAAAGGTAGTTTTACTCTCATAATTGTATTCTGTTATTCTGCACAATCAAAAGTCCTGGTTTGACTCGAACACCACACATAAAAGAATCATTGAATATAGTTTATGAGCAAACTTGTCTAACATGCTAGAAATTGTAGAAACTATATATTTGTTACATCGCCCATCTACAATCTGAAAACCAACACAACATAAGATGAGAAAATGAATGAGACGCTCCATAACCAAACCTGTAGAGTATGCTTATGTGCATGTCTTGTTTTCAGGTATTAAGCCTTATAAGAACATTTAGCAATATATTGTGTGGAATGAGATGTGTTCGAAGCAGAGGAACACTAAAATATATCTTGCAGGACTCCTCCAGGCATGACCGAGATGTAGTCATGGGGGGGAAATCATGCTTGTTTTTAAGTAAGATTGGCGATGCAGTGAAGATTGGGTCAGACTGACAATGGCAGTTATGTGGAAATCACTTCAAGCCTAACCGCTGAGCAATTTTCCCTGCCATTGATGTGGACACTGTGACCCTGCTCAAGTTCTTTTTTTTTCAATCTTTTTCTCTGTGAGCCAGTATTTCAAGACAATTTAATGTTTCTCCTGAAAGCACTTGAGCACAGGGTGCAATTTGTGTGCTCTCTGTTGTATTTCAGAGATATGGGGTAATGTACATGATGTTCAATTGCAATGTTCTCTCTGAAAGTTTTGCTTTGTTACAGAATCAGAATTGTTCTTTGTCTTAAAGATGAAAGGTGAGTTTTGTTTAGAATCATTTTCCTACACAAGATATTGTGACTGTCAGTGATTGAAGTATAAAAGTTAAGAAAAAATGTGTAACAAGATTATTATTATTATTTTTATTTTTTTTTTGCACAGGATTCTATGACTGTAAGGAATTTTCAAAATTAAGCCATTCATTTCATGTTTTATTTTAATATATAGTATTATTCCTGATGGAGGTGAACAAATGTATATCCCTATACTATTACTGTATATTCATATAAGGTTATTGAAGAGCTGTAGCTTAAACTTCTGCCCACACTGTCAACACACTGTCAAAACTTTGTTTTGAGGTTATCAAGTATCCCTACAGTCCTGATCTTGCTCCATTGGATTTTCAGCTGTTTGAAAGCAGCTCTACGAGAATGAAGATTCACTTCTGATGAAGAAGTGAAGACAGCGGTGCATTCATGGCTCAGCCTAAAACATTTATTAATGAGGGAATACGGAAGATTGTTGACAGATGAACAAAGTGTTTTGTAAAGCAAGGCGATGATGTCAAAAACAATTATGCATTTGTCTTTTCCAAATGTTAATTTAAATAAATGATTGTATTTAAAGAGCCAGCAAGTGCAGAAACAAGAGTAGAATTTCTAACTAGGGGTAAGTAACAATCGTGAGCAGATATGATTAGAGTGGTAGACTATTCTGATCACAGTACTGACACTGTAGCATGTGTGGTATTGAGTTCAAAACAGTCTGCAATCCCTGCTGAAGAATCCAACTTGTGCATTAGTGTTTAGTGTGTCTCAGTAACTATTTGTGTGTTTGTGTACTATCAGCAGATCCATCATGCAATAATGAGATCTCCAGCATGTGGTCTTTTACATGGATGATACCGTACATTCACCATCCTGAGGACACTATCCTGACCACAATGGAAGAAGAGCAGCATAAACAACTCCCCTTCACATTTATTGTATGTGATGATGGTTCTCTCAAGACCTAGGTTTATCGTAAACCCACCCAGACTTGAGTGTCTAATCATCTGGAACACAAGAGGTCAGTGGTCAAGACTCTTCTTGCAAGACTAGACAAGGATATGTCTGATGATCAGGAATTGTTGAAAGAGTTTCAAAATGTGAAGAAAGTTGTAGGGGAGAATGTGTAGAAAAGAAGTGGGAATACACGCTTGATGTTCACGCACTCATTTACAACTAGTGTAGCCACTGCCAAAACTGGGAAAGATGTCCTTTAGTGATTGGGTTTTTCAGCCAGAAGAGGAAAATAATAATTAACACAAACTGTAAATGAATAAATTATCTATAGTGTCTGACTCTGAACCTGACCTGACTAACAAAGTAGCTGGGTCTAATAAAGTGGTCGATGGGCGTTCAAGTGAAAACGGGACTTGTAAGAAGATGTAAAACCGATTTACATTTCCAGAAGACTTCAAGCACAGTATGGTGATAAGATTTAGGCACGGTAAAACATTTGAAATTGTGCAAAGAGAAAAAAAGAAGCTGAATGACGATCCAGAGCCGAAATGGCTCGTGCCATCTCCAGTCGTTACTATTAACATTCAACGAGTGGAACACCTGATCCTTGAAAATCTACAGATATCTTTGTCTCCAACTTGCGGATGAGACGCATCTGTCTTGGAGGAACTGTACACACAATCATTTATCAACACCACTTGCACATCACAGGAACTCGGTTGGGAGTTATCGCCACATCCCTCTTACAGTCCTGACCTCAATACAGTGAGTAAAGTACGGTCCTGAAATCACTTGATTTCTCCTGAATGATTAGAGATTTCCACATGTTTGGCCATTAAAGGAGTTCCTGGGAGGCCAGTGTTTCAGACGTGAGGTAAAGCAGGCAGTCTGATCATGTCTCCGGCGTACTGAGAAACCTTTCTACCCTGATGGTAGAAAACGCTGGGTTATGTGGATTAATGTATCAGGGAATTATATAGGAGTTTTTACTCTCATAACTGTATTCTGTTATTCTGCACCATCAGGTCTAGAGTTCTTTATCAGATGCTGTATTCTGTCTCATCTGGCAACCTTGTGGGCTGTAGTGTTTTTTAAGCAGCTAGTTACTGTAGCCTCCGAGGCAGCGTCCGACTGCAGGACTTCTACAGACAGATTTATACATCATTTTAATCACATTTAATTGTGTCTTTCGAGATGGTTGTGCTTAACAGTAACGCTAGTAATGAAGAACACGATATAATGTGAGTAACTCGGTTTATTATAAATTTAACTCGACCTTGTGGTTGATAATAAGATGGCTAGCACTTAGCAGGCGCTAGCTGGGCTGGCAGTAAACAAGCTTAGTGGTTAGGTTATTAGAGCGTTTTAATGTTTTATATATATATATTATTTGTGTAGTTGAGGCTTAGGTTTAAAATTATTAATATTATTAATAATAATAATGTTCTGTGGAAATGAACGTTATCCTACATTAAAAAGCAGCCAAGTTAGCTGCTGAGCTAGTTCTTGGGTATGTTTTTATTTGTGACAGATTAATATGACAATTAAAGATGTATAGGATTGAGTAATGCTACCTATACAGCTACAGCTACATAACCCAGACTGTTTGTTTATTATGTTAAATGTTAAATTCATGATTAGAAGTCTTAAGAGATGTCAGAAAAACCAGGTCAAGGCGTTTCCCTCTGACCCAGCTGCTTTATTACTGACACTTCTCAGATGTCATGTTGGTGCCCTCAGGTCTTCTGGTCAGATATACACTCAGAGCTCATTGAACACCATTACATAAACCTTTAAAAACTAAATATGTACTTAAATTATAAATCAAGGTCGATTCTGAGCCTTTGTGCTAAATGTACACCCTGATAGCAGCCCTGGCTCTGGTGATCACAACCAGGACAAAATGTAGGTTACTGTACAAAGCAAGGAGATTTTTTTATTTTATTTTTTATTTTTTTTAAACATTAAATCAGAAATGCTTCAGAATTCATTAAACTATGTTCGCCCACTTTAAAGTTGCACAGAAATGAAGACTTATGAGGGTGAGTAAAAAATTAAGCTAAGGTTTTTGATAAGGTAAATACATAATTTTTCGACATAATCTCCTTTCTTCTCAATACATTCAATACATGTCAGTCAACACGCTTTCCTATTCCCTCATTAAAAATTTGTTGGGATGAGCTGTGAGCCATGAATGCACTGCATAGGAAGTGAACTTTCGTCCTCGTAAGGCTTCTTTCAGGGGAAAAGTCTGATGGAGCGAAATAAGGACTATAGGGTGGACGCTTTAACACCTCAAAAACAAAGTTTTTGCAGTGTTGTTCAACAGTGTGGGCAGAAGTGTGCAGACATGCATTGTCGTAAAAGATCACCTCTACACCTGGTCACCTCGTCTAGAAATTATAATAATAACACCTCATATGATTAAACTTTCTGTAAGGAGATTTATTTAACATTTATTGAAGAAGGCCCACAGCAGTTTAAACCGATTAGGTCAAAAATACGAGTTGCGTCCAAGTCAAACCGGGACTTTTGATTGTGCAGATTAACAGAACACCATACTGAGAATGAAACTCTCATTATTTCTCTATATAAACCTCCCTTCTAAACTAGTGCATTTATTCAAGCATTTCACTAGTGCTTGGATACCATCATGATAGAAAGGTTTCTTAGTACACCAGAGAAATTATTGGACTGCCTGCTTGGCCTAACTTGGCCTCACAGGAACTCATTTAATGGCCCAAACATGCTGAAATGGTGTGGAGCGAGGTGAGGCCTGTACGGAGGATGTGGCAATACCTCCACGGTGAGTTCCTGTAATGTGCAAGTGGTGTTCCCACAGACAGATGCATCTCTTCCACAAGTTAGTGACAAGTTATCCCTCGATTTTCAAAGATCAGGCGTTCCACTGACCGATTGTTCACGAGAACAACTGCGTTGGGCTGTGAGCCACCTTAGTTGGTATCATCATTCACCGACCTATAGCCTTCTTTAAAACGCTTGCATAATTTACGTTTTTATGTGGCTAAGAGTCTCATCACCATACTGTACTATACTGTTTTCTTTGCCTTATATCTTGTAAACTGTTGAATAAAAACAATGCAACGCTCCCTGTTTTATTTGTGAAACATTTTGAGTAACTTTACAGTTCACATACAAGGTAGCTTTACTTGATAAATTTCACTACTTGGTAGGCAGACTTAATAATCTAGTCATTAATTCTAGACTTTCTTTTGTTCTTAGCCTCCTAGAAGAGCGCTGCTCCTCACTGCCTAGCTCTCCTGCTAAACGAGTGTCTCCAGCCAAAAGGAAGCAGTTCTTTATAAGCCAGGCCATACGCAACTCTGACCTTACTCCCAGAGCCAAGGGGAAAAAAAGTTTAAGACGACTGGAGAACAGTAAGTCCTATTGAAAATAAAATATTTTCAAAAATCTCATTTGATTTGGAGTATCTTTGCATCCGAGCAAGCATGTATGACATGCCTCACTCACTGGCTTAACAAGAACAGTCTGATTATTCGTCCTGAAATATTTCAGATGATTAACCTATGAGATGTTCTTCACCCTATTAAAGGGTAAAGCTAGGAATGATCTTGAGATGGTACATAATTAAAATCTTCTTTTAATTTTTTTTTTTTAATGGAAAAAAAAATAGCTCGCTACCTGGATAATCTCCTGGAGCGGGATGAATGCACCAAAAATGAGAATGAAGCACAAGAGACGGCCGCGCCGACTGTTTTCACCGAAGCATGCACCAATGGAAACTATGTGGAGGTACAGAAACCTGTTCCAGTGATTCAAATTAAATACGTTATAGTGCTTTTAAAATAGCCTTTCCTCATCTCTCTCAGTACTGGAGTGACTTCATGAACCGCTCTGGAGAGGAGCAGGAGAAAATGTTGGCCCTGCTGGATGAGGACACAACAAGACAGAGTAACGCTAGCAAGGCCCCAAAAGACCAGAGAGAGTGTGAGGCTTAACTCACTCCTCACCTATCTACATGAATAAACCTACACAAAGTTTTTATCGCTGACCAGATTAAGAGCTATGTTTGTTTTTTTTCTTGCTGGATTGACTTGAGCATGGTGCCTAACCTTTGTTTGAATGAGTGCGATAGTTAATATCTGTGTGCTCATATTATTTTTCGGAAATTATTAACATGGTAATCAGCAATTAATAAATTTTTTCCATCAGTGAACCCTGCCTTCAATGCTCAGGAATGCTTTCAAAGAATTGATCGGAAGTTGCGTGCAACATTGAAGCGCAAACATATTCCCAAGGTGAGAGAGAGAGAGAGAGAGAGAGAGAGAAAGAAAGACTAAGACTGTTCTGGAAATTATACTGTACAAAAAAATCAATTTTGTTCATATATCATTTACACTGTTTAATCTGTCCTGTTAAAGACGACACTGGAGCTTCTGGAGAGTGACCTGCTGAGCTTTTTTGAAGCTCACCCACAATCTATATACGTCACCAAACTTAGCAACAGGTATGTTATCCATATATCGGAAATAATGGCCAGGAATAGTTTTTGTATATTATTTAATTTTTTTCGTTAATACTCGTAATTTGTTTATATTTACCAGTTTTGAAAGACTGCTGCTTCATGCCATTTGCCAGTACATGGACCTTGCCTCAGCTAGTAAGTCGATGTGTGTTTTTCTCACACTAGCCATCTTTCCACTGAGGAAACTTATATTCTGGAACTACAGAGCTCTATGGTTTAGCTTACCACTAAGAGTTCCGCTATGACCATCTTCTCCCATCATATACGCAAAGATCCAGTCTATTCATGGGTAACCATGCACGATTTTCTACTAACACTTCTTCTATCGTAGGTACTGACTGTAACGGGACGCGACAGACAAAAGTTGTGAACAAGCAAGAGGAGTTTCTCCCTCCTTCTCCATTGCTCTCGGCTTATTTGGAGCAGAGGAGCTGAGAGGAGGACGGTATTCTCGCACTGCCACCTAAATTGACCAGTATGAACCATAGAAGCAGCTTTAAATAAACAGTCTGTGTTTCTGGTCCAAAAAAGAAAGGATTTGTTTTAGAGAGTGTCGCTTTGTTATTTAATAGGTCCATGCACTAGCTACTTGGACTTTAAACTTTAGACCCTAAATCAAGCAGAAACGAAATACAGTAGAAATTCAGAATATTGTCCTGACAGATGTACTGTTTTGTCATAAAGGGCTTTTAAACAGTAGGTGCTACCAGTAAGTTTGAGTGTTAGATTTTTTATTACCAAAAATCACACAAATAAATCATACTGGATTTACAGGTTAATGAAATTATGATCCTGATTTTCATGATGCTTTAAAAAAATAACTTTTTTTTTTTTTTGGTCCTTTCCATCCTATTTAGGTACAAAGATGGCTTGTAAATTCTGGCTTATGAACATTTTGTTTGTAAATTTTGCATGATTAAAACTTGAACAAAAAAAATAGCAATGCTTTGCTGCTAGCATCTTAATGTATCCTTCTACAACAGTGAAACAGCAGATAGATTTTAGCGTAATGAAATATTCTTAGTGTTTCTGCTTTCTCAAGGCCGTATCGAGGGTATGGTGGAAACTAATCGTGATTAACGTAGAGATCTTTTTACAGTTTTGAATGTAATGGTCTAGCACACAGTATGTACATGTGACTGAAGCTGTAAACATGGAAGGTCTAGAAACTTCTTTTGGCTTTGGCTCTGCTTATTGTTAGAGGATAAAAGAACGATTGATAATATCAGCATAACATCCGTAGTACTTGCAGTTTTATTTCCTCACCCACTGTCCAAGTAATAGATAACTGCCATTTTTAATGCTTTAATAATTTAATCTTAACCTTATTATTACTGTATTTATACTGTACAGTAATGTACAGTAGTGACAGTGTTGACGTGTCCATAATCAAAAACTCTGCCGTATGTTGTGCTTTATACTTTTAACATTTTCATTGTAGTCACTTTAAAGATCCTTCATCATTTTACACAACAGTTTACAATGCAGAATATCAGGTCTCCGTTTGGGTCTGATAACAGTGGACGTCAGTGATGCTATACTTAAAGTAAACAAAGCCTTCTAGGCACGTCCGTGTGACATCAATAGGCCTGCATTACTCTTTAATGTTCTTTGCCCTGTTGTCACTCTGTCATGAAATTGCCAAAAGCCAAACCAACTTGCACTTACAACTATGCCTTACATATGAATGCCAATTTGTCAGCAATGTGTTTTTTTTCATGTCATACTGTACATTTATAGAGCAAAGGTTGCTGAGGTTTACATTGTGAGAAAAAACAACAACAAAAAGAATCTGGACAGACTTGATCAGTCAGGGTGTTGGTGTTGCAAACCAAATTGAACATGTATGTTTTTGCTTATTTGCTCAGGCATCAACTTATGATTGTGGATTTCTGTACACATTGAACACTTTTTATTCACATGAAGCCAAGTGTTTGTATTTTTCTTTAGATGCAAGTGCTGGGATGTGGGCCCTTTGTAGAATATCTATATTTGTCTGATATTGTTATTGTGTGTGTATAAGATATACAGTGGGATCTGAAGGTCTGAGGGCACATTGAAAAGTTTTTTATTTTTTATTTTTTGTACTGAGGGGAAAAATAATGCATGTTGTATAATTTGGAAACCAGGTGGTCGCTGACTTCTAATAGTCCGACTTACCTATTTTGCGTTATATGCCTTATCATGCACTTTTAGCTGTAGGCTAAAAGTAAGTGTTCTTTGGAGGTTGGAAAATGGCTAGGCTAAGCTATGATGTTTAGTATGTTATATAAATACCTTTTCAGCTGTCACTGTTTCAAGTTAGTATGAGATTATCTGGATAAAACTCAATGGCAAGTCAAGGCCAAATGACCTTAAAAAAGAAAGGTAATGTACAATGTTAATAATATTTAATATTCAACAACATGCACTATTTCTAGGTCCCTATTTAAATGTAAGCAGTTGTAATTTTGACTGCTTTGTGTACAAGCTCAGATTTCTTTTCTCACGTCTAACCTTTTTTTGAAGCATGAGTTTAGACGCCAAGCTGATGGATTCGATATACTGTAAAAGTGGTTCGGTGGAGTCTGTGCCAGCTCAAGTGCACACACTGTCATTAAAGCAAATACTAGGAAACTCCAAAATACATGTAAATGTCAAAGATATCTTTCACTCATGGTGTTGTCATTCATTTATAATGAAAATTCTTATGTTGAATTAAAAATGAATTTCAAATGAAAGCATTTTGGCTAGAGTGCTCAGACATTTGGACCCCACTGTATAAAGAGGTATTTAGCATCATTCATTGTTAACCACAGGATGCTTAAGTGTGATTAGCAGCGTTAGATGTGCGACAAATAGAAAATGACTTGTGTTATGATGATTTCATATTTATATGACCATTGTGCAAGCCATGAATGTGTGTAGCTATGTTTGAATAAATACTCTGTAAATGTTGTTGAATATGTTGTGTTCATGGTTATTTACACTCACGGTAACTGGGTCATGCCATTTAAGTTAAAAGGTGTTTTTATTACTGAGCTGAAATTGTAATAGATAAAGATCTGTTTTACTGTTATTGTAATTAAAAAAAATATATTCTTGAGCTGCGTAACATCGGTAGTATATAGTACATCATGTAGCATGAATCTAGATTATTTGTCCATCCAATTATTTTGATTTGCTTCACTTCTTTAAAAAAAGTGTAGGTTGTAGAATATTTACTTAATTTGCTTTGCTGTTTTTATCTTTATGTATTTAAAACCCTTTAGGATTTTAAACAGAGCAGTGATCTTTTAAAACACAGCACTGTTGAATACTCAAATCAAACTGGTTAGTTGATGTCTGGTGCCAGGTGTAAGGCAAATTAGAACTTTATTATTATTATTGTGCTCATTTTTCTAAAGAAGTTATTTACATAGTAACTCATTCACAGGAACTGATATGATGTATAGCATACTAAGGCTAATAATCAACGGATTCAAATTTTTAATTGTTATTTAAGAAAGTAAATGTATAAATGATGTAAACATTTTAACCCATTGAATAAACAAAGTTGATGAGACTTTGAAACTGATCAGGTACAACTGAATGAGCTTGATGGCGGTACAGGAAGTAAAGCTCCAAGGTCGGGTAAAATGTCTCACTACTGTGGCCTCTCCCACAGCCTACTGTTGATCACAAGTAAAGCTTTGCTGTCATTTTAAAGCTACTGAAGGTCTTTTTGATATGGTTATAATGATACACATGTTGGTTGTTGTGATCGGGATATTGGTTACTTCACAAGGGGACATTACCACCAATTTGGCAATGGCACAAGC
>JAQMYL010000007.1:7438011-7476223 GCA_030014365.1 Clarias pachynema | reverse complement strand
TGTGTATGTGTATATATATATATATATATATATATATATATATATATATATATATTAATGCATAATGCAGTATATAAAATCTCCTAACAGTTTGACTTGAACTGAATGTCAGGAAGCCTAAATGTAAGCCAGTTCCACTCCACGTGGTCTGTCTGCCTGCCTGCCTGCCTGCTTCTGGCAATTTCATTCACATTCACACTCTCTCTTTCACAAACACACACATACGCAATATGTTATTTAGTGCACGAGTTATATATGTACCAGTTATTTAAAGTGCATCATTTAGTGCTTAAAACTGCACCCTGTTTTTATTTGTTCTCGCTCAGTTTGTCTCTAAACTAAACTGGAACGCAGATTGTGTACATCAACTCACTTCTCACTTCCTGCTAAGGTTACAGAAAACAGTCATGGCTTCTGGTATGAAATATGTTCCAACTATGTATGTATATGTGTGTATGTATGTACAGGTATGCATGTATGCATTCCTTAGATCTTTAGATAGTTTCATGGTGTGTTTCACTCCTGATGAAAAGGCATAATAAGAGACTGACAGAAGGTGAGAGTGAGATAGATTCGGTTTTGATGGAGATGTTTCGATTTAGATTTTTGTTTAGATGTTGTTGCTGATAACTTCTTCTAACAAAAATGACGACTCTTGGTTCTGATGTCACGTTACGCTTAACGTCATTTCCGACACTTTGGATGCTCCCGGCTGGTGTGGATTCTTGTTCTTCTTAGGAGTTTTTCAAAGCAGCCCTAAATATAGTGTTGATTGATGGAGGTACCTGTGTAACGTCAGTGCTGTTGGTTAAAAAGATGATTAAATTCTATAGTTCGTTTTATTTTTTAGATTGCCAGGAAGAGCAAATAATAAATTTAAAAAATGTATTAAAAAAAAACAACAACTAGCAGATAACTTATGTATATTAGTAATATTTCCACTCACACACCTTCTCTCTCTATCCCTTGTTTTTCTTGTTCTCTCATTCCAATTTCCTGTAAAGTAAGTGTAAAGAATGATAGTCTCTATGAGAAACAAGGCTTCTGTCTGTGATTGGATCTCGGTGGATTAGTAGCATGTGGCCAGAGATCAAGTTGAGGTCTTTAGAAACCGTAGCACGCATAATGAAGGCTGTCTAATGAATGGCGTGCCTTGTTAAAAGCGCATACATCTCGCTACAAGACTTGTTCATGCAGTGATGCGTGGAATGGAATCAAATGTCAGACTTGGCATTTTTAATAATGGCGATGTGTTTACCATAAGTCAAACATCGATGGCGCATTGGGAAGTAGCAAGCAGATAGGCATAAATGAATATGAATTCGAAACAACTATGGTTTCAGTGAATATTAACGTTATAATATTTCACAGTTTCTAAGATTTGCATCGTATTTCTAAAGTAAGACTCATAAGTTGATGTTTTCCTGCAAACGGTTTCATCTCACCATCGCACCTGGGCTTTTACATCTGCTGACGGATAAGCAAGTGGGTTTTTTTTCCTTTTCTTTTTTCTTCTTCTTCTCTTCATTCTGTGTTTAATAAACATGCTCTTGGGTTCTGTTTTGACTTCGCAATATCACGTCATACTGTAAGACCGATTTCGCGTGTTTGGACGTTCTGTCCTGACGCGATCGTTTCCTGAGAAGCCTGGGGCATATAAATGTGATTGATAACATAAGCGAGAAGCTGATGTGAAAGATATGACATCATTAGATAAACCAGTATCTACTGAGGATTTAAGTATATTTTTTATATAAAAGAATCATCTGGAACTGACAGTAGACTATACTGTAGACAGGTGCTGTTGAGGGGAAATTCACAAACTACGAGAATTGTTTTACATGACAGCTGAGTCTTGTCTGAAAAACTGGCTGAGGGACTTTTGCCTGATCCGACTTTGTTATTCAAATAAGGCTGATGTCTGGGGAAGAAAACGTGCCTACATAGTATTTGTTTCTTAGCCAAGAGCGTTCTTTTTCCCCCCCTTTGAAAGGTATGTAGGGTGTGTGGTTTTACTTAGTGATAAGAACTAGCACGTGAGAACAGTAGGTCCTTGGCTTTTTGCCCTGAGGTTCTTTACATTGTTTCATCTAATCTGATTTCTAGGTTTTTTTTTTGTGTGTTTATCTATTTCTTTTAAAGGATTCGAATCCTTGATCAAGCTGGCAGAACAGGTTTCCACTTGGCATGTTAGCAAGCAGAATTGGTGTCAGATTTCTGGTCCTGCAGCTCTCGGAGGGGTTGGCTGTATATAGATACAACTCAGCAATTAACAGAATATCTACTGTTAGCAAAAGATCTGTGTTTGAAACAGAAGATTTAAGGTGTGTTCGTTTTTTTTCTGCTGCAGTAGGAAGTCGAGCGGTTTGGCCACGACTCAAATAATCCACGCGTTTGAGGGTTTTTTGGCACAGCATTTCTGTGCTTCTGCCAACAAACAGAGTGAAGGAAAGCAGTGATTTTTGTTCTTTCGAGCACGCCATACTCCAACGAAGTAGCTTCCAGGTGATTTTGACTCATCAGGGTCATAAATTTCCATTCATTTTGCAGTCAAAGAAAAGTAAAAAAAAAAAACCCATACATACGTATGCTTACAGTGCCAGTCAAAAGTTTGGACCCGCCTTCTAATTCCATGGTCTCTCTGACTTTTATGTCTTTCTACAGTGTAAAACGATCATGACAGCATCACAAATATGCAATCATTTTCTTTGAATAGTTTATATTAGATCTGTGTGCTACTTATTCTCTGTAAAGCCTTCATAACGGCGGTAAATTGGTGATTTTTGAGGCTGGTAACTCGAAATAAACCTCAGAAGGTCTTGCTTTCCTGGGATGCTCTTCATGAAAGCCAGTTATGTCATGGTGCTTGATTGGTTTTGCAAGTGAACTTGACAATACTGTTCTCGCAAGAACTGTTCCAGAACAGCTGACCTTAAATGTGTCTAAAAAAGAAAAAAAAAATGTTTTTACTGTTTGTTAAAATAATGACTGATTTTGTTAATTCCAGTATTGTTCTAGAATGTAGAAAATAAATTCACAAACCGTGTGTCCAAACGTTTGACTGGAACTGTATATATATTGATGTTAGGAATGCCATTCATTTGAATACTTTCTTATACTTATTATAAATAGATTGTGTGATTACATGCTTGGACATTAGTCTCAAAAGACCACGCATGGAATCCTCTGGCACTGAAAAGGATTGGTGAAGGGCTGCATTATATTCGTATAAAACAGAGCCAGTGCTCACAGCTGTATGGACTCGCCAGCGTTTAGGCTTTCAGACGTATAAAAATGAGTTGTTTTGAGCTGCAGTAATTACATCCGAAGCCTCTGCCTGCGCTAATGCCTTCTAACTGTCTCTCGTTTCTCTGATTGCGACGGTGTCTCGGTTTCCAGCTCAAAGTCTGTTGCAAGAGTTAGATTGCATTGTAACAAGCCGGCAGAACTGGAATTTAAAATGGCAGTGGCGCATTGTTTTCAGCCAATGGACCTTCCCTGCTAATGGGGGGGAAAAAAGGGTGATAACTTGATTATACCCCTCCAGGCTGTGAAAAGTGAAAAATGTGGTTTTTAGCTGTTCTAATTATTTCTCATATAGTGTTGATCAGGTTTATGGTTTAGAAAAAATGGCTGCATTCAGGGTTTTGTTCCAAGTAATTTTTTTTACAAATTTCTGTTAGTCATTTAAATGAAATAAATATCTGATGCTTGTAAAGCTGTATAAAGCTAATTTTATATTATATTGTGCTATTTCTCTACCTTCAAGTGGTGGTGTAATTTATTTTGGCATAATCTGGATAAATTAAAGGTTATATTAAGAAAAATTAGCTGCACAGGTGCAAAAAAAAAAAAAAAAGTTAATAAAAAAATCTAATTTGTTGCATTAACATGAGCTGTTTAGTTGAAGCCAGTATCCTTGTGGCACATATATTTAGTCAAACATGCAAGGTTTTCCAGAATCTTCAGTGTGCAAGATAACAGCAGATACCCCATCACTCCACCCCCAGTAGGCATGTTCAGTTTCTTGAGGCAAGTTCATGCTTCTGTTTCTTCTCCCTGAACAATGTGTTCTTCTCTGTATTTAGAGGAAACACTTTTTTTTTTTTTTTTTGCTTGCTGATTTTCGACCTTCAAACATTCAACACGGATCATCAAAGCACTTCATGACAACCTCCAGCGTCCGCCCCCCCGAAAAATAACCAACCATACAATCTGTGTAAATTAGATTACTGAATGTATGCATGGCTAGCCATGTTAATCAGATTAGCCTTTCCGTTCGGCAGATTCCATACTCTGTGGTCGACTCTAATATGTAGCAGTAATCCTCTGAATGACTGTGCCTTTTTTTTTTTTTTTTTTTTTATACATTGAGAATTTGACTTTCCACAGAGCACATGCTGGCAGGAATCTGAAAAGCTACTGTATGCTTTCTGTCTCTATAGTGAAATGAATGAAAGGGGATTTTATGTTCTTTGTTCTTTTGAATTTTTTTTTTTTCCGCTCGTGTACCACTTTGTACCTCTCTACCGTGGCTGTGTTCCTCGTCGTGTCACATACGGCTGAGCATGTCCGTCTGGTTAAGAGTGCTGCGAAAGCCCGTGACGTTACATCCTGTTCATAAAACCAGGCTGTGCAACTGGTGTAAACAAAGAACAGTCAGCCTTTGCAAACCAGCCAACACTGTAAACATTCAGTGACAGATTTAGCTCTTTATTTAATCTTCACGTGCCATAATTAGAACCTTACTCAGAACATTATTTTTGTCGCCTAGAGCTCATCTTAAAAAAGGCCACTCTGTCTGGGCAAAGAGAGTTTCTCTGTGCCTGCCAGTGATGTTAAATGTGCATGCTGGTGCTTTACTTAGGTGTGTGTGTGTGTGTGTGTGTGTGTGTGTACTGTAGTACGGCTTATGGGATGTGAGTTTGAGTCTGTAAATGTGTGAAGTTAGACCCATAGCACTTTGTCAGATTCGAGCAAACATCGAAAGAGATAAGCATTCTCTCAGTGTTTGTTATGAGAAGATACATTAGCACTGTTTCTCAGATCATTTGGTATAAAGTCAGGATGACAGAATTTTTTTTCCCAGCCTTCTGAAGATTAGTCATGTGCTCTCAGACTCTGATTTATTAACCAAAAAAGAGCACTTCTTAGAATGTCTGCTTTGCATGAGAAAGATTTAAAACATTCATTTAAATGAGGCTTTTTGGTTGTGCTAATTGTTAGCCATGGCTGCTTTAGATCTCAAAGAGTCCTGGAACAGCAAACTTCACCATGTCTACCTCAGGAATAATGCAGATGATGGGTCATACTGTAAGAACACGGCAGAAAACGTTCAAAATAGGGATGTAAAATAAGACGTGAAACCTGTGTGTGTTCTGTTCACAAAGGCTGTGAGAATGAAAACTGCAAAGTCATTGTTTTGATATGTTAAGGCCTGGGCTTGGATGAATATTCTTATTGTTAAAGCATGACCGAAACCAGGTTTCAAAACTTCAAATAACTTTTATGCTACAGGTAAAAAATTAATAATGAGCCCTGATTGTGCTGTTTATAAAAAAATATGATTTTGTATCACATTTGACAAGTATCTTTAGTTCTGAAATATAATTTTACCTGGAATGCATTTTTTTGTTTGGCTTGCAATTTATACTTTTAAAAAAACAACAAACATTTTAATAAATAATTGAATCATCAGGAACTGACAACCTAATAAAAGAAGGAAAATGTGTGGTTACACCATTAGAAGTTTATGTAGAGAGTGAGAGAGCATAATAATAATAATAATAATAATAATAATCATCATCATCATAATAATACCAGTTGTGCTTTTGGAAACTGCATGCCAGCAGCAGCCAGCAGGAAAATAGTTTTTTAGGTGGTTGCACATTAATGTGTAGTAAACAAACAAACAAAAAAAAAACTTTCGCTCAGAACATTGTTGATACAGGTTAAACTTTTTACAAATATATACTGCACTATGAACTTCCTCTCATTTCTTCACATTACTTTAAATTACTACAACAAAACAGGACTTTATATTAATTTAAACACCTTTTGTCATTGTACTAATCCCTGCTATATCTGTCTGATATCACGCAAATGAGAATGTGTTCCCTGTCGAGTCTGATTCCTCTCAAGGTTTCTTCCCATCACCATTTCGGGGAGTTTTTTTCTTATTTCGGTCACCCTTGGCTTGGGCAATCTGATTATTATAAGCCTGGAAAACTATTCCTGGAAAACTGCTTTAAAAATACAAGAAAGTCTGGCTTATTGGAAGCAAAATATGAAATAAGGAATGGGTGGCTCAAGACCTTTACCACAGAACTGTACATTTAGGCTTTTTATCTGTTCCTGTTTAAGTGTTTAAACATTATATTAAATCCCTTTCTAATTATCACCATTAGATCCATTTGTCAGTTGTTAGATTCGATTTGACACTCTGTTGTTGATTATTTAATGTTTTAGGCTAAAAATGCTCTTTTAACCAAAAACTAAAATTATATATATTTTTAATACTGTACATAAATAATTTTATTTTGCAATAATGAACTCGAATATTCATTATTACAATTATACACAACATTCTCCATTTACACTGACCCGAAGTGAGGGTTTATGAGATTGGTGAAGTGGGCCGGACTTCTAGTGATGTCGGATCGTAAATCATTCAGATATGTATCTCTGTTTTGCATTTCGTTGTAGCTGTCCACTTCTTTGGTATTTTAAGTGACAACTTCTACAAGCATACCCCAAGCACTCCTACGTACAGCGTGTAAAGATTGGGAGGACTGGGTGATGGCACAAATCTTAGCATGTAGTTGAAATTGTAACGATCCACAGCTAATGAAGGGTGCAAGAGGATACTCGAGAGACATGCTGGGAACAAGCAGAACAGCATCAATCCTGCTGAAGCATGGGCATAGGAAACTAACAGGAGGCTGAAGTGCTTTGATGTAAAACACTTTGTGTTTACGGAATAATTTGTGTTAATACAGTCAACATCAAAAGTTCAGGTCATAAATTTGGGCTTCGCGTGGAAAACATCATCCAATTTAGTTCCCCTCCAGCATTTCAGGCCAGTTATAGCACTTGGTATTTGATCAGTACATACCTACAGTACAAATAAAGTTGAGTTTGCACTATTGCATATGATCTATTCACTGGGAAAATAAATCTGAGTTTATAGGTCTAGATCCCTGTAGAGAGTGTGGTAATGCCTCTGTGTGATATCTGATATCTGTATAGTTCAAATAGGACCGCTATCATTTATCTAGTATCTATAATAATACTAGTATCTGTAGTTCAGAATGTGCCCTGATGAAGCTAGGTGATGATTTGGCAGCGACAGATAATTCTTACTCATACGCTGCATGGAACGGTTGAAATAAATATTGCTATTGGACACTATTAGCTATAAGAGAATATTTACCATCGTTTGTACTAATGCATACTCTGTTTCTCTCTTATTTTTCAGGCTCTGATAGAGCTAGCCACTCTTCTTCGGGGTGAGCTCCTCCTTAAAGCTTGCTTCAGTATTGTGTTGTAGAGGGCCGTGTCTTCGACCCAGTCTTGATCGACAATCCTCAGGTTCAAGTAGGAGACGTTTCTCAGAGTTCTTCTGTGACGCTCCTTCACATCCATGCAAAACAAAGTGTTTAGAAACATCAACGGTGCTCTTTTTTTTTTCTTTTTTTTTTTTGGTAAAGAAGAAGGTAAAGGAGGCGATATTTCGGAGCATCCCGTTCACCTGGAGATGAAGCTGCAGGCGGTTATGGAGAACTTGCACAGGCAACAGCGGGCCAGGCTGCTTATGGAGATGGAGCAGCAACAGCAGCAGATGGGTTCATTTCAGAGCTCCTCCCCCACAAGCGAGGAGCTGAAGCTCAGCTCCTCGACAGAGACGGAGCGTGCTCAGATAGCGGCTCTGGCAGCCATGAGGGCCGCGGCGGCAGGGCTGCAGAGACAGCCAATGGCTGACAGTCCTAGGTCAGAGCACAGCACTGCCGAGGAGGAGGAGGAGGAGGAAGAGGAAGAAGCAGGAGAGGAGCATTACAAAGACATGATGGGGTCTGACGAGGAGGAGCAAATGTACGTACACTCGTAATTTCCAGTAATTACCGTGATGCCAGGCTGTAATTAATATTGGTTTAGCGTGATAAAGATGCATTATTGTTGTAACTAGGCAACAGCTTGCAGTCATTTACACTTCCTAATGTTATCTTCTCTCCACCTTTCCACTCTGGAGGAGGGTGCCAATCTGTAGCGTTCATGTTGCCAAGTTCCCTTTGGTAGGCATCAGAAAGGGATCATTCAGGTTTTTCGAGCCTGTCTAAATCACATTAAGGTCTCTGTAATTACATTACAATAGGTCTTGGCCATTATAAATTTTCCTGTTCTTCACACAGATTGTGCGGGCTCAGTGGGGCTGCGGAAGCTTTGAGTCTCAGCTGCACTTTAGAATCCATTTTCACACAGAACGAGGGTTGTGGGATTTACTTACATTGTATTCGCGTTCCAGGTGACAAACTTCACAGTCTGTGTGCAGAGCAGGAGAATTTATAATGACCAAGACCCATTGTAACGTACTCGTATGCACCTTAATGTTGATTTAAGACAGACTTGAAAAACCTAAACTATTCTTTTTAAGGACGGGCGCCTTCTAGGTTTCAATACTTTGGCTATATTTTAACTTGGTATTGGATTCTCTCCAAATGTCATTAACAATAAAATAATCCTTGAAAGTTTTCCTCTTGTGGATATTTAATCATGAACTAATCTTAATATTTACAAAGATTACAGAACTCCGCTTGGGTCCTAAAATGTTTTGTACGCTTCATCTGGTCCACATTTTGTTAATTTTTAGAAAGCAGAAGTGGGACGAGGATGATTTCGAGGGCGAGATGGAGGAAGACTACGACGATGAGGATGGCCTGCAGATGAACCGTGAGGCCATCACCCCGGGTCGAGGCATCCTGCTGCTGCCTCATCGTCAGCTGCATCCTCACTCTCAGTTGCTAAAGGCACGATCAGGGCACGAACCTGAAGCACGGGCCTCAAGTTTTTTAACTCCACCTTCTCAAGGCCAGCAACATAGCCAGGACCACACTGACTGGACCTATGAAGAGCAGTTCAGACAGGTAGGAAGTGCCAAATCATCATTGTCATCTTGTGCAATTTTATTGTTCTGATATTTTTAGAAATCTGCTTATGGTTTGAGAAAAAGATTTAGAAAGAAAGTGATTTGATTGTCTCTACACAACCTTGCACGGCCACAACGTCTGATGATATTTACTTTGAGTACATTTAACAGATATTCATGTACATGAAGGTGTCAGCAATGTGGACTTTACGCAATCAACATCTAAAAAAAATATCTTGTACATTTATTTATTTATTTTGACAATTTACGTGTTACTCTGGAATAATCCACTTTCAAGATGAGTTTTATGCGATTAACATTAGCTACTAGGGATGAGAATCACTAGGGAGCACCCAGTATGGTATCACGATACCTAGGTGCCAATTCGAGTTGCGGTTCTATAAGTAGGTAGCAACATTTTATAAATTTCCCCATTCATTATTCCTTTTATTTATTTATTTATTTATTCTTTTTGGGACTTTGTTACAAAAAGGTTATGCTTCCAACTGTTGCTTTTTTTTTTTTTTTTTTTTTTGGTTGAGAAATCCAACTTTCTGTGTTATGAGTTGTTATAAGAGTTTATTCTCGTCTATGCTTGGTTTGGCTTCTCATTTCAAAGGTAGTAAAGCATCTATCAGTGCTCCTTCCTCATCCAGAGACCCAGTGGATGATGAGCAGTTCTCATGGAGTTTACCAATCAAGAATGGATACCAATACCAAAAATATTAATGTTTGGTACAAATATGCGCAAAAAGATATATATTTATTTCGACAAGAGAGAAACGATCAGATCAGGTGTTTACATGACGAACATTTACCTATCGGTTATTAAAGATTATTAAAGGCTTAGAGCACCGTCTCATTCTACTTGAAATTTGATTCTGAACATGCCAAATTGGGTCAGAGAGTTCTGATTGCGGTGGTTACATGATGCGTTTATTTTATTCTGACTATTAGTGGAACATTAGGGTCCATGCAAACACAACTACTGGCAACAAGCCATTTCCTTTTTGCACATCTGGAAATATTATCAGGTCTGCCTTTTCTTTCCTTAAATCTGAAATGGTGGAAATGCTTGTTTTCCTGGTTTTTTAAAAATGTTTTGGAAGATGAAATCATTCATCTAGTTTTTGTAAATGGTAAACACATAGTCAAAAAAAAAGCAGAAATGCATGGAGTACTTAAAAGTCACAACTAAATAACAAAATTTTTTTTTTTTTTTTGTACATTTAATTTGTATGTGTTGAGTGTTCTTCAGAGTGCACATAGAAACTTTTTACACTACTGTAATCTCAATTATGATGTCTATAAATTGACCCGAGAGTTTTGTTCTTGTTTTTTTTTTTTTTTTTGCAGCTGTTGAAAAGCCTCATGGTTCAGTGCTTTATTAGAGGAACTGAAAAGGAATCTCTCTGCATTTGTGTTCTTAATTAGCATGCCTCAAACCCTGTGGCACATAGTTTTTTTTTTTTTTTTTTTTTCCCTCCTTAGTCTATTTACAAAAGATTCTCTAGACATATTGTCGGCTTACAGTAATCGTTGAAATCACATGGGTTGAGTGTGTCACTTTAGGACCTGCCCCTTGAACGATGGAGGAGGAACTTAAGGACTACCGAAAAGTTTTGTACTAATAGATTTATCTTTGAGTGAATTACTTTCAGCCTTTTTCAAAGAGCAACCAAACAGGAGAATGATTTGTAATTAATGCTTAAGTAAGTGTAATTGTAGATTTATTTTTCATGTTCTGGCAGTTGCCCAGTTCAGGGAGAACTGAAGTTTGGAGATAGAGCTCCATATCATACTGACACCAGAAAGCATGAGTCTTGGCGACCGTTAATCAAGACTTGGCGTGTTCTTGTCTGTCAAGATAAAGGCACATAATCGCATCCGCCTTCTTGTTCCATGTTAAAGGTGCCTCGAACTGTTGGGCGACCTGCATGTTTGTGTTCGGAAAGCGAGGGGTTAATGCACTGCAGTTTATTTTGGGCAGGTGGGTGGAAGCAGTATGGAATGTGCCTGCGGGAAAGTGATAATCTGTAACTCTGGACTTGGACTCTGCCGCTACTCGTCGGCGTGTCTCTCAGCCCGTGTCAGTTGGAACTCCGCCCAAATGTTCTCTGGCTAGACACGACAAAATTCTTCTATTTCGCAAAAGATATTCAAGCGAGCCATTAAACTCTGGAATCGAATTCAGATCATTCTTGTCTTGAATGTCCTGGCGAAAGTACAGATGAGGAACCCGAGTGAGTGAATGTTTTGATACAGTTAGGTGAAATCAAACTTCAGATACAACTATCAGGCCCGGCCGTGTAGCTAAATGAATAAAAGACACTGATTTATTCATTTGTATCGAGAAATACCAGGCTGCAGTCAACAAAGCATTAAATCGGATTTGTTGGTGAAGCTTTTTATGAGCCAAGTTTGTGGTTTTGGTTAAGCAAATCCTTGCATCACAGTGCGTGCTGATTTTCTTTGTTATTTCAAATATTAAGAAAGTTCTTACTACATAGATTTTTGAAAGACCACATAGAATCCCTCCCATGTCATAACCTGTTCATGAAATTAAAAGACTTTTACGTAACCTCTAATATACCTTTGCGGCTTCAATTAGACTAGATGTCATATATATTTCTTTTCTTTTTATATAACTGAAAAGCAAACGAAAAAAAAAAAGTAATAATACATGATGTGTAGTTGAAAATAGTCCACACCATGAAGGTGTTTGTAGAGGGTTGTCACCCCCTCACAGTTGCTAATAATAATTTCTAATCATGAAGTAGCTATAAACAGTTGTGTGTGTGTGTGTGTGTGTGTGTATATTTTAGTAGATATATATATTAGTAGATATGTCCTTTTTTCTGTTATTTGGTCACGTTCTCATATTGTACTCAATCTTCCTGAGGCAAAATAGGAGGCGGAAATGAGCTTTGATGTCTCATCTGTATTGTAAATATCCCCAGTTGCATAAATGGAGCCCAGATGGACAGTAAAGCAGACAGGTCTTTAAAAATTTATCACAGCCCTCCACGGTGAGCTCCCATTTAAAGGCTTTCGTATTAAAGATTGATGCTTGAGCTGGATAGGAGAAGGCAGTGCTGACTGAAACCATGGCACTAAATTAGAGAGGTGTGTGTGTGTGTGTGTGTGGCTCATTTTCATTGAGAGTGGCATTGTGTTTGATCCGGAATTTAAGTGTATTATTTGACTACAATTTGACAAGTTTGACTAGTGCACCTAGTGTGTATCTTAGATCTTTTTAAACATACAAAAATTAGATCACATTTAGTGTTTGTGTAATTTTGGATTATATTCAAGGATCTGAAGAGAGAAGGTTCATACTCTCAGAGTATGTATTCAGCTTTAGTTCATGGGGTTCCACAAAAATTTCACAAATATCCGTTTAGAAATTACAGCCTTTTTTGGTTTTCACAAGATCAGGAGCAATTGTACAACAGGGTGCTAAGCAGTTTGTAAGCCAGCTCTAGCTTGTTTCTTAATTATTTCATGATAAATTAAGGAGAGAAAAAGTCTTGTGTTATTTGCGTTTTATCGTTGTCCAAAGCATAATAGTCCAAAAAGATGCTAATGCAAGTGAAGGACAGCATCATTAGACAATCTTTCCTTGGTGATGAGAAGTCACTTCACAACATTTGCGCAAGTCAAGAACACTTTAGAGGAGGTAAATGTATCGGTGTTGGAGCCTTCAGGATGAGATGCCTTTATGAATTTACATACAAAGTGTTTTCTTCAAGATGCAAACCACTGCTGACACTCAGGAATTGAAAGGTCAGATTTAAAAAGGCTGCCCATTTCTGAAACTCTCAGGGTAGAAAATGTGGAGTAGAAGAATATAGAGAATGAAAAGAGGGCTAACAGCTGATCGTCCATAGTATAACATATCAAACACCTGTAAAACCTGTTGGAGGCAGCGTTATGGCATGGGCGAGTATGGCGGCCGGTGGATCTGGGTCGGGGGTTGGGGGGATTTTCAATGATGTGCCATTATGTACATGAATTTAATGACACAAATCTGCATTATTAAATATATTAATAGCATATTCATCATCTGTTTTAACGAACTATATATAATTCAACTAATATATCTGTTATATCCGTTGTATATTTTTAATTTGTATGCATTATGATGCTTTTCAAAAAGCCGCATTTAAACGTCTGTTGATCGTGTCTAAGCCTGTTTGGACGAATCCGCCGTGTATTGGCACAAACCAACCTGGAACCAGTCCGTCTAACTCCTCTCATAGTTGAACTCTGTCCAAACCGTGCGTGGTGTCATGAGGAATTGCTCCTTGGCAGCAAATCCATGTGAAGATTTCTGCAAGCAGCAGTCAGACTGACGTCAGAGCCACATAACCTGAGGCTTTGAAAAACTGGCCGGCATTCAGTATAGAGAAGAGGGAGGGGGGAGCTGCTGGAACGTAAACAAAGAACGCACAGAGGCTTAGCGCAGCAGTTTTTCCTGGCTTGCTCTCCATTTTGTACCTCTGAATTGTTTCTTGTATTCAAGTCAGTTCCTCTTTTTCTGTCACATTTTTGCGCCTGGCATCCTCTGCTGAAAGCTCTACAAAAAGTACAATTGGTGAAGTTGGTACTACTGAATTTACAGTTTAAAAAAAATTCTTTGTACACTTTCAGACAATCACGTTAGATAAGCTTTGTTGAACTTCATATTTGTTTAGCACAATAAGCCTTGCGTCTATTAGAAATGTATGTGTAAAAAAAAAAAAGCTGTACAAAGTACTGGGCAAACTTGAATCTGACACACCTACAGTACAGCTGGTAATCAGTCTGTCTGTCATATTAGAGCCGGTGCTGTAGTAAAGCAGATATCCAGATTTGTCTCGGTTAACACGTATACCATCATCTACCTGCTTGGTGGACAGCCTAAAATATTCTTAGTACTGAACTGGAATGTTTAAAATGTTTACCAAATGATATTTAATTCTATTCTAAAAAGTTTGCAGTTTTACTATTTAAAAAAGACCTACAATCATACATACATTACAGGTTATTTATACTGTTTTTACTTTCTTACATTTTTATATACTTTACATATTTCTACTTTATACTTAATTTTATTTTTTTTCCGAAACAAAATTGTAGATTTTATTCCTTCCTATTAGAATTTTGCCTCCTTACTTTCTCATTCTTTTTCAAGGTCACAAACAGTCGAGTAAGCATTGCATTGCATATCATCACACTGTGTATGGTTGTGTATGT
This sequence comes from Clarias pachynema, assembly GCA_030014365.1. Lineage (NCBI taxonomy): Eukaryota > Metazoa > Chordata > Actinopteri > Siluriformes > Clariidae > Clarias > Clarias pachynema. The sequence continues at coordinate 7,461,843 of JAQMYL010000007.1, read as the reverse complement.
GACAAATTAAAAAAAAAATTTGCGGGGGGCAAATGGGAACAAAAAATCTTTATCTCGATAAGGACTCCTCTTTCATTTCTAATGTTGTCAGAATTTTTAATATTGAGAAAAGCAACATGCTGTTATTAGAGGGGAAAAAATCCTAAGTAGAATGGAAGTGTGTAGCGCTGCTTGGCCGTAAATAAATCGTTGTTTTGTTTAGTTTTGGTCAGCAATGCCATGTTTGTTTGTACTTTTGATAGCCATGGCACATGATACAGTTACGAACATATAGGAGTGGCAGCACAGATAGCAAATGTAATGTGATTGCAGAGGTAACCGATTTTCTCTCCAGTCTGCTTCTCATCTGCTGGGAAACTGAGGCTGAATGAAGTAGGTGAACAGTTTTTTTTTAAACAAAATTTTAAGTCAGTGTTGTGGCAACAGTTCGATCCCACATAACTAACAACGTCAGTGGCAGTTTGTAGGTGTAGTACGCAAAAGTCTTAAGCCACCGCTCATTTCTTCTTATTACATTACATTTAAATGATATCGATTAAGTGAAAGAAGTGAGAATTAAAAATTTTACTGCGACAGGCTACAAAGTGCCTAAAGATACTATTTTAAAATTGGTTGCTTATGTAACACCCAGAGCAGCAACCTAACTTTCTCTCTCATCCTGTTCCAACCACTCGGCATTCAGCATCACCAGCATGCTAATCACTGGCCTTACAATCTGTAATCACGTTTGTCCCTTGGAAGACACTGGGTTCTTCATTGCAGAGTTGAAGACTTTGTGTACTGTACTTCAAGAGGGGTTGGGCTGCACAAATAAATGTAATCCGTAATATTGTTTTATTCTCTAAAAACAAATAACCTCCTAACACTCGCGTTGTCCATCAAGGATACACAATGTGTGTTGATGTTCTTTTGCCCACCTTAAAAAAAAACACGCACCCACCCAAATGCAAATTCTAATTCAAATTTTATTTGTCAACCACACAACACGGTACGAGTTGCTGTGAAATGGTTATCACAGCTGTCCGTAACATAAAAATAGAATTTACATAAACCAGAGTATACAATTGTACAGACAGTAAAGAAAAAAATATATAAAAAGAGTATTATAAAGGTTATAAAAGATGCTTAGATACAGTTGCAAAGAGATAAATACGTGGCTGTGTCGAGGGTAAAGATTTGTCATATTGATTGTGCTGTACAGGATGGTGGATGGAGATGGTCATTAGATGCAAATTCAAGGTTTTGTGACATTTGGAGGGTGTTCAAAGGCCAAGGCTTACTATGGCTTTTGCCATTGATTATTAACATATGAGGTCTTTCGCAGCTTCTTATTGCTCACAGTTTTGCATTAAATCTATTCTTAAATATGTTCAAAGAATGAAGCTGGTCTTTATTATTTTAAGATATTGTTCTTAAATAAAAATATAGATTTTTTTTTTTGGCCTGTCTGTTAGGATCCCTCCAAAAGAGGAACTGAAAATGCAGGACTATTGCTTGGTCTCGGTCTTAGTCTAGATAGTTGCATGCTTGCACTTGTGAGAACTCTCGATGGTGAAATTTGTATGTTTATTTATGGGGAGAACAGAACATTAACTTCTTGTTTTTTGGGGCTTAAATGTACGGAAAGTGTAGTCAGTCATCTGTAGGAGATTTTAGCTTTTTCAGGATATGTCATACAAATTAATTCATTCTATACAAAAAAGGGACTTGGGGCTAATTTGCATATTAGTTTGTATATTGTTTTTAGCTCTTTTGTTTATCTGCTTATGTGGAAGTTCACGAGTGCTGTTAAAAAATTAAGAGGCCAGTTTCAGCCTGTCCTTCTCTCTTTTTTTTTTTTTTTTGTCATCTCATTCTCCAATTGTTGCTGCAGATGTGCCTCTCTTGGGGGAAAAGGCACAAACCTGCTACTGTTTACAATTTCGTTTCCTGCTACACGCGGAGCTTAACCGGCCTTGTTTAATGTCTGATTTGCAAGACTGCTAAATTCAAAAGTCATTTGAATTATTAAATGGTGCAGATCTTGGAGATTCAGGTTTCGTTCTGATACAGCGATACACAAAGTAAGATTCACACCACGCAGGTGTTTGTTACAGCCCTGGCTGTGCTGCTGATTCAGTTGGAGAGAATCAGGCCATGGTTATGGAAGCCAGCACTATTGTTTTCACACAATGCCTCACCTCTTTTATCAGAGACATTCGCAGGGCCTGCCTGCCATTCAGCGACTGATCTCTCGCGTCCCTTCGTTGAGATTCTGCAGCATGTTGAGCAAATTTGTAAGACTGAAACTGGCTCACCGGTTGATTCCTAACCCCCACCGCCCCTCACCCCCACTACTCTGCGCATGGCAGGTGTGAAATGCCGTTAGAGTTTCGACACCGGCCTCTTGCGTGTCTTAAAAGAGTGTTGTGGAGGCTTTCACCGTCTGGATCCATAACCCTTCGTGGACACAGTGTTCGCAGAATGACGTTGATGAAACATAATACATGTACACTACTTTGTGCATTCCTAATCCAGCAGCTCTGTGCATATTTATATTAATTAATATATATATATACACAGAGCTGCTGGATTAGGAATTCACATTAAGCGCTAAATTAGGGGGTTGGTTGATATTAGAGAGAAATATATTTTTCAGCTCAAAAATGTAAGCTTGTAAAAGTCTAACTGACAGGACAATCAGAGAAGAAGGTGAAAGAGCATGAAAGAGTAAATTTGTCAGGGAAAGAGTCAATGATTATGGACAAGGACTTTGTATCGATACTGTTTTTCTATATTTTTGCATGTGTTCTCTGGTTGTATTAAAAAGAAAAAAAAATAAATAATAATAATTAACAGCAGAGATGCAAAGCACCATCTCCACTGCAGAAGTGAGCAGACCACACACGCTTAAAATCCCTGTAGACAGTGACATAAACTTCATTTGTCATGAAAATTACAGGTGCGGAAGCTTTATTGAAGCTAATGTCATGGTGTGGGGAAAATTTTCTGCCTTTAATTAAATACCCAATCGGCATAGAAGTTCTCTTCTCCCATAACTTGAGTCAAATGTGACATGATGTACTACATAGACCATTATTATTATTATTATTATTATTATTGGATTCATATTCATGTATTGTCATTGTATAAGTACATCGAAATTGAGGCACAAGGTAAAAATGGTACTGATAAAATAGTAATAAATAATGTAGAAAAATAAAAGAAAGAAAAAAGATTTCCACTGGCAACGATAATAAGAATAATAGACAATAAACGTGTACTTGCAATTACAAATCATCAGTTGTGTATAGTTTAGTCAAAAAATAAAAAAAGAAAGAAAAGTACACATGTAGAAAACAGAATATAAAAGGTGTGTGTGTGTGTGTGTGTGTGTGTGTGTGTGTGTGTGTATATATGTGTGTATATATATATATATATATATATATATAAAGAATGAAATTAATATGTGCTAATTTAGGTGAATGAGGATAAATATTAGTGGATAGACTAGTGATAGACTTGGATACCAGGGAATTAGTATATTGCAATGTTATACGTAAAGCTTTCCTAGTATTTAAAGAAATTAAACACAACTTGCTATTCTTTAACAGTTTTATACCGTATATTCTATACTGAAATGCATCTTTTCCTTATGTTAATGTTAATATAACTAATAACTAGAGCGAGTCAACTCAATACATAACTTAACTAGATAGTTATTTGCTATTAAATGAATAAAATAAAAGCTTAAATCAACGCATTCAATTTATTTATTGTTTTTTTAATAGATTTTTTCCCCCCCTTTTTTCTAACATTCTGCAGGACAAATGAGAAAAAGAAACACACACAGTTAAATTAGAATAATAATTTTAAAAAGCTTTAAAGTTTTCTCCATACATTAAAGCCGTTTTTCGTTGTCTGTTGACTTTCACGTCATCTGTATTTATTATTTTTACGCATCACAACTTTTACTTTACACAAAATTTGAAAGCCCTTGTCAGCTTGTAATATTTTGTGCTCTATTAAATTGCCATGCTAACACCTGGTGTGCTTTTGTGCATTTTTCCGACACACTGCTGATCCATATAACAAACGTGTGTGTGTGTGTGTGTGTGTGTGTGTGTGTGTGTGTGTGTGTAAAGATGCTTTCTCCTTTGTATCAGACAGACGTGTTTCCACTGCAGTGTTAGGAAGCCGGCGGGTTAAATATCCTGCCAAATATCCTGTCATAAAGCCCGAGCTCTGTGAAGGGAAGCATGCAGAACAATGAAGGAGCTGATTGTTTTTTTTTTTTCTTTTTTTCTTTCATTTTGCTGCTCTCTGTTAACAAGCCTTTGCTGCTGTCGCGGGGTAGATAACGCTGATCAGGCTGCTCAATAAAGGTTCTGCTGTTTTTACCATGCGTTAGAGGCGTGTATTCAATATTGAACATCGATTGATTGCTGCTGCTGTGTGTATCAACAGTGTGAAGGAACAACACCTGAAGGAACACAAGCTATATTTTATTTTAACGTAGAGCGCTGAGGAGTTGTTGAGGAGAAAGGATGGGTTTATAAGTGCTTTCGATGGTGGCGATGATGATGATGATTACCGAAACTGATAAAGATCCACTGATGTGCTTTGGAATGTCGGGGAAAGGAAGGACGGTTTATAAATAAGGGGCAGGAGGGGCTGATGAAATTCCAATACAAAACGAATTGAGGGAGAGAGAGACTGTATGACTTGACTATGGGGAGCTGTTTGAGAAATTTATGGTATGGTGCTTCTCCAAAAGTGCATGCATCCTGTAATTAAGCCTATGCTGCATTAACGGCCCTTCCCCCCCCTCCCCCAAACCCTGTAATTTCCCAACCCCCGCACAGTCATCCGACTCCTCCCTTTCCTTCGTCCTCCTCCCCATGTGCGCACACACACACTTTCCAATAGCCCCCTGGGACTACTTCACCCCGGCCTCATCCCTTGAAGTCTCACTCTAGTTCTTTTGTTCCCAAGAGATGTAATAATTAACCTTTCCCATTACTCCCTGGATAGAAAATAGAGGCCGTGTGAGTACAAGCACAGCCTAATGTGCACAGCACGAGCTAATGATATCTGCGTTTCTCTGTGGCAGTCTTGATATATGTCATTATCACGGTGAAGTCTTTAGCCGCTGCTGCTTCAGCTTTTGCACCCGTGAAAATGAGCAGCTTGCACACGGCTTTGTGCGGCAATACCAGATTTTCCGGATGTCTGACTTTTTTATATCGTCGCTTTTATCCCAGGTTTGCGTGTGTTTTAGAACCTGATATCTTCATGGATCATTGCTAGTTTCAACATGGCTAAACTGTTCCCGAGGTGTCACGGTTGCATATGAAAGTAGATTCCATACTAAACTCAGAGTGCTCATGGTACTGTGTCTCTGCTCCTTTTTCACGGCACCACATTTGAGAAATGGACTTTCTTGCTTCCCCCCCCCACACTTTCATTATTCCCTAGATCAGTACCAAAGGCTCAAGATTGGTACCAGCATGATCTAAAGGTTCTTAAGTGTGGCGTTATCAGAAATGTTCCATATCACGCAACATCACGTGGCCGAAATAACCAGCTTTACTGGTTTTACAGCACTGATAACAGCCTTATGATGAATACTAATTAATACAGTGTGTAATAAATTATATGAATCATATTAACAAAAAATGCTTGTAATTTATATTCATTCACATTTAATCAGGGCTTTTTTTTTTTTTTTTTTAACCTTTTTGTTAACATAGGTTAATCAAAATCCATCCAAGTCTAAATTTTGTAAAGAAAAAAACTCAAGTTGTTATTTTCAGGCGTACTGGAAGGCCATGTTGTTATCTGCTTAAATTAGAAGATTAACAGTATATAATACTTGTATATAATATTATATAATAAGTGTTTATCTTTAGTATTTTCAGGTTGCTCAGGCTTTCTCTTTAATCACTGAAGCGAAGCAGTCTATTATCTACATGTACTGTATGTGTGGAAGAATCTGATAGGTCAGACTTTTTAAACAGTGAGACAACTGGTTCTTTTCGTCAGCGTGGTGGAAGCCATGTACTACATGTTTCCAGCTTTTTGCCTGCTGGTTGGTTTGTCCCTACTCATACCCTCATCGATTCTGGGTTGATTTTAATCATCAGGACCTGGTGTAGTATTATGGCAGTTGCTTTTAACTTAAGAAACAGAACCCAACGTTTCATTGGCTCTTGTTTTGGCATGAACATGCGGTGTAAAAAGACTCCATTAAGTGTCTCTCGTAATATAGTGAAACCACTACGGTTACGACTTACCTAATAACCTTTTAGAAAAAAAAATCTACACCCACTGCAGATTGTCAACCGGAGCTGAGTTAATCTTGCTGTTTGTGAAAGTTTGACCGCTGACTTATAGATGATTAATTATTATTTTCTGTTGTTTTGGAATGATTGTGACAGGCCACCTGGTGGTTTATTTCCGTGAGCCAACATATAGTTGTTATGTGTCTTGTATGTTTTTTACCTTTTGAACATTTATACAGCCTTATCCAGTTTACAGCTGCAGCTTCTCACTCTTCTTCGTCTTCTTCTTCTTCTATTCCTTTGTTTTTCTCCACAGCTCTATGAACTGGACAGTGATCCGAAGAGAAAAGAGTTCCTGGATGATTTGTTCAGCTTTATGCAGAAAAGAGGTACATGATCACGTCCTGAAACAAACATTCATTAGACACGGTTTTTTTTTTCAAGTAAAAAAAAAAACGTGTTTTGCATTTAATTCATACAATTCAACTGCTTCCCAAAACCAAGTTTGCTTTATAAAAACAGCAAGTCAGCATTACACGGTCACAAAAGCAGTCACGGTCCATGAGCATATTCATTCGTTAATTTTTAGTCAACCGCCAAGTTATGGAGTTCAGTCAGAGACACGTGTTTAAGCAGACATTTTAATGTGGTTAGTCTGCCTTCTTGACTACCAGATCTATTTCATTTAGCAGATTTGAAAAGTTTCAATTACAAGTTACAGTTACATTTACCCCCATGTTTCTCTTCCTGTAATGAGTGAACACCCAGCTCAGGTTTCAGCCTGATGAAGCAACATCTCTGAAATGTCTGCTTTATAGCTACTGACGTTTTTACTGCTTATAGTATGTTAGTAAGTTGATCTATGGCCTCTGAACATGTAGAAAGTTGTCATATGTATGTGTGTGAACATGAGCACAGGTTGTAGTTTGGCCTTGGAGTTATCAGAACATTATCTATTATCTGACCTTTCTAGTAAATAAGCTCCAACATAAAGTAATGTATACAGATACTCCCTCTCCCACATTTAAGCAGAAGTTCCCTATTTGTGGGAGTGAACGTTTAATCTAATGTAACGCACAAAAAGGAACATATACCCATTGTCTACATTAATATGAACACCTGTCCAACTGCTCATTTATGCAGTTATCCAATCAGCAAATCATGGTGCAGTGGAGCCAAATCATGCTTACATTAAACATGAGAATGGAGGGGGGGGACGTGCGATATCTGTGACTTTAACCATTGTGTGGTCGTTTGTGCCAGATGGGCTTGTTTGTGTATTGTTGATCTCCTGGGAATTTCACATACAGCAGTCTCTAGAGTTTACTTAAAATGGTGTGAAAAACAGAAAACATGCCGTGAATGAGGAGAGTCTGCAGGCTGAAACACCATGTTAATGAGACAGATCAGAGGAGAATGACCAGCCTGGTGTATGGCAAATAAGCACTCTTTAAAGCCGCGGTGAGCAGAAAAGTGTATCAGAAGAAACTGGGTGGTTAAAGAAAAAAAAAGAAAAAAAACGTACCTGGTCTTTTCCCGGGCTTCATTTGTCCAGTTTTAGTCCATGTCTGTACCCATGGTGGCATCAGATTCTTGTTTTTTTTGGCAGGAGTGGAACAACCGTCTTCTGCGGTTGTAGCTAACTCACCTGAAGATTTGATGTGTTATGATCGGAGATGCTTTTCTGCTCATAATGGTTGTAAAGAGTGGGTAATTGTCTTAATGTAGACTTTCTGTCAGCTCAGACTAGTTTAACTCTAAGCTGTCTTATCAGCAGTTAATTTCAACCTGCAGACCCACTGCTCGCAGGATTGCTTTTTGTTTTTCACATTATTTTGTACAGACTTTTGTGTGTGTGTGAATCCCAGGAGATCTGTAGTATCGGAATTACTCAAACTAGCCCATCTGGCACCAAAAACTCATACCTCAGTTTAACTCTGAGATCACACACGCAGACCTTTTCCCCCGTTCTGCTGTATGATGTGAACATTAACTGAAGCATATGACCAGTGTCTGCATGCTTTTATGCATTGTGCTGCTGCCACAAGATCACCTGATTAGATAACTGAATAAATGAATAGGTGTCCAGCTGTTTCTGTTAAAGTGTACTGTATATACGGTCATTAGATCTAATACTGCCCTCTAGGGATATAACTGGGCATAAATAAATAAATAAATAAATAAAACTCCTCCCCTTGTTCCTCATTATTTGCATAAACCCTGTGAACTTGAATTGAGATGTAGGATTCAGTTCATCTTAATGGAATTACAATATTGTGTAATAATTCCTTTTTTTTTAGCCATGCTCATTATGTTGCTTTGCAGGGACTCCAGTGAACCGGATCCCCATCATGGCCAAGCAGGTGCTGGATCTGTATATGCTCTACCAGCTGGTGACGGAGAAAGGTGGCCTGGTGGAGGTAATCAATAAGAAATTATGGAGGGAGATCACCAAAGGTTTGAACCTGCCCACCTCAATCACCAGCGCTGCCTTCACCCTCAGAACACAGTGAGTGTTTGACTCTACGTCCTTAACATCAGTGCTTTTTACAACTTTATATACACATTAAAATTAAAGCATTCCTTTAGAATAATTCTTTTCTTCTTATACCACAGCGTTTGCAGCAGTAACAATTTCTTATTTATTAACAAAAGACATGATGTACGATTTATAAATTTTGTTAATTAGGAAACATACTGGAACATTTGCAAAACATGTTCATTCCAGTTATTTAATAATTCTTCAGTGATAAATGCTTTCTCACCAGCCTTTCTTTTGTTTTTCTCTAAACTCTGCATTCTTATATTACTAAGAACAATATAAATAATTCCCTATGTCAGAAAAGTTAAAGAAACAACTTATCTTGACAGATAAAAAATCCTGACACTGGAGACTCCTCGTAAAAAAAAAAAACCTAAATAAATACTTCTCTTAAAAGAAAATGTTACCACATCAAGAATTACAAACATTTTAATAAATTTATGTAACAATAGGAACAATAATTAATTCAAAATCATATATACGTAAGCCTGTGATACTGTACAAGAAGACATGTTAGAAAATGAATCAAAATGTTCTGAGCATATGTGACCGCATTGCACCATTCATCTTCTTCCTGAAGCTCAGAGGCAGGTTGGTCGATCTTGCACCTGATGTTTATTAGACGTTCTTTTGGATCTTATATTTATGCCTCATTTTTCATTCTAGATACATGAAGTACCTTTACCCATATGAATGTGACAAGCGGGGTCTCAGCAACCCCAATGAGCTCCAGGCTGCCATAGACAGCAACCGACGAGAGGGACGGCGCCAGGCTTTCGGCGGATCCCTTTTCACCTACTCGCCCAATGGCGCTCCTACCATGTTCTCCTCACCTAAAATCTCTATGCCTAGCATTGGTATGGCTGTGGGCACCAGCGATACCTCACTTTCCTCCGTTCAAAAGGTCAAGAAGGGTAAGAGTGTTTAAACTTTTACATTTTAACTTTTAAAATTTGGTGTACTTGGTGATGATGGTATGCTTTTGATTTGAGATTGTGTGATGTATGACACTTTGTTCATTGTTTTTACCTAAAGGTTAAATGGCTTTGTGAGAACATTGAGATTTTGAACGCTGGCGTTTTAAATTTTGTAAATACTTCCATACATTAAGTCTCCGACTTACAAACATTTGAGTTACAAATTTCCGCAGAAAACGAATGGACCGCAGAGCTAGGAATATTCATAGATGCGAACGTGTATTGTAAAAAAAAAAAATAGACACTGCAGTGCACCAGATACCAATATTTACAATCATGTACAATATTTTCAGTGTGTAAGTGAATGTTTAAAATGGCTGAAGTTCAGTATATTGTGTGTGTGTGCGTGTGTGGAAGGAGTGAGTCAGTCTCACCGGTTTCATTAAATCAGTCAAGGAGTACGATTACATAAAATGGCTGTCGTGTAAAGCTGTCCCGATGGTGAATACTGTAATCCTAATTTTGAAAAATCCCCAACAATACAGAGTTCACAGTCCAATGCAGCTTTGAGACAAAATGCCATCCGCTCAAGCGCGCAAGTAAACACCATGTAGTGTTGTCTTTCGGGTCTGTGGACCAGGCTGCGTCATTGGGATTCCCCTCGTGATTTGGAAGCGTGAGAGTGAGTCTAAAGGGAGTCTCGTGAGAGTATAAAGCAGGACCAAAACACAAAACCTGTTGTTTTTTTTTTTTATGCTTCACATTGTATATTTGTGTCAAAGGTGTATAACTACCCTATCTCACCTACGCCGTTTGACTCGCAGTGAGACATGGTGTTAGGCACCGCGGGGAGCCGCCCGACTTTCCACAAGGTTCTGTAGCGCCCACGAGTCCATGAGGGCCGGCAAAAAATTTAAAGTTTCATATTTTGCGTGGAAAGATTGGATCATTACAAAACTGCAAAAACTTAAAGTGAATAGCGATGAACTGTACTTACGGCCACCGCACGAAGCCGCACTGAATCCGCATAGGTACCTATAGGTACAAACCTGTTCCCGGAACGGAACTCTTTTGTAAGTAAGGGACTGACTTTTATCAATTTTGCTTTAAAAAAAAAATCTTTTCTTTACGTAGAAGATGACGCCAGCCCGTTGGTGACAGCACATCCCAGCAGACTGCCTGGAGCTCTGGCTGCTCAGTCAGTGGCAGCGGCTCAGGCAGTGGCAGTGCAGGCTGCCATGGCCGCTCAGGTTGCTGCACTTGAGCAGCTGAGGGACAAGCTGGAATCCGGCGAGCCACCTGAGAAGAAGATGGCACTGCCTACAGAGGACCAGCAACGGCTCTTGCAGAGGGCACTGCAGCAGAACCTGCTTGCTATGAGCTCCCAGATGCCCATGAACATCCGCATCAACAGTCAAGGTAACAAAGCTTGGGACACGTCTCAGGTGGTCACAAGCACCATTATCTTGCCTAATACTGATACGAATCTGAATAATGATGCTGTCTTTTGTTGATGATAATTTCTTTTTACTTTTTTTTCTGAGATTTTTTGTTTCCAGACCCTTTTTTTTATTTAATATACTTCTAAGTCATTATATACACATTTTGACAAGTATACATTTGTAATTGTACACAAGGAGGATTATAAAAATAAAACCAAAATTATTTATTTAAACATAATATATTTAAACCAATATTACTTGCAAGGCTGTTGTTGGAACCTTGCAGATGGCAAGATCTCTAGTTTGTTGCAGAATTGTGCTTAACTTTTGGTTAAACATTTAAACAGTTTCCAGAGGTTTCTCTCTAATGGACTTGCAAGGACAAATTCCTCCATAGATCTTTCTTTTCACTGGATCATGGGATAAGCTAGGTCATGCAAGGACTTCTTGAGCTATTTTTGGTTTATGTTTGGGAGTTTTACTGTCTAAAATTGACAATGAAAAACATATAAATGGCAGCTTTTTTGAGGGGGCAGAAAAATGCAAACACTTACGTTTTTGCTAGAGTATTGCTTCTTCATCATCATTTCAGTTTATGGTCAGCTGGAACATTACCGCCACTTCTTGCACTGGAGTGTGGAGCAGAAGGCTGGCAGGAAACAAAGATTATCGCTTTGTACGAGAAATGACATTTAAACAGACAAAACCACATGTTTCACTCATTTAATATTTTTAATAGCTTTTAAAACTTCAATAATTGTAGGAAATATAGCAGCTTGAGACAAATCAGACCGTAAACATTTATGCTACTGAACCAATTAAAAAATTGCAGTGGCCAAAAATCAAATTGAATATCATAATTCAAATAAAAAAATTAAAGCGGTCTATGCATGATTCACAGTTGATTAACATCTATGTCAAATTTCTTGACCATGCATATTTTTTTCAGAGTTGTGTATGGTATTGATGGCACAGAAGCAGCTCATATCATGATGCTTCCACCTTTTTACTTCACCCAAGTACTTCATTTGAACTACTTTTGAAATTACCTTGTGATCATACGAGCAGTTCTTCTTACTCCTAACACCACTAGCTGAATTATTTCCAAAGGGTTCGATGTTTGTTTATCATGTGCTCATGTTTTTTTGGTTAACCGCTTTCAGTCCGTCATCTACTTGTTGTTTAGCAGAGGTATTTTGCATGAGGTGGAGGAATAGAAGTTAATTGCTTATTGTTTTTTATGTAATTAAGTATTGTTCCTGTTGCCCTCAGGTTATTCTGCGAGGTAGTTTATGTGAATGCTGGCTTCTCGCTTAACTTCCTCATGCTCTGAAATATTCTTCGTCACACCTGTCTATCAATGATTAATTGTGGTTCCACAAACATTCCATCATATTATTAAATCGACTTCTATTGACAGGGACCTCTGTAATCGTTGCTAAGACTCTGTAGTTGTTTTCAATTTGAGTATTGTTTAATAAAGAATGTTGTCTGTGCTGATATTACTGGAAGAGTTAGCCTTAGGAACCTTAGAATCATTTTTTCTTCTTCTGTCAATCCATTTATATTTTGAGCTCACTTATATTGAGCTGGATGGGTGACACCAAGTTCACCTGGTCAAATTCGTTCCAGATTTTGGCCTTTTCATGTGATGTGACTCAAGTGCTATTTTATACTGTTAAATAACACGATGGATGTGCATAGTGGAATTTTTGTTGTGATTGCCAAACACAAATCAGCTTTTGTACATGTGGTTTAAATTTTTAGTTGTTGCGTGGCTTAGGCAAACTTTTCAACACAAATGTATTCAAAGACCGATAAATGAGGCTCATTGTATATAAATTTGATTTGGATTGATGCATTGGATGTTAAACAACCAAAGCCAGATTATCCATATACTTTTACCCTTATTTCATGGTTCATTGTATAAAGGGGAAAAATGTAAAGAAATATCAAAAACACCATTTGCAAAACAAAACGCCAGCCTTTCTCCGAATTGGCAAGGCATTTACCCATGAATGGTGTTGAAATTGATCATTTTGGGGGAAACCTTACTATACATTTTTCCAGCAAATATTTGTTGTGGTAAAGCATTTTGCTGTAATCTCCCGCCTTCTCATTGAACATCATTTTACTGCCTACTGTGCTCTTGTAGTGAAACCAGTGTTTCCTCAAGTTTCATTCACTATTATCATCATGTAGTAGTACTGGCATGAGTCATCCAAGTCACTTCTCTCACTTTATGCTATGACGCACAAGTGTTTCCATTCTTTAAGCTATGCAAATCTGCAAGAGCTTTCAGTGTAACTGGCCTGAAACCCCCCCCATTGGTCACAGTCAGTGCAATCAAGGATTAAGGGGGAAAACTGTTCTCTGAGTTGTATTCCTATGCTGAACAGAAGTCACAGAACATTGTGACAGAAGGAGATTTTGATAAAACAAATGAAGTCAAGGTGCTAACCCAGTTTTTACCTAAATAAAAGCGCCTCTGCTTGCGGTGGTGGGGAAATCCCCTCCATGACTAACAGAAATAAGCACGAAGCGTAAATTGAGTGGTTGAGTTACGCGTGGTTTTATGTGATAAAATTCATAGTAAACGTGAGATCATAGTAATGTCCCGTGCATATTCTTCCCATGTCTGCATGAGTTTTGTCTGGGTGCTTCAGGTTTCTTTTACAATCAGAAAAAAATTCTATTCAAGTTCATGAACTGGCTACAGTACATCATATAGAGCGTTGGTGCAGTTGATGTCACCATTCGGTCACTATTTTATTCATTCAGCTTTCTTGGTGTCCTGAAACTATAAATGCTGGAAAAGTGTTGTGCACCACGACGTTTGCAGGAGAGGGACATTAGTCCGTATAGAATTTCTGCTGAGTCTGTGCCACACTGCAGATCCAGGTGGAAATTATGATGCTGACCTGTTCAATATATATCAATCATATATCTAACCTGAAGTATATTTGTATATAATCTTTTTCTTGTATATTTGAATTATTTGAACATTTGATGCACTAGAAAGATTTCAGACCTATTTTCATTATATTTGAAAGCAAATGTTAAGTTTGGGGATATAAAATGTTCACTTTTCCTCTAGACAGAATTAATCCGCCAGCCTGCTGTTTTTTTTATGTTTTACACCCCCCCACTTTTGGCTTTTTTGATGTTAAATTCAATTCACAATTAATCACAGTTATTTATGTTGGGCGGACTGTGGATGATTCCAGAGGATATTGCAGTGTGCTGTCAAAAGTCATTTTAATTTAAGTCAAAAACAAAAATGTGTATTACTGCAAATTGTTAATTGGATTGTTTTTCCTCCATTTCAGAAAGCAAACCGGATTCTGCCCTGAACCTCACCATGAATGGCCTGAATAGCATCAGTATGTCCGTGGAACTCAACGGGGTCGTCTACACTGGTAAGTGACAAATGCAGCAAAATTTCAGTGATCAGGTCTGTTTTTTTTTTTTAAATCATTCTTGTAGGTTTTTTGCAGTGTGGTGTTGGACACTTAGAGTTTACTTTGCTGCCAGGTTGCACTAGCTCTCGCACTGAGTAATAATTGCTATTGCAAAGTTGACTTTGACAATCAGACAGACCTATAAATACAGGAGGCCTGTTCATTGCTTCATTCAATTGTATTTTTTATTCATAACTGTGCATAATGTGCTTGTTCTGTTTCAGGTGTGCTTTTCGCTCAAGCTACTGGTCTAAACTCCTCAGGAACGGCTAACAAAACGACTGTAGAGCGCAGTAACTCTCAGCAGCCTCCTTCCTCTCAGACACCTACCTCATCCAGCTCCACCAACCCATCACCCTAAAACACCTCACAAACCACCCCGTCTCAAAGCTAGCTAATGCCAAAAATCAACCTCATTTTCTAGAGCCTATGCCAAAAAAACCCATGCAGGGATAACAAGTTTCCAGACCACTTGACGTACACTATCTCAGGTTCTCACTTTTCTTTTATTCACTCTTTTGTTCAGTAGCCAAAACGAACTAAAAGATTACAGCAACGAAAGAGTTTATGGTTAAAACAAACCTATAATATATATTATATACATACATACATACATACATATATGCAAAACCTGTGAATAATTTATTTCTTTTCTGGGTACAAAATACTTGGAATTAGTTGAGGAGTAGAATTTAGAAATGGTAGCACACTGTTTACACACTTTACTCATCTTCTGACTGACAATGAAGCTTCTTGGGAAACATTTTTATGAATGCAGTTTTATCACGGAGTGTTATAAAAACATCATGCAAATAAGGTTCTGAACTATACATGTATGGTCCATGTATATCTAGAGTGCCTTGCCGAACATCTATTCAACTTCAGTCTCTCATTCCCCCCCCCCCTCCTTTCAAATCGTTTGGTGGCATGAGCCACAAGAGACTCACTGAAACGCCAACAACGATGATGAATATCTTCACTTGGTGCAACTTCACGCCTGTTTTCTGACGCCGCACGCTGAGTGCCTGCCCACTTGGCATTTCGAGAAAGAATGATGGAAAGCTTTTTCCAGTCTTGGGAAATGAAATGCCAGTTGTTTTCATTGTACAAGGTGCGTTCAAGTCAACCCAGGACTTGAGATGAAATTTCTCGTGAATAAAGGTGTGAAACTGATTGGCATTTCCAAAAGGCTTCACACACAATGCGATAATGAGACTGTTAGCTGAACATCTGATTCTTGAAAATTGACGGATAACTTGTCGGCAACTTACAGAAGAGACGCGTCTTTCTTTGGGAACTTTTGCGAACAACACTTGCACATTACAGGAACTCGCTTGTCCTGAACTCACTTCAAGTGATTTCCATGTTTGGGCCATTTAAAGGAATTCTTGGGAGGCTAGTGTTTCAGACTTGAAGAAGGCAGTCCGATCATGTCTCTGGCGTATTGACCAAACTTTCTACCTTGATGGTATCCAGACACTAGTGAAATGCTGGGATAAGTGGGTTAGTATGTCAGGGGATTACATAGGAACATAAAGGTAGTTTTTACTCATGTAACGGTTTTCTTTTATTCTGTACAATAGTCCTGGTTTGACTTGAACCAACATTGACGTCAACGTATACAAGTCAACGTATACATGTCTGTTGATTTAAACCATGTTTTGAACAGGTCGATGGAAAACTGCTAAAACAGGAATTTGAACGATGTTTAATAAGTTGCCTGGACAAGCAAAAAAAAGTTATCAATAATTTTTTGTTAAATATAGAAAATGCAGATATTGAATTATGTTATTGAAGATACACCTCTGAGAAACATTTAGAATCAATAGAAGAAATCTGTTTGGTCCTCTGTTATTTATAATAATATATTTTAAGCAAAACCACATACTCATTGAATATAATATTCTGTTTCTACAAAATATTTATTATAGAGACAAGAAATTTGCCAAATTTGCATATGTAATATATTCATTGTTATTATGCTGATTTGTTGTCATGCAGAATTCTATATATTTGCATAATTTTCTGATAAGCACACACCATATTGCTCCCCTTTTCTAGAATGAAAACATTATATTTGAGAACTACACAAAAAAAATACTCCAGGTTTTTTGTTTTGCTCCTTAGCCGCACAATGGATCTCAGTGGTCGCTCTAATACCAGTTAGAATCCGCGGTTCACTGTCAGCATGTGCATAATTTTTTTCATTTAGATTGCTGACAGTGAGACATCACAGACTTGAACGTTTTTAGGCCCATAATGAACAGAACCTTGGTTACAACTAGTCTGTCCGTTATTGTGAATTGTCGAGTGTGTTAAACAGACTGACAGGAGATGATGTGTCGATCAGAAAACAATGTGTGTACACGTTTTCTTTCAGGATTATGCATTATGCAGTGTTGTCATTTTTAACTGGACGTTTGGGGACGTTATCTAATCATGATGCGGTTGTGATGCTTTTTGTTGTACTAACTTTAGTGTTACACTATATTCGGGGTCAGGTCGCTTATGTTTTATCTTTTATTTCAAGTATGAAATGGCATTGCTAGCTTTTTACCACAATACAATAGAGTCATTAACAGTTCCTATAAGTAGCATTGAAACCTTCAAGACGCACTAAAGCTGGAAAACTTCAACATTGGAGAGAGTGCTAGTTTGCGCATATCCGAAATCTCAGACAATGGTTAGTTTTTGGTCTTGAGCTTTTGAAAGAAAGCATGTAGAAATAGTATCTAAGGCATATAGCGTTATGTTTTTTTTTACTTGTGCTCTGCTCTTTCTCTGCTGTATCATATCTCTGACTGAGGTGGCAATAAACAGATGGTATGCTGCCTCCTAGTGGATAGAGTGCCCTCTATTGTCAAATGATTTCTTTCTTTTTTTTTTTTTTTTTTTTACATCGGATCTCCCTGTTTCTTGTGTTCATTTACTTAAGAGCCTTGGACTTAAAACGTTCCCTTTTCGTTGCGTGAGGCGCATGAGAAAGTCTTTTGTATTTTGAGCTTTAAAATATTAGATAAAGCACCATCACCCTGTACTGGGATAGTGTTTTGTTATGTGTGTAGTTAACATTTTTGGATCAATGGTTGAAAGACAAAAATAACAACTATTGATATTTTAGATCTGCTCCTGTCTATGAATCGCCAATGATGGTCTGACAAGCAAGTGCATTTATTGTAAGAAAAATATTATTATTATTGGAAAACCTTTGAAATATGGAAAAGTACCCAGGTAATGTATGATTGACAATTCTGACTTCACTGTATTGTGTATTGCAAAGACAACCAGAACAGCTCACAGTTATTACAGGATGCCTTATGCTTTGACAATTATTGTTTTTCCTCCCCTTTCTTACCATAGAATTATTGTTACACTAAGTGTGGTGTTGTTTTAACAACTAGACATTGTCAAAAATTGAGGTTGAAGTAAATGACAATGGATGTCCAAAAGGAATAACATTTTCAAATTGGCCACACTTGAGCAAGTGTGCACTTTCTTCTCTGGAAAGCTGATCTTGCAACAAGTGCTTTATCTTCTAATGGAACGAAATGCTGGATCTGTACCAGCTGTGGACGAGTTATCAAATATATTTTCATACATACAACTTTTACCTTTTTTTGTTTTTTGTTTTTTCAACCAAGGCATTTGACGTCATCTCAGGAAATACACGTCTACCTCCACATCTGTCGATATTATCTTCATTTTTAGGCATTTTGGTACATTTAGTACACAAAAAATATAATTCTACCTTTTATATTGGTGTTACAGAATGTCACTTGTATCACTGCTAGAATATGTGTGTGTGTGTGTGTGTGTGTGTGTGTGTGTGTGTGTGTGTGTGTGTGTGTGTGTGTGTGTGAGAAAGATTTTCTTTATGGGCTTTTTTTTTTTTTTTTTTTTTTTAAATAAAACCTTAATGATGAATCTTCCTCCACTCAAATGAGTTACTCAAACCTAGACGTAGGAGTAGAAGTGTGGGCATTGCTGGGGATTGCCTAAATTAATAATTTAAATATGTGTTTAATGTTTTCTTTGAAAATGCGTGGCTTTTGCGGTATTTTGAGGGATTGTGTACGACGGCTTCCTGACACCTCTGACTTATTTCTCTTTATTTAATCCTGAATGTGTTTGTGTGAATTAATTTTATTTGAAATATGAATATATTAAATATATCAATTTTGTTTAAATAAAAAAAAAAGTCTAATTGAGTGCAGTTTATTTTTAACACTTGACTGACTTTGAAATTATTTGTGCTTTAAATGACATCCTGACTGTTTTATTAAAATGTTCTGAATGTGAAAGAGAAATACATTGATCAGCAATACCATTACAGACACTGACGGGGGAAGTGACTAACATTGATTATATCATTACAGTGACACCTGTCCAGGGCTTTGATATATTAAGCAGCATGTGAACGATTGGTTTCTCAAGTTTCGAAAGCAGGAAATATGGGCTAAAGATCTGAGGGATTTAATAAAGGCAAAATTGTGAGGGCTAGATCACTGGGTCAGAGCATCGCTACAATAGCAGGAGCTATGTCTGGATCACAATTAGTCCAAGTAAGGACAACCGGTAAACCAGCGACAGGGGCACGGCATCAGAGTGAGCAGCAAGGCTAGCCTGCCTGGTCTGATCACAGAAGACTGTAGCACAACTTGCTGAAAAAGTTCATGTTCAGCTGCGCATCACTTACCTGATAAAGATTTCGCCAGGATGCGCTATGCAAAAAAGCCAAGCCAGTCAAGGCAGTGAGATGCTCTGTTCAATGTTCTACTAGAAAAACCTTGGGTCCTGGCACTTATGTGGTTGTTTTGACATTTACCCCTACCTAAACAATATTTTAGACCAGTTACACCCCTTCATGGTAACTGAGGACACTGGTCTCTTTTAGTAGGAACGGTTTGAGGAGTTCAAGGTGTTGACTCGTTCTCCAAATTCTCCAGATCTCAGTCCGATTGAGCATGTGTGGGATGTGCTGGACAAAGATGTCTAATTGGTTGAGGCCATAACTTGCAACTTATAGAAATTATAGGATGTCCAGATTCCAGAGCACTCCTTCAGAGCGTCCATGCCTTTGATGGATCAGAGCCGTTTTAGGGCACAAAGGGGATTCATAACAAATTAGGCTGATCGGTCTATTCTGCTTAAGAAATCCAAGTTGTGTGTTTCACATTAATGCAATTAACGGAATGGATTATTTTGGTAAATCAGTTATATACAGCACATGTATAAAGATTTTTTCCCCTTGTGCTAATCTTTGTCGAGCTTGCTTATGTGTAGTTGGCTGTACATTTGTTGATTTCAGTTTTAACAAGGATTTATTGTACATATTTTCCTCTTTTTAAAGAAAAAAATGTTACGTTTTTGTGTAATTAAGACTTCCAACTTAGTATGAAAAAAATATAATAAATTCAAATAAATTAGAAATGAAACTGCACCTTGCACCATGCCAAGTCATTTTAGTTTTTTTTTTTTTTTTTTTTTAAATCTATGAGGCTCTGCTTTATGGACCCTGATCACTTTGAGAATTATGACTGCAGCTCTCAGACTGAAAGCTAATTGAATGAGCCTTAAGTTAACAACTTCTAGCCTAAGTGTCTGGCCTGTTTGCTGTAGAATATAGCCGTAAGGTAATCACAGCAGTGCTAATATCATAATTTTCATTCATTCATTCATTCATCTTCTATACCGCTTTATCCTGTATTCAGGGTCGCGGGGGGCCTGGAGCCTATCCCAGGAAGCTTCGGGCACGAGGCAGGGTACACCCTGGACAGGGTTATCATAATTTTGAGTATGATATTACTTTTTTGTACAATAGTTCTCTAAGCAAGGAAAAATAATGCTGAACAACAGCCAGACAGACAGACAGACACTTCATTGATCCTGAAGGAAATTCCAGTAATAGGAGAGCCTATTAAAAACTCGGAAATTTAAAAAAAAAAAGTAAAAACAAGCAATGTAAACTAAAAAGGAAATGTAGAAAGAAAAGACCCACAGATGAGGCTACCGGATGGGCTGCCACTTGCGTTGGTGCCCGGACAAAAAAGTCATTCTGATGCAACATGCCAAATATTTATAGAGGGTTTTCCCCCTTCCTGTCTGTGAACCAAAATAGTTCCCAAAAAAAGCCAAAACCAGACGAAGCGTGTGTGCAGTCATAAAAATGTCCAGACTGACTGACAGCACATAGTAACTCATAGTAAGAGTAGTAACAGTTTCAGTTTTACGAACTAGGAGCTAGGATTGGAATTTTAAGCGGTGAACAACTACAAGTGGTGCACTACAAAGGGTGAAATGGTGCAGTGCTTTTATACTAAATATCAGCACTTCTGTAAAGCTGCTTTTCCAATAAAATAAGTGCCCTGGAACTAAATGTTGTAAGGTTCACAGCTTCACAGAACTTTCTCATGTTTCAAAAATTATGACTCCTCACAGTCGTGTACCCATGATAAACTGTTACCAGAACGTTCCAGGAACGTTATCATATAACCATAAGTGGTCATACTATAATCTAAAATAAAGTAATATTTTTTATTAATAATCCAAAGATACCCAGGTGCATTCTGTTAATACGGTTCTGTACAGTCAGAAACATGGCCTAATAGATGTTTTTGTCAATAATATTCCTTAGGAAAAAAGGTCTGGACTATAAATATATTTCAACTAACAAGGTGGGAGAAATCTTAGTTGAAATTATTATATAAATATTATCCTGTCAAATATTTTATTACTTTAAAATTTTTAAAAGACATCGACACCAGCTGTTCTTTCCGAAACTCCAGAAACCATTGAACATTTGTTTTGGACCTGCGATTATGCAGAAGAATCTTCTTCACATATTCTTGTTTTTATTAAAAGTTTGCTTGCTGAGTTTTGTTTTTCTTTTACATATATTCTTTTTGTACTACAAGAAGGAAGAAGAGAATAAATATTTTATAATAAATGTAATGTTTATTATTTTTTTAAACCATTTTTTTATTCATACGTGTATTCTATTGGATGCTATCTATCTAATCTGTCTAGTGCTTCTATTGGATCGGACTACACGGGCAAGCCATCTCTCGCCATGTGCATAAGGGGGCCTTGGCCACCCATGACCCTGTCGCCAATTCACTGGGTTTCCTTCCTTGGATAATTTTTCAGGGTGTTTTGTATGTCATGATCAATGCAGCCTAGGAACACAAGAGCTGCAGTTTTGGAGCTGCTCTGTCCCAGTCCTCTAGCTACCACAATTTAGCCCCATGTTTTCAATATTTCATTACAATGGTAGCTGGAAGTGGGTGGGATATATTAGGCAGCAAGTGAAGCTTTTTTACTGATGTTGATGTGTTGGAAGCAGAAGAAATGGACAAAAAAAAATGTGATGTTCTCAGGATGTAGTGGTTAGGACCTACCAAAAGTGATACAAGGAAGAAAAAAACAGTGAACCAGTGACAGGGTGATGTGTAGTCATGGCTTACTGATGCACATAGGGATCGCTCTATCGATATCCAATAGGAGCAGGTCAAAGTGATGAAAACGTTAATGCTGGTTGTGATAGAAAAGTGTCAGAACACACAATGCCTCACTGTTATGGTGGCAAAGGGTGGACCTACTCAATATTAGGCAGGTGGTCATAATGTTATGGCTCGTCAGTTTAGTACGTTGTTACGTTGCCTAGGTAGTGACGTCACGCGCGTCCGTGCTCCGCCCACTAAGCGGTCCTGTGACGCGTTGTTTGTCCCCGCCCCCACCGGCAGATTTAAATCGTTAAAGTAGACTTGAGTGAGGCCATGTTGAGGCGCTTGAGCCTTTGCAGAAATAAATAATATAATTAGTAATAACACAGTTTGTCATTTCCCGGCTGCAATTTAAGTTGGCTGAAGTGTCCTAGTCCGCTGCTGCTCCGGTAATATGAGACTCCGGTCGAGGATTATTTCCCTGGAGAGCCCGTCTCCTGAGCCCAGCAGCACCCCGCGGAGACGGCGGCCCGATGGGACTCGCACGCCGCGGATCGGACGGAGACAGCTTCAGGCTCAGACTCCGACTCAGGTGGGCCTTCCTGAAGAGAGCGCTGAAAAGGGGAAATAAAATCTAACGGGGGGTAAATTTGAGCCTTTTCTGAAATAATACCTGCTGTTTACCAGGCTATTATTGATAACAATTAGCTCGTCGTTTTTGTAGTTGTCATAACACTTCTTCCATGTTTGTTATTGTAGCTAGTTCGGCTAACGTGTTTGCTACGTAGCTAACAAACAGTGCTTATAAAACCCACATACCTTTCCAGATAACGCAAAACTACTTGTTTTTATTTATATCTAATTTAATCACGTTTAGCCAATTGACTGTAGGAGTAAGTTTATAAACCAATCACCAGATATAAAGTTTTGCTAACAATAAAGGCCTGCTTCCTGTTAGCTCACTGCTCGACTGGGCCTACAGGACACAGCGTCTGACTGAACAACTCATCATAACCGCTTATGTCTCACACCAAATCATATTTCATTACATACATGTGAGTTGGGGAAAAGCTTTGGATGCAAATGTCACGTGTTGATTTAGACTGGACTCTAGGTTGATCAAGAGTACAGTCAAACTTTGGCAGGTTTAGGAGCTTCTCAGAGTGTCTTCCTGACAGAATAGCAGAAATTCCTACAATTGTATAATGCGTTTTTATTTTATGCATGTTATAAAGGCAAAAATGTATACACACACAAACATAAAGTATATGTTCTTCTCGTCTGATGGTCACGTGATGGCATCAACGATGGAACGACTACTGACATCTTTAGAGGAAACATGATACTACACATCGCTGGCATAATTCGGGTTTTATAAAAGAGTTTAAATAACAGATACGTGTGTATACATTTTTGGGCCCCTCTGTAATGTGTGTATTAGTGATGGGAGGTTTGAATCATTGTAGGCACTCGGTTCTTTGAATCTCGTTCATCAAAATGAACGAATCTTTTTTTTTTTTTTTTTCATTTCGTTTTTTTTTTTAGAAATAAAATAATGTCGCATTTTCAATAAAAACAACCCCAATACGTCTACATACACAAATTTTGGCTATAGTTCCAGTAATGAAAATATTACGGTGAGGCTAAGGACATATTATAATAAACAGAATGAGTAGCTCACCGCACATATCTTCCAGTCTGACTCGTTAGCGGCTATGGGAGTCACGTGACAAAGGAACGAACGACTCGGGGTAGAAGAGTCATT
>JAQMYL010000007.1:7423380-7437911 GCA_030014365.1 Clarias pachynema | reverse complement strand
TTAAATATACACTTTAAATAATATTTGTATCTAGAATTTTGTCAAAATTAAAATATTGTCAGCAGAAATAATGTCAGCAGATCACAAAAATCATCTCACCAATGCACACACCTGTAAGAAAAAAAACATAAGAAACTGATTATTATATAAAGAGAGAAAGAGAACAGTATTGTCAAGTGCAAAGGTGTGTATATATACAAACATGTGCACACTTGCACACTCTCCCTGAGCAATTTGTTAGAAATGCCTGCATTTTGCGAGTTCTGCATTTTTTTTTTGTTGACATCATTACCATATTCCAGTAGAATTTACACATTTTACAAGTAATGATAACTTTGGCTCAATATGACGCATCAGAAAACCCACACCAGCAGGACTTCTCTATAAGCATTTTTTATCGGTCATTGACCTGTGCTGTGTTTCCACACATATTTATTAATCTTTCAGGGTTTTATAAAGAAGAGCTGCTCAAATGTGCGAAACTGCATGTGCTCCTGTCTGTACTGTACACCTTACACATTACGTGATCGATTAATTAGTAGTGGACATTAAAGCCGCCTTGTGCTACCGCTCATGTACCTGTTTATTCTGTTAACGCGAGAGCAGTCTACTGTCCACTACTAGTTAATTTTTCTACCGAAGTATACTGTTTGTGGGAAACACTGGCCTGTACTGCACTACTCATTTGTGCAGTTATCTAATTTGCCAATCCTGTGGCAGCAGTGCAGTGCATACCATCGTTCAGCTATAAATCAGCAGCTTCTAATAATATTTTTTATCAACCATCAATATGAGGACTAAGTGTGATATCAGTAATTGTCGCTGTGCCATTATTATTGGTACTTTATAAGCTGGTTTGGATATTCTGTAACTCCAGTCACAACTTTTGCAAACAGAAGCGCCTTGCTAATCAGCTAACAAATGGTCTGACAGGTTCGAGCTGACTGAAAGGCTACAGAAACCACTCTGTACAATTGTGGCGAGCAGAAATCCACGTGTCAAATCTTGGTTCCACTTTTATCAGCTGAGAACCGAAAGCTGAGGTGACAGTGGGCTCAGGCTCACCAAAGCTCTACTGTTGAAAACAGAAACTTTAGCCTGGTTTGATGAAGCTCGATGTCTTCCAAGGCACACAGATGGTAGGGTCAGAATTTTATTAATATCAGCATGAATCCAGCATGCCTCGTGTCTTCAGTCCCAGTTGGTGGGGGTGTTAAAATGGAGTGAGCAATTTTTTTTTAGCGCATTGTTGTTGTCTTGGCCGATCCCAGTCACTTATATCTGAATCCAACCAAACACCTCAGGGATGAAGCAGCGCTGGAGGTTTGCAGCATGAAGGAGCCCCTGAAAATCTTGTCAACAGAATCTTGAAAGGAATATTTCCAGCATCTCGTTGAACAAATGCCGAGACAGTTTGTGGCAGTTTTGAGAGTAAAAGCAGACCCTATTTGGTATTGGTACTAAATAAAATTCCTAACAAAATGCTCAGCGAGTGTGTATCGATAATGATTAGCACAACAATATGACATTCTTTTAAGTAATTATGCACATTGTTTCACTTTCATACTACTTGTGTGAAATGGACTCGTCATATGGTCTTTATTTGTGACTGTGTTTAGGAAGCCCAGATTTTAAAGGATTGTTCCAATTTGTACTGTGAGACGATCCCAACTGCGATGAAGCGCCAGCGCTTAAGACATGGAAGGAAAAGGGTTCTACCACTACAGGAGTGTAAAGGTACCAGTGTGTTTAAATAACAATTGTATGGAGCATTGCGCGTCAGTGATTTTTCAAATAGCTTTTTTTTTCTTCATAAAAAACATTTATCTATGTCTACAAAAAAAAAAATCTATGAAGTTTTGAATAATGAATTTAATAGATTTTTTTTTTCCTTCAGAATCTGACTTCAAGACCCCAGTGCGGCATCTCCGGGAAAGGCATTACCCATCAGTCAACCCCGCCGCACGAAGCCTTTACTCTCCTGTAGTGCGCTTCGTCACTCCCACGAAAGACAGTAAGAACTGCTGTCACAAGCCCGCAACACGGGTTTAACCTTACATTCAGTACCGATAGAATGCACAAGTCCTAAGTTGCTGAAGGTTTTACACATCATTACATCCGGTTATTTAGTATTGTGTCGTTAAAGTGCATTTAATAGGCTGTTTTATGGAAAAGCATTTATTATAATAACTCTTTTACCAAAACAAAACTTGACAAATCTATTAGATAACAAGATAAAATAACATGGTACTATAATTTTTCCATATATATAACCATTTAGAAAGGGTTTTTGAAATATTTTTATTTGAAGGTGATTCCATGGCAAGTAAAGTTGGTATTTTGGAATATTTTCCTCTTTTCATTGCAGATTTTTGTGAATGCAATTATGCAAAAATGTAGTTATTAACACAACTCTGAAGGAAAATAAATGTTATGACTTGTGAGGGTTTCTGAAAAGATGCGTTGGGGAATGTGTGATATGAAAAATGCGTAAAACGGTCCAACAAAATATTACTTTCCAATCATTCATTCGTTTACTTATTTTTTTTTATTAAATTTTTTTTGTCCGGCATTGTAAATGTAATTTTTCAAAAACATACAAGTCACAAAAGACGAGAGAAACTTTCTTTGACTATTTTGAAATGCTGATATTTCTCGTTCATAGACGAGAGAACTAGGAGAGGTGCAGTGTTCAGCCCTGAGCAGTGTGTGTTCGGATACAGCGCCGTCAGCTCGCTGTCAGAAGACGAGGAGAACGATGAGGTGTTCAGCCCGTGAGTGTCACTTTCCCAGCGCCAGGGTTTCTCAGTTACCGAGCACACAGTCCTAAATGGCTGCAGCTTTCTGATCACGGATTTTTACATAAATCAGGATCTGCAGGATCACAGCAGGATCTTCTTTCATGTGACACGCACTGTTATCTTACAGATTCACATTCATCAAAAACATCCCTAACCAGTCCCAACAGTCCAGAGTTGTCTCTGCTCCTCGGGACATACCACCAAAGACGAGAAGTACACCCGCAGCCACCATGGTGCTCGATTTGGTGAGCTTTTCAAATCGGTATATTTGCACACAATATATTTTTTTTTAGTATAAATGCAGTAGATACAATCACTAACCTGGACGCGTATTGCTTCCTTCTTAGGACGAAACCCTTGTTTTCAGCTCGCTCAACCAAATCGAAGATGCAGAGTACACATTTAACACCGTCTTTCAAGATCAAGAGTACACGGTGATTGGGGTTTTTTTCTTATATACCAGCACCATGTGTACCTGTGGTGTTAGATAAATAGGTTGCTTTCAAGGTTTGTTCTGTAGGCCATGCTTATTAACAGATTTGTCTTTTACACACAGGTGTATTTGGTTCTCAGGCCGTATGTGAATGAGTTTCTGCAAGCCATGGTGAAGCATTTTGAGGTAAATTGGCTTTATTAATAGACCTGCAACAAGCATAGCGGGATGTATTTTTAATGTAGAATGTAGCGTATACATTTGTGTGTGTGGTGTTGTTTTTTTTTGTTTGTTTGTTTTCTTCTATAGATGTTGGTGTGTGTGGTTTTTATATAAATATAATGTTCAAGCCAAACCGAAGCTTTTGATTGTGCAGAAAAGCAAAACACGGTTTCAAGAGTTAAAAACTATCTTTGTTTCTCTATATAATCTCCTGCTACACTAATGCACTTATCTCAGTGTTTGACTAGTACTTGGATACCATCATGGTAGACATTTTTTTCAGTATGTGGCCATAATTGGGCTGTCTGCTTTGTCTGAAACACTGGCCTCCCAGGAACTCCTTTATTGGCCAAACATGTGGAGCGAGGTCAGGACTGCAGGGTGATGTGACATGTTTGTGAATGACTGTATGTACAGTTTCCACAGACGCGTACGTCTCTTCCGCAAGTTGATAAGTTATCTGCTGATTTTTCAAGTGATCCTTTTGCTGAATGTTTTACGGAAAGACTACATTGGGCTCTGAGCCACTTTGGCCGAGATCATCATTCAAAGACATACGGCCATCTTTAAAAAATAAATAAATAAAAAAAAGTCTTCTGTAAATGTCGATCATTTTTTCGCTTTCATTCTGAAAAAAAAATCCATTTCCAAATTCAGACAGATTTTCAGTTCCAAAAGTTCCAGTTTGTCTTTAACAGCCTTTTTTTTTTTTTTTTTTTTTACTTTAATTGACATCGGCATTTGTTTAAAGTTTAGCTTTTCTCTTTAACTCCCCCTCATATACCTGTGTTTTTATGTTGTCAGATTTCTGAGAAACACCTTATCTTTAACTCCATATTTTTCCCTCCTTTATTTTGTAGATGTTTGTCTATACTTCTGCTAAAAAGGAATATGCAGAAATGATAGTGGACATACTGGATCCAAAGAAAAAAATATTCAGGTATGATGATTTAATCTTTATGTACAATTGTTACTGTGATGATTGTGATCATCCTCACCTCTGTACCACAGAAACAATAAAGTAACTCCCTGTTTTCTTTCCCTAAAGACATCGTCTGTATCAGGACGAGTGTTCATGCGTTCTTGGACACTACGTTAAGGATTTAGAGGTGCTGGAACGAGATCTTTCAAAAACAGTCGTTCTTGACAACGCACCCCACACTTTCCCGTACCACGTACGAGTGTTTCCGTTTACTTTGGTGGCATTTTATTTATTTTTTTAAACTTTTTGATTAGATTTTTGCAGGCACTAGTAACTTATGTGTTTGTCGTGTTTCCAGCTGATGAACACAGTTCCCATCAAGAGCTGGTGTGGGGATAAAGAGGACAAGGAGCTCCAGAGACTCGTACCTTACTTGGAGAAGCTCTCTCAAGCCGTAAGTTCAGTCATTTATCTCACTCTTTTTAAACATTTTCGGTAAACACAAAGCAGACAAAACCAGGAAAAGTGTATCGTTAAAGGTTATGTATGTAAAACATAAGTAACCATGTGTGCGCATTTTTCCAAAAGCAATATAATTCTTTATTGAATCTTTTAAGATGTTTTCAGTATCATTTCTTAATGTAATTAATTCTTAAATTCTTTTCTTTTTTTATTTAGAATGACTTCAGGACTGTGCTTAAGAGAAGAACAGATCATTTTCACAACCTGCTCACTGAAGATTAAACTTCGCCATTTTTATTTTGTGTATATACATTTTTGTGTACATAGTTAATGTGGTATTTTTTAGATGTAATACAGGCTGAATCATTTCAAAATGTATTATAACGCTTTAAATGAATTCCAGCCTTATTTGAGGTGATGAGCCTCTTAAATTATTGTGAATATGATTTTGCTAATTTATTATTGCTGCTTTTTTAAGTGACACTTTAAAGTGGATAGTGTATAATGATTTTTCCCCCCCAGTTGTACATTGTTCTTATACCTACTTTTTAAAATGCCCTCGATTTCTCTTATTTTCTTTCATTTCTTTAAAAAGAATAAACTGGTATACAAGCCTTGTGTCTGGACCCATTATTTAGTTACTCAGCAATTCAGAATTATACACTTTTTTTCTGGCTTTGATTTCCTTTTACTGCCGTTGATTCACAATTCTTTCTCCTTTTGTCTGCCATTTTTCTGATTTCATCTACCATTTGTCCACTGCTGGTTTTTGCCTTTGTTTTTCTGATATTTGTCTGAAATTTTCCTTACCAATTTTTCTTTATCCTGCCTTTAATTTTTGGCAATTGTTCATGATTTCTTTAACTTTGCTTCCAATGTGTCCCCTTTTTGTCTGCATTTGTTGTTTTTTTTTTGCTTGTTTTTTTTTATTTATGGTTTTCAGTTTTGTCTGCTGTTATGCTTACTTTTGTTCGCAATCATCCACACTGTTGTTCAGCTGTTTTTCTGTCTTTTGCTCACCATTTATTTCACATTGTCTGTCTGCTAATTGAATTTTATTTTTATGCCTTTTGCCTCCACTGTCTATGCATGGAAGGGCTGAACAGGGGTAGAAAATGGTGGTCAAGGGTGCCCATGGCTGTACAAAGACCCCAGGGTTGAGTGAATTTTTACATTAGTAAAAACTTAATGCTTATTTATCAATAATAAAGACTTTCAGCAAAACTCTATGTTAAACTCTTAGTTTTCACTCAAATAGCAATTCTAGATCGCTTTTTTTTCGTTCTACGGGTGAAATCTAATGATTTTAGATAAATTCCATTTGGCCTTGTTCACATGGAAAACTTGGGTTTGTAAACTTTTTACCAATCAATCTCGCTCATGCCACACATGCTCAAACTCGATTGTCCAAACTTTTTATCAGTCAGAGCATCAATAGGAGCACAGGCGTAAACACAATGTAACAACACAGCACAGAGCAGTAGAAGAAAAGTTATGTGTATGAGGAGAACATGGATTAAGAGGGAGACTGTAGAATATATATATAGCGTTAGTAAATAATGTGATCGTCCTGGGGGAAATTCAGGGATGAGTTAAAAGAGATAATACACCCAGGTGAGCTGCAAAATTAAGTATGAATGAAGCAAGTCTGAAATGCCATTTGAGAAGATCCCTGACTGAGTAAAAGCTGTGCTATCTATAAGCATTCTCCTCAATAATAATTAGTACTACATTTAATTCCGCTGCACGGTGGTAAACAACGTGGCCTCACATGTCCAGGGCTGAGGGTTCGAGTCCCGCCTTCGCCCTGGTTCTCCCCATGCTTGGTGGGTTTCCTCTGGGTACTCCAGTTTCCTCCAACAGTTGAAAAACATGTTGATTAAACTACCTGGCATTTCCAAATTTTCTGTAATTTGTAAGTGTGTGTAAGTCCGTACCGTGCGATGGACTTATACAATGTCCAGGATGTGACCCGCCTCCCCTCAGACCCTGTACAGGGTAAGCGGTATAGAGAATGAGAGTAATTTATTTATTTTTGAGAGACTTTGAGCTATAATGTATTGGTCAACACTAATAGGTTTATTGTGCGCTGTTGTTAGCTTCTTCCTATAAAGGACATGCATGGTTTTAAGGAAACTGCAATTGAGAACATTGCAACTAAATGCTTTTCCAAATGATCACCAGCAGAGGGAGTCGTATATCCGAGTATGGCGTATTTCCATAACCAGAGAAGAAGCAGAACCGGAAGTAGTATTGTGTAAAAATGGCGGCGTTGGTTGGTGAGTATCGGAACAGCCAAATCTTGCAGTTTTTAGTTTTACAAACGAAACTATGTGACTTACTCTGTAGTATGAACAGAAATTAGGTTTAATATCCAAGTAATTTTTTATTTTAAATGCGGCTGTTATAGTGGTTTAGTCTTATCGTTATCTCAGCGTTTTATTCCCTGACCTTGTTGTGTAGCCAGTTAGCAAAACTGCAGGTGTGACATCGAGTATAAACAACAAACTCTGTGGATGATTAATAAAGATTTAAAAAAACATGTGATTTGGCTGTATTAGTGTAGAAAAGACCATAAGATCATATATACAAAACATTAAAACTGTTAAGTTCATAACAATTACAGGGTACAACATAAAAGTTAAGTCTTTCTCTGACTTCAAACCTATTAATTTCACATAAAACATGTTGGGTACAAGTATTTAGGTTACTGCAAAATATGTACATAAAAATATTAATTGGCCAAAGTAATGTCATAAAATTCACCTTTATATATAGCAGTTTTAAAGATATGATTGTACATGCTCACTCTGTATATTTACATTAATTCTGACACCAGCATAATATAATCTTGTTGAATTCGAACTGACAAGACAAAAAAAAAATTTATTATTTGATCAGAGCACATCTATGAGGTATTATACTTATCGCAGAGTTTACATACACTGTCTGGCCAAATAAAAAGCTGCCATTTCAGAAGTGCCATATTACTGGACTGCATTAAGCAAAGAAAACTAAGGATATTTAAAGTCACTGAAACTGGGTTGAGAACTCTTCAACACATGATCAAAACCTGGAAGGATAGTGCTGAACCGTCGACTTTCGTTCAAGCAATGTGGTTGGAGGGGGAAAAACATGAAAGGAGATTACTTATACACTTGGTATGGTATACAAGTTGCATGGTAAAAAAAAATAACAGTAAAAATCATAAAGATCGAATTTTGGAGCAATGAAAGATGATAATTTTGTCTGATGAGTGCAGACTGACCCGACTCCAGAGCAGTGAATATGAGGTAGCAAGGGACACACATGAAGTGACGCACCCATCATGAATAGTGGCCAATGTACAAGCCTCTGAAGGCAGTGTTATGATCTGGTGTTGATTCAGTTGGTCAGGTAGCAATAAACCAAAGTCAGCTGATGACCTAAATGCACTGAATGACCCAGTTATTACGTCAGTGAAGTTTTCCCTCCCTGATTTTACAGGTATATTCTAGGACTCAAATTGTGAAAGAGTGGTTCTGGGAGCATGAGGAATCATTTTCATACGTGAACTGGCCACCACATTGTGTGCTGTAATGAAAGCAAAGAGTGATTGAATGAAATCTTAGTGTGTGATATTTTTTTCAGGGAGAGTATATTAATCAGCTATAATTAACATCACTCTTAATTGTTCTAACTGCGATATCTTCAGGGATGGGAGTTATTAAGGTGGACTGTTATCGTACATGTTACTTACTTTCCTACAAGTCTACCTGAGTCTCCAATAACTACCTGGACTCCATATTAACATTAATTAACATCAACTGTTATACTGAACTGGCTGCCACCTAACAAAAAGTATAAATGCAGATCAAGTGGAGGAGATTTGCTCCTATATTGATTGTTGTGTAAACTGGAAGACTCCAGTCTGAAGTAGTATATAGATTTTTCTAGTTCCATAATAGCTGCATTTTAAAAGTTATGCATTCAATTGAGCCTCAAATTACAGTGGAACCTCGGATTACGAGCATAATTCATTTTGGAAGTTGGCTCGTATTTCAAAACACTCGTAAATCAAAGCAAATTTTCCCATAAGAAATAATGGAAACTCAAATTATTCATTCCACAGCCCAAAAAAATAAATACATAAAAATAATTAATACAAAATATAATGTAAAAATGAAACTAATTAACCTGCACTTTACCTTTGATAAAAAGTAAAAATAAGTGCTGACAGATAAGTGTTTCCGTTTATGCGCGCAGGCCTCTGTGTGTGTGTTAATCTAAAGTAAGAGGACAGGAGAAATCAGCCCGTCCCGTCTCCCCTTTCTCGTCTTACACAATAAACCTTTCTCCTCTCTTATTTGAATTTCACACAAACACACATTAACGGAAAGACTGTTTTGTCTGAAAAATTAGCGAGGAACATCACTAATGACACTCATGTGAGCGCATACTAACGGAATCACTGCTGTAAAGTAAAACAAACAAACAAAAGAACCTGCACTTTACCTTTGAAAGGATCGCGACAGAACAAGAAGCGTATGCGTGATACATGATACTCGGCGCTCGTAAACCAAGACTTGTTCGTTTTCCTAGTCAAAATTGATTTAAAATCTTTGCTCGTCTTGCGGAACACTCGCAAACCGCGTTACTCGTAATCAGAGGTATTACTGTATGTCCTGCATGCACATATTGCACACAGCATCCTCATGGGTTATCATTAAATTCTGTACCAGTTCATCATTTTTGGTCAGTATCTTGTTGTAAAATGGGAGGATTGCGTCGTGAAGGGCATCGAGCGTAAAAGCTTCGCCAAGTTGTGTGTGGATCAGATGGTCCGCTCTGGTGACCCCTCAACTGGTTATTGTATTCCATGTTGGAAAGCTGCAAGTGACATTGTTAATAGCTTAGACCCCACTTTTTTTAAGTGCTGACATCTGTTGTATTGTTGCTAACATTTACGTCCCTCTTTTTCAGCTCCTCGCCTTGCCACACTTGGCTCCTTTTCACTAAGGTGAGACGTGACCGATTACGTCATCAAGTATTTAATACCTCCATTCAGACTGCTTCACTAGTTTATAACCCTGGTTATTCCATCGTGTTGGTCGTTTGGAGATGTTCGATTGAAACCTATTATGTGTAAAAAAGTTGATTTGCCAATTTTCTAATCAAACTAATTGATCTCTGTTACAGACCCCTTTCTTCATTTGCTGCTCAAAAAACAGTTGTGCTCAAGAACACGAAGAATGAAGAAGCTAAGAGGTATCGAAAATAATTTAGTCGGTGACAGAAGTATTGGCCCCGTTGGTAAAGATAAGTTAAAACTTGTTAAAAAAAAGTTGGTCTAAACTTTGGGGAGATTCAAAGGCTAGATTTCTTTAAGTATATTCTTCACCATGGGGGCAATTAGGAAATGCATAATCGCTGCTAATAGAGTTTTGTTACCTGCTGCGGAGCTCTGTGAACCGTAACCACAGCTGTCGCTCCTCTCCCATTTACAGCCTGGTTCTATTCAGAGAGAAAAGCACTGCCGTGGCAGCGAAACCCGCCTCAGCAGTCAGCAGCAAAGGGGAATACGTCATCACCAAGCTCGATGACCTGGTGAACTGGGCCCGCAGAGTGAGCACGCTACATTTTCAGCACGTTTTCTTGCTTTGTGTTTTTTTTTTATTTATTTTTTTTTACAGAAATAAATTTGGATGCTTGTTACCTAGAGCTCCTTGTGGCCCATGACCTTCGGCCTGGCGTGTTGTGCTGTGGAGATGATGCACATGGCAGCACCTCGCTATGACATGGATCGCTTCGGTGTCGTGTTCAGAGCCAGCCCCAGACAGGCTGATGTCATGATCGTTGCCGGGACCCTCACCAACAAAATGGCTCCCGCTTTACGCAAGGTCTGACGTGATGAAAACACATTGTTTCTAACTAATTGTGTAGGGATGCTCTAAGACTATTCTTGTTTTTAGGTGTACGACCAGATGCCCGAGCCCAGATATGTCATTTCTATGGGAAGGTAAGAGCAAATACACCTCTTCAAGCCACTTGATGGTACAATGTAAGAAAAATGAGTTCATCTAATGCAAATATTGCAGCACAGGATGTGATGTATTTATTGGTAGAGACATTAAAGGACTTTCTGGATAATGACGTCTGCAGAATGCCATAGATGTGGTGTCTGTCTAGTATACCTGATTAATAATGACACATTTATAATACTAACATCTTATTAGGTAAATTAAGGGGTGGAGACGCCCCATGTAGCTACAAGCAGAAAAAAAAAACATTTTCATCCATCTTCAAAGAAAAATGTATAAATAAAAGGAAACAAATGATCTATGTCTGTTGATTACCAGATGACCCGCAGCAAAAATGTGAAGCATAAAGACATAATGCTTATTTTATCTGTTGAACAGCATCTTTAATATCTGTAAAAACATTTTTTGTTATAGTTTCTGTAAATGGTTATATCCTCCTTTCTTTATTTTCATTTCCTCGTTGCTGTTCATGCTGCCCTTTCATCTATCCCAAAAAAGATGAAGATATCCCAAGAAAGATCCCGACCTCTTCACACATACACCAAGAAAGCCACACTTAAAGATGCCCCCTCCCCCCCCTGCTCTTTCTGGTCGTTACATTTTAACGCCTCTCTCTAATCTCTCTCTCTCTCTATTGTCTCCCTAATAGCTCTCTCCCCTCTACTCTCTAACGACCCTCCCTCCTATTCTCACCTTATCCATTGTTCACGTAAAACAAGCCTTTTCAGATAGGGGAGGACCCTTTGACCTTGGAGGACTTAAATACTGCAGAATACAGATCAATTCCTGCGTTTTGTTTCACCCAAATGAGGATGGGTTCCCTGTTGAGTCTGGTTCCTCTCAAGGTTTCTTCCTATTACCATCTCAGGGAGTTTTTCCTTGCCACTGTCGCCCTCGGCTTGCTCATCAGGGACTATCTGACCAATTTGATTCATACACATACACATTCACATTCCATACAAACTTAAATAATTCTTTTGATTGTGTAAAGCTGCTTTGCGACATTGACAATTGTTAAAAGCGCTATACAAATAAAATTGAAATACGAGAAACTTTCTAACTTACCTTAGAATGAAGAAGCTACTTGGATGAGTAGTGAAACGTTTCTACTAAACTAAGAAGTCGTCCAGTTGACACGACTCACCTTCCAGACTTCCATGTTAATGAATTTTGAAATGCACCAGTTCCACTGGCCCCCAAACCGCCCCAAAGTGCAATGCTACCACCACCATGCTGATTGCTGCGACCGTGTTCTTAGGGTTAAATGTTTCACCATTACCCCTCCAAACATCTCACTGGTCAAAAGCAGTTGTACCCAATTAAGGGTATTAACCTAAAGTTTAGAAGCTGATGGTTTGGGCTTGTTAGGAAAAAAACAAACAAAATAAATTAAACCCTGTGACCCAAGTCCTTGTGGTTTTCTTCAATTAAAGATCATTGTATAATCGTTCAATCTTTCTTTCAAAGAAATCATATGACATGTTTTCGTGGACATTATTTCTTCAATATGATCGAAATCATTCTTTTTAAAGATCCCACATTAACTGCTTACCTGGATACTGATCTGATAAGGTCTTTACATGCTTTAAAAATGTGACTAGAATGTAACTTTCTTAACATGTGCAAAGTGGTTCTGTTCACTGTGAAGCATTTAATCTGACCAAAATATAACAGAAGGAGGAGAAAAACAAGTATTTTTTTATACAGATGTTACGTTTAGGTTAGGTGTACAATCTTATTCTGCAAATCCCACTTTCTGCATTATTATTGGATGCAAGAATTAGGTATAATCTCTGACTTAACAATCAAATCAAGGCTAATATTTACCAGTTAACCGCCCAGCTCATTCCGATTGAAAAGTCATTTGGATCAGGCTGGATTTGTTCAGACTGAGGTGATGATGCATGGAGCAGTTTTATTCTAATTGGGGTATATTCTGATTTATTAGTTATAACATTAGGGTCCCTGTAAACGAATATAGACGTTTTCTGGTCTCTGGGGTAAAAGCAGTCCGTTACACACTCCCTGCCCCACTTACACACACTGCTCCACTTACACCCGGTGCACATCATTGCTAATGATGTGTTTGGAGCGAGCAGTCTCTGTACTTCAACATGGAAAAGGCAACATGAAACAAACAAACAAAAAAAGTTATCATCTTTGTGTTCCTTTGTAATGTGATGTACATCCAGATCAAACCATTTTTACTCCATAATTGTTGAGGAAGGGGATGACATTTGCCACTTTGATATTTTTGCATTAACTTTGAAAAGTAGTCATTAATAGCATGTCTTGCTGCTTATTACAGTTGTGCCTGATTTAGGGATGAACCCTGAGTATTCAGACAGTAATGGGACCATAGACCAAGCTTACTGTAGCTCTCACTGATAGCTGTCAGTGGTAGAATTTTCCCTACTTGACACCATGTTATAATGTGATATGATATGATGTGCATTTTTGCTCTTCGTAGTTGTGCTAACGGTGGAGGATACTATCACTATTCCTACTCGGTGGTCAGAGGCTGTGACAGAATTGTCCCTGTGGACATTTACGTTCCAGGTAATAATTTTCAGCCTTTTACATGAAACACTTCAGTATAACCTACTGTGTGGCTTCAGTTATATGTTGTTAACAGTTTTAAACATTTCAAGACGGCCTGATGTGTGTTTCCTTTTCCCCCGAAGGCTGTCCGCCGACTGCCGAGGCTCTGCTTTATGGAACTCTGCAGTTACAGAGGAAAATTAAGCGTGAAAAGAAATTGAGAATTTGGTATCGCAAATGAGATGTGCCATCATGGGTGATCTGTTGTAAATGTTTTATTTAACGGTGGTAATTTGTTGTACTTGGAAGGATGTCAGGAGCTGATTGTGGTTCAGCTCAGTCTTTTCCTCTTTACAGTTACAATAAAGGACTATCAATTGTATCAGTACCCTGTTTACCTTGATTCCTTTTGTTATGCAGTTTAAAACATCAGGCTTTGAAAGTAAGATTTTGTCCGCAAACTATGCCAAAATATAGTTGGAATTTCCATTTTGCATGTGTTGCTTTCCTATTTCGTAATTCATAACATAACCTGTGAAGATTGGAGTTATGCTGAAGTTTATGTGCTCATCAGATATGGCATAGGTAGTAGAATACTAATTAGAATTTAAGCCAATGATTTTAATTAAAAGCAAATGCCTTATTTGATTAGATGCAATCACCAATATATTCTTTCATATACAGTGGAACCTTGGATTACGAGCATAATTCGTTCCAGAATCGGCCTCGTATTTTCAAGCACTCGTAAATCAAAGAATTTCCCCATAAGAAATAATAGAAACTCAATTATTTTTATGTATTTATTTTTTTGGATAATAATAATTTCAAAATAAAAATCAAACAAAATATAAAGTAAAAATGAAACAAATTAACCTGCACTTTACCTTTAAAAAAAAGGTAAACATAAATCCCGACAGATAAGTGTTTCCGTTTATGCACACACGTATGTGTGTGTATGTATGTGAATCTAAAGTAAGCCCCTCTCCTCTTCTCATCTTACACAGTAACACTTTCTCCTCTCTTTTTTTCCCGATTTCCTCCCTAAATAGTCGTGTCCAATTCTATCACGTGTTTCCTCCGAACCACGTGACGCCAGCCGACCACATCTTTTCAAACTGCTCGGTCACGCA
>JAQMYL010000007.1:7380294-7397089 GCA_030014365.1 Clarias pachynema | reverse complement strand
CACACACACACACACACACACACACACACACACACACACACACACACACACACACACACACACACACACTCTTTCATTTACGCCTAGGGACATTTTGAAGTCCCCACCTTATCTATAATCATGTTTCTGGCAAGTGTGAGAGCGCAATGATCCCACCCTAAACGCTATCTATTTAAATTTAGGGAGTTGTTCAGGTCAGTTATATATCTTATTGATATTTCTTATTCTTGCATTGTAAGGTGAGGGTAGAAATGCCTTTTATACTCTTGCATGTTCATTTAATGCCACGTGTTGCTCTATTTACATAATGCACTTGCTTTTAATTCTTTGCAACTCGTTTTTAAATGTGTTCCTTTCTTGTTACAGGGTATAGTTTTGGCACACCACAAGGTGACCAGTTTGTACCCCAAGGAATGCCTCCACCTCCTACTACTCCTGGAGCTGGGCCTCTCAGCTTTGCCCCTGCTACCACCCCTACTCAGGACATGAGCAAAGCCCCACCAGCACAGCCTGACTTCTCTTATAGCCAGTACGGTGAGTAAAGGGTCGCCTCAGCCTGGTCACCTGCTCCTCTGTTACTGGCGATTGGATCCATTTTCTAAGCCACCGTAGTTCTAGCCCATTACAATGATCACACAAGCAAGAGCTTGCTCTCTATACCACATGGCTGAACTGGCATGATGGCATTACGCTCAAACAAGCCTGCATACAAATCTGATAATCCTGCAGATGCCACCACAAATATTCATATATTATTTAGTATTATATATTGATATGTTATTTTGTATTATGCTGATGTAGAACGATAATCTGATGTATGTTTGAATTAGATCATCCTGTGTTGCATTGTTGCTTTTTGGATAACATGAGATGACTCCTTTAATGTAGATAGGCTTAAGGAGGTGTCAAATACTGCCACTTAAATTGACATTAGGTTTTTAAATGCTTCATTCATTTTTTTTATTATTGACTTTTTAGTATTGATAGACACAGAGTAGTCCAGTCCAACTCTCAATGAAATGTTTATTAGTATGCAAAGATAATATTTAAAGGAAGCATTATGTAACTGCTCTAGGCCACTCCTTATGTTTCAGATCATTAGTTCCAGGAAATCTTGATAATTATAATAATACAGTGCAATTATTTATAATTCATAATTATTAATAGCAATTATAATTTTTATTTGCTTTTGTGCATCATTGTACCGATAGCGTCTTTGGCACAGTTTTTTCTTAGACTTTTATTTTATAATTCTTCAGATACCGTTAGGTCAGAAAATGTGTCTATACTGTACAGCAGCTTTAATATTAACAATAACATATGAGGATGAGTCAAACATAACCTGCACTCTGACTGTAGAATTTACTACTAACTTTTAGAAAGTAGTCCTACTCTGCTTGCTTTTCAATACACTTTGTCCATCTGCCAACAAGTTTTCGTATTTCCACGATTAAAAATGTTTCAGGCTGAGTTACAAGCCACAATTGCACCACTGTCTTCACTTCTTTATCTAAAGTGAATATTCGTCCTCGTAGGGCTGCTTTCAGTCGCCCAAACATGTGAAAGTCAGATGGAGCAAGATCAGGACTATTGGGAGGATGCTTTAACAGCTCAAAATAATTTTTTTGCGGAGTATCAACAATGAGGGCAGAAGTATGCAGACGTACATTGTTGTGTCGGATCAAAACGTCCTCTGTATTTAACCTGGTGTAATGAGCTGTAACAAGCACTCTTGTTTGTTGAACGTTTTTCCCTGATAATGTTGCAGTAGTGGCCCTTGAGAATCCTAGAAAACTGTAAGCACCAATTTTCCAGCTAATGACTTTTTTTTTTCTTGAGGTTGTTTTTGTTCCATACTCTGCCGTTTACTCTCACAGAGTGATGAATCCATGTCTCGTCACCAGTAATGATTCTCTTTAAGAAACTTTTACCTTGCTTAGAGTATCGGTCCAAATTTTTATTTGCTGATATCCAAACGCTTCTGTTTATGCTTTTCTGTGAGTCTGCCCCAGATGCACCTTCAGACCACAGAAAAATGAATCACGCTGCTCTTCTTTCATGCAAATCGCATGTGGGACATCCATTTTTGCTCAGTTACAAATGAACTGACACATGTAACACGTTCACACCTGCACAGCACTGACTGGGAAGACGGTAGCTTTGACTGGAAACGCTGATAAGACGGTGCAGCCAACAGAAGTTTTAATATAACCGGAGTGCGGATAATTTTTGACTCACCCTCGTACATCTGTATACAATTTAACAGTTTTCTTAATATACTGAATGCTTTTCAGAAGTATTTCCGTTGCTCAAAAACTGGCAAGAACATAGCAGAGACTCTACATTGTAGGATATGTAGACTCTCTACATATCACACAATCCAATCCGTGCCCTGTGTGTATGCGTGCCTGTGAAATCCCAAAAGTTAAATGTTGTGCACTGGCATTGACCCGTACCTCATTAGCTGACTGAACCAGAGTCGGTCAGTGCAGCAGCGTTGCCCTCACCTGGCTCAGTGTGTCATGCTTATGCTTTGCTTCCATCCATCATTACCATTACAAGTGGCTGCCTTTAAGATAAAACAGTTTAAAGGCAGCAAAAGACCAATCCACTCACCTTCTCGATTCAATATCTTTAGAAGTGTCAGAGCAGCGTAATCTTTTATTTTTTTTATAGAAAAGCAGTTGTATAAGAAGCTCTCCCCCAGAGCTAGTATCAAAGGTAGGCTCTCTCTGGGTTTAGTCAACCTGGTCTCCTCATCTCCCTGCTAGGCTTGGGTAACTATCCTCAGGACCCCTCTGCCTACGGACCAACGCGTCCTTCTCACAGTTATGGTCAGGATGAGCAGGGAAATAGCGCAGGTAGGTGGGACCTACTGCATTTTACAACCACCCAATAAAACAGCTGATACAACCGTATACAGACTCATGAGATTTAAGTGATAGTTTTTTTCCCCCCCTTTTCCTACATGCATTTTACATACGCTTTAGTTTGTGCACATACTGTATGTATATGTTGTATGTATAATGTACATGCAATATACATACAGTTCATTTCTCCATATGGTATACTAAACACAGCTACACAGCATTTCTACAAAAAACACGGTCCTCTCCCTGTATTTGTAAATTGTTTTTAATTGGCTACAAATATCAAGTCATTAAAGTCTTCTTTTAATGCCTGATGTTTTGTGAAATAGTAGCTGTAGTTTACTATACAAAGACAGTATTCTTCATCTTATTTCTCTTTCTTTGTCTCTGCATTGCTTTGCTGGCAAAAGGATGATCTAATTATTACAGAATGTGTATACCTGTACGTTTCTGCATTTTGCGCTCCTCTGTTTCATGCAACATTTGTAGCCCAATTGATGAATGTATTTTTCAGATGAATGAATGTGTTGGAAGTTAAAAAGAAAATGCTAGCAATCTATAGATCTTTATCCTTTTTTCTTATTTGTGTAGGGGACAAAAATCTAATCTGTTGTCATGACTGAACCACTGTTAAAATGTAATGGGAAATGTTTCAGAAAGATCTATTGTGTAAGCATTTCTTTTTAACTCTTGTCCTCGAAAAGCTTTGCTCTGAATATATTTTCATTACTTTGTCTTTTCTCTTCTGTTTTAGTAGTGGCATAGGAAGTTTAGTGTCTTGCTGATAAAGTTTGTATTTTTTTAAAGGCTGATGTTAAAAAGGGCAGTTCTTCTAAAGGCCAGTCTCTTTATTCTTCAGGAACTTCCATCGTTGTTATGACTTATTTCTCCAAGGCTATAAATTTATTATTATTATTATTTTTTTGTTGAAACAGGTTATGGGCAGGATCTGAGTGGCTTTGGACATACCTTTGCCGACCCTAGCCAGCAGACTGCCTCATATGGTGCCCCTTCTGCACAGCCT
The DNA here is from genome assembly GCA_030014365.1 of Clarias pachynema. Classification (NCBI taxonomy): domain Eukaryota; kingdom Metazoa; phylum Chordata; class Actinopteri; order Siluriformes; family Clariidae; genus Clarias; species Clarias pachynema. The sequence continues at coordinate 7,393,195 of JAQMYL010000007.1, read as the reverse complement.
ACGTCAGCACCACAGCCCACAGCGAGTACTTTTGGTCGTGGGCAAAACCACAATGTCCAGGGCTTCCATCCTTACCGGCGCTGACTATTCCCTTCTGACTTCCTCAATGCAATACAAACCGTCAGGGAATTGATGTTCTGATCACACATGCCACTGGATTGTGAGCTCGATGAACATTACAAATGTAACTGGAGGGTGTTTGTGTGTGTGTGTGTGAGTGTAAATTATGAACAGGGACTAACTATACTCCTTTATGAGGAGGCCACATTTCTTGTGTATTTTCTAGTAGGGCAGCGCCATTTAGCAATAGATTTTCTTGATTGGTGAAACATCAGCACAGAAACCATGTCAGTCAGCGGAATGACAGGGTCTCCCATTTCCTCAGCTTTAATTCTGTTAGGGTGAAAAATAGTTTATTTTGAATTTTGTGGATTTTTGTTTACTATCTGAGCCTTTGACCATTTTATTTAAAAGTTGTTTAAAATAGAAATTACAAATATGTATTATGAACCTGAACTGTGCAATTTTTTAAAAGGATTTTGTACTGTTAAATGTGCGCTTTTCTTGTTTTTATTTAAGGATGTAGTGGATTCCCTCAGGTGGCTGTTTTAGTGCACTTTGCACTTATGCAAAAAAGAGAGATTTTATTTGAAATAAATGATTTAAAGATACATATAAATCTGTGTCTTAATGCTTCATGTGTTTTATGAAAATGGATAATTGGGGGAAATGTTAATGCATAATATTCAGTCTCTTCTGAAAGTACTAGAATAGCAAGGCAATTTGAATCTAGGTGTGTTTTAAAAATGGCACCTTTTTATGGCAGAACACCTCATTTTAAGCTGAGCAAAAGTATCAGTACAGATAGTTCTAAAATGGGTCACATTAAATGTTTGGTTACGTTTACTGTATATGAATGGCTCGCTTGCCATGATGGTACCATCCCCGTGACCCTCTTCCATCTCCAAACTGTTGTATTCCTCATTTGTAATTCTTCTCCAGGCTTGTTTTGTAGCTTTTTTTTAATTATTATTGTGTATTGTATATTTCTCTGTAAATTGGCATGAAGTTTCAGTAGACTTGGATGTATTCTGCTGCCACAATCATAACATTAGAAATCCATCATCAATAAATATTAGTGAGCCTGTTCCAGGAGCAGCCAAACAAGGCCATGCCATGACATAACCTCGACTGCTTTTGACTGATGAGCTTGTATGTTGTAGATCATGAACAGATCCTTTCTTTCTCCACTCATCTGTGTATTCTAATCTGACCTTTAGATTCTGCTGATGAGTGGTTTGCACCTTGTTTCAATGCTGGGTTGCTTTTGCTTTCACTGCTGCCCTGTGGACCACCGGGGTGTAGCTTTGTACATTGGCTATACGAGTTTTCATCTTTTCCTGTTTTGTCAGCTTCAACATGACTTGCTTTCGCCCTCTGGTCTTCGCGTTAGTTTATCCTTTTTACTGATGAATGCAGTCTTTGCAGGTGAAACCCTGGGCTGAAACCATGGATAACATGCTATATTAGTCATTTTTTTCAGTATTTTTGATAACCTGAAAAAGGTTCAAAGAAACGGTGCCATGCTTTAAGTTAACACACCTAGATGTAAATATTAGGAAATGAAAGCCAAACTCTTGATATATTGTCTCTCTTGATCTTTCGATCTCAATCCCAAATGTGTGTGCATTGCAACAAAAAGAAGTCAAAAGTTGGCAGGCAATTCTCTTACCTGTGCTATTTCTCAACCTGTAGAAGCTTGATTTCTCTCTAGGCCTTGTACTTTATTTGATGATTTGATAAAGTTAAAATTATGTATGTAATATATATTCTGCAAGGTGCCATATGTGTAAATGGAATGAAAGCTTTCATACATGTTTATATGAATGTGGTACTATTTATATGAACCCTTACTATTTACTATTATCTACCAGCCAGACTTTAATAGCCCAGTATTCATTCAAAAGTGGATCAGGGAGAAAGTCTGGAACTAAAACAGAGGGAAGGTTTGTAGCAGGTTGATAAAGCTCTGCTGTCTGTATCAATGCATTCAAGAAAATCAATTTAGTGTGAACATTAAGAGGCAGTCAATCAGGAATGTTCATTTTTATATATCATACACTGTATATCATGACTAGGGGTTACCCATGGCTCTGCCTGCATACATCCATCTGATGATTTGGTAATCAGATTAAGGTACTGTATATTATTATTACTACCTCACAATATGGCATAACAGTTGATTACGCTGCCTGCTGTTACAATCTTTGAGGAACGTCTGGGACACACCGGCTACAAACACCAGTAGCAGGCCAAACAGAATTTCTGTTTTAGCTGTCAGAGTTAGTTTTAACTGTCAGAAATAATTGTCAGGTGCCTGTAACAGGTTATATTTAACATAATTAAAGACACTTTATGAAAATTTAAAGGGCCCCAAAACAAACTCTTTACCTGGAGGCTCTGTTGAGTCTGAGTTGTTAAGATTTCTTTGTTTTTGTCTGTTCTGCAACTGAAATAATATTTTCTTAGTGTGGTGGCTCAGTGGTGACGGGCACCCAGCGTAAAACCTGTGCCAAGCTTGTATGTGCGGACCGGATGGTCCGCTGTGGCGACCCCTTGCAGCTGAAAGACCAACAACAGTATTTGTAAAAAGCTGCATTCACAATGAGAATGAGACAATAAACATAGTATGGAGGATAATGTCTATGTTGACATATACATACACTCACTGAGCACTTCATAATAAAAACCTGTCTTCCATGCGGTTATGTGCCGAAAGTGCAATACGGATACGAGGCAGCAGGTTTTCATAATGTTCAACTATCAAAATGGTGTAAAAATATGATCTCGGTTATTTTGACTGTGATGTGATTGTTGGTAGTAGATTGGCTGCTTTGGGTATTTCTTTAACTGCTGATCTCGAGGGATTTTCACATACAAAACAATCTATATAGAGTTCTCTCGGAATGGTGCAATAAAGAAGAAACATCCAGGAAGCAGCAGTTCTATGGACGGAAATGCCTTGACAACAGGTCAAGATCAACAGTGAATGGCCAGACCGATTTAAGCTGACTAAAAAGCTACAATAACTCAGATATCCCCTCTGTACAATTTTGGCAGGCAGAAAAGCATATCATAATGCAAAACACTACTTAAAGCTTGAAGTAGATAAGCTACAAGAGCAGAAGACCACATCGGGTTCCACAGTTTACCATCTGTTACTGGCTACTTCCAGCATGAATATACACCCTGTCACAAAGCAAAAGTCATCTCAAACTGGGGTCATAAACATCTTCAGTGAACATCTCAGTAGTACCTGCATGTGAATCCAGAATCAGAGATTGACCCAGGGTTACGGGGTGCCTGGAGCCTATCCCAGGAGACTTAAGGTATGAGGCAGGCACACACAGAATCAGAGATTCACGGCATAAATAATAATAAATAAATAAAAACTTTGTGGGAGATATGTAATGCAGTCATATCAATATCTGGCAAACTCTCAAAGAAAAGTTTCCAAAATGTTGTAGAATCCATTACATGAAGAACTGACGCTGTTCTGAGAGTAAAGGGAAGTCCTACCAAGTATCAGTGTTTCTAATAAAAGGATCAGTGATTTTATTTGTATTTAGATATAAACCGATCACTCATAACATTAACACATTAACATTATCAAGTATACACCAGTAAACTAGTGACAGGATTGTGGGCAACCGAGGCCCCCCTTCCCGGCGGGGACCAAAGGCCAGCCCGTATGGTCTGGTCCCACAGAAAGGACAATACTCTCCCAAACCCAACCCAGCGTACACGGGGCCCAGCAGGTAAAGAACACAACCACCATCCCAGCCATCAAATTCCCTAGATCTCAATCCAAACGAGCATCCATGGAATACACATACAACATATATATGAGTGTGTTTCTTATTAGGTAAATTATTGTTTTGTTTATTTTACTAAATTAAGTGTTATTAGTATAACTGAAATTTAGTATTTTGAAAAATAATTCTTCACTTTTACTTGGGTTATTTCATAAACTTCTTCACATTTACTCAACTCAAGTGAATTATTACCACAGCAGCAGTTTACACTTTTTAACAGCACTTCACTACTCTGTAATCTTTCCACCACCAGCACACCTTCAGGTGGTAGGATCACCTCCGCACCACTAGATGGCGAGCGCATATATGGAGCGCACGCCAAACCGTTTTTTTTCTTTAGCGCGAGGAAACGGCAAGTGCTTCCTTTTCCGGTTTCTCTCTCAAGATGGTAGGTGTTGTTTTATTTCTGTTTTACCGCAATCGAATTAAATCCACAGAAAATCCACTTAAATTTCAGGCGCTTCCTGTGTTTTGGGTTTATATACGCTTAGCTGTGTTGTTTTGTGGGATTATTTGTAAAGTTAAAATTATATTCATGTGGATATTTTTGCTAGCGCGTAGAGTCCCGGTTCACAGACCGGAGCTGCGCTAGTCTGTGTGTTAAGAGACACATAGCTCATATTAAAATAAATGTTTTATTTTCTCAGTTTTTCAATATTTGTTAGTTATGGTTTACATGGATTTATATATAAAATAAGATTAGCATTAGGCTAGTCGGGCCTGTGTTCACGCTGTTACACCAGTGTTCTCATTCTCTTTATATTGTATTGTAGAGACATTCTCACACACACAACCTCCATAGACAACCACCTTACATTTGAAGTTTGTGTTAAATAAATTTGTTGTGATTACAGGCGGACACAGAGCAGAAGAAGAAGCGTACCTTCAGGAAGTTCACCTACAGAGGAGTGGATCTGGACCAGCTCCTGGACATGTCCTAGTGAGTAGATGATTTGGACTTGTCACTTTTAGATGGGAATCTAGTTTCTGTGTTACGCTTTTTAAAAAAAAATACAAGTATTTAAAATAAGTACTAGGATAAACTACAATGATGCTCAAAATTCTGGTGGATGAAATCATAATTTGATTAAGTTCTAAATCAAAAGAAGCATTTTAAATCTTATTACACCTTTTATGTTGCAGTTACATTTTGACAATCACAACTTTCCATGAGGCAAGATCCATGTCATTTAAACTGTAATCTCAAGAGGATTGAGCGTAATAAGCAGACTGATAGAATTTCTGTTATTGCAAACTATATCTCGCTACAAAACTCAAATTCTGATTATAACTGTTGCTGTGGAATTGGAATCAAAGTTACTGTATCTCGCATGTTTCAGCTGTATCTCTGGCAATTTTTCTTTTTAAAAATGGTACTAAAAATCACCCATGATTTCAGTTTGTCATCTGAAACTGTGTGCTCCTTTTCCCATTAAAGTAATCAGGTAATTTTTGTTGTGTGGAAAAGTAATTGGCTTTACTGTCTCTTAATTCAGTGAGCAGCTCATGCAGCTGTATGGCGCTCGCCAGAGGAGAAGGTTGAACCGTGGCCTGAGGAGGAAGCAGCAGTCTCTCCTGAAACGCCTGCGCAAGGCCAAGAAGGAAGCCCCTCCTATGGAAAAGCCAGAGGTGGTGAAGACCCATCTCCGGGACATGGTCATCCTACCCGAGATGGTGGGCTCCATGGTTGGCGTGTACAACGGCAAGACCTTCAACCAGGTTGAAATCAAGGTGAGGCACTGGGAAACGTTGGGCTTTATGTAAAGTTTAATGTGCGTACAGGCTGCTAAACAGGTTATGGGTATGCTATAATGATTTAAGGGGAACTGCTTTATTATACTCTGTGTTTTATAGGGGGATTAGAGCAGTATTAACCTGCAGGCAAATGTTTAGCATTATCAAATGGTTTTTTGATGATTCATGTTATCATATTAGTTTGTGTTCAGTTATGGTACAACGGAGAAGGGGGTTTTCTTGATGCCCAATGTAGGGTTGTGGTGGCTCTAATGGTTTAGGCTCTGGGTTACTGATTGGGGGTTCAAGCCCTATGTCACATGTATATTACTGCACAGGGAAATTCTTTCTTCGCATATCCCAGTGTAAGCAAGGTCAGAGCGCAGGGTCAGCCATGAAACAGCGCCCGTGGAACAGATGGGGTTAAGGGTCCTTTTGCTCAACGGGGCCAACAATGGCAACCTAGTGGAGCTGGGGCTCAAATTGTTGACCTTTCGATCAGTAACTCTGTGCCTGAGCCTTCTGAGCTACCTCTGACCCAGCAAGGCTCTTAACCCTAACTGATCCAGGGGCTCTGTAATCTGGACGCTCTGACCCCTGCTTCATAACTTGGATATGTGGAAAAATCATTTCACTATGCTGTAAAGAGCATCGGACAAATAATTGAATCTTAATCTCCTTATGCTGTATTATATGAACATAGTTAATTATGTTCATTTATTTTATTTAGTTTATTTGTGCATTTAACTTAATTCTTTTCTTCTTCTTGCAGCCTGAGATGATTGGTCATTACCTTGGAGAATTCTCCATTACATACAAGCCTGTTAAGCACGGTCGCCCCGGTATTGGTGCCACCCACTCCTCCCGCTTCATTCCTCTGAAGTAAAACATAATTGATGTAAATAAAAGTGACTTCCATCACATTAAATTTTCTCTTCCTTTTGTGTTGAAAATGTATATGGGATTTTGATTATTTTATCATTTAATAAGTAATATTTGATATACAAGCAAAAAACAGCCTCCACAAACAATATTTATAACTAGAACAGAAAAGGTTTTACTGTGGTGTGCTAAATATAATTTTTGGCTCATTTATGGTTGCAAAAGTATTACCAGATAAAATGAGAAATTACACGAGAAAATAGCGCAGATGGGCTTATAATAAGGTAATAAAAGTAGAGATCGGTCACACTGATGATTGGCAGACTTGGTTCATATCGCATAATAATATTTATAATATATAACTATTTGCCTAGGTCTTTTCTAACAAAATGCATGTCCATATTTGGAGTTGACAAAATGAGATGCACAGTACATGAAAAGGCAGTAGAAAACATCTTGAACTGATTTAGTGATCCAGAGCCTGTTGTGGAAATACACCCTCGTTGAGAATGATGCCCCCTTTACTTCCGGGGCTAATTTATATGGAGGCAGATCGGTCTCATTAATTCACACAAAAGACACGATGTTCACGTGCGTAACCCAATTCACATTCACGGAAAAAAAAAAAAAAAAAAACACATTCATGTGCATAAATATATACATATTCATAATATACAATTCACATATGTACAAAATTTTTTGAATGTTTAAAATTTACGAGTGTATCATGGACTGTGCATGTGAAAATCGACTTACGTGTGTGAATATCGCTGGATTTGTGTGTTTTTGAGACTTTCCTGACTCCAACCTGCCAGCAAAGTCTCAAAAATACGGCACTCGTACTCTTTAGCCAATCAGATGCGACCTCACCATTCAACCAATCACAGCCCTGCAGGAGCGCTCGAGTAGCTCAACTTTGCACACCTTTAATGTGTGAATTATTTATGAGACCGATCTGCCTCCATATAAATTAGTACAACCCTGGACCCTGCAGTGGCAGCACCTCACCAGAAGGTGGTACTGTTGAATCGGCAGTTTTTTCATGTACAGTGAGTCAAAGGAATCTTTTGAATGCGTTGTCTTTTCATTCATCTGATGGGTTATCAAATTTTGAGTATTGTAACTTATTAAAATTCAAGAAAGTCATTTTCAAAACGATACACACTCAACTTTAATGGGTTAAACAAAAATATCATTAAATATGGACATTTTACATTTTTTTTTTACCAACTCCCTCCATTCTCACAGATTGGACAAACTCACTCATCTACATATATAAAACAAATTTTTATATTGGGTTTGTCAGCAGTGGCTGGTGTAGCAGCTGTCCTTCAAAGTGCAACAGTAGGCAGCATCGTCATACTATGTGATAACACATCTGCCAAAACATTGGAGCAGAGTGAGGAGCGTCACTGAGTTGACCACACAGGTAATACTAGCAGGTAGGTGTCAGAATCTGCATGTGAGTCGAGCCAGTTACCCTAATCTGCATGTCTTTGGATTATGGGAGAAAACCAGAGCACGTGGAGAATGTGCAAATTCCACATGCCACTGTCACCAGGAAAAAGCAGCTCAGAAACACTTTCCTATCTGTTTGCAGCATTTGAATTAACCAGACCCATTTCTCCTTTTCGAGAAATTATAGGACAACAGACCAAAAAGAGCACATGGAACACATTTTAAAATGTCACATGCCATTTTCCCCAGACAATTTTAGGGATAAAAGCCCTCTGTGGTATTCCTAATTTGTTTTATATCAATTTGTTGAAGAAATCCAGTCAGAGCAGGTTAAATATAAAATGAGGTGTTATTAAACCATTCGAATTGTTAAATAGGATGGAATTTATTTTCAGTAACAAAAAACAAACTTGTTAAAATTAACTAGTTCTGACACTATTTTCAAAATTGTGTCATGCGTTCACAGATTTACAGATTGTCACATGACTGCGTTAGGATTTTCATTAGATGTCACTTAGGGACTTTATGAGTTGAAGCCTGGAATCATCCTGCTACTTCTATCAGCAGTCACATCATCAATAAACATCAGGGATACCGTACACTGTCTGCATATACAGTACAACATATAAAGTGCTATGTTTTGGAGCTCATGAGCCCTTCATTTCCTTCTGCATATTCTTCTCTTTCAATCATTCTGGTACAAAGTACAGTAATCTTGTATCTAAACAAGAAGCTTGAGTGTTACCAGTGGTTTGCTTCTTGAGGTATTTACATTCATGACATGCAATTTCACGCGGTCATGTCCTTGTCTCACCAACTGTACTCAACTCAACAGACTACTATCTCAGTGAACATGGCTATAATTCCTAAACAGTTCTTTGTTAAAACTGAAAGTCTACATTTCTTCATTGTCTATATCGCTTTATCCTGTATGCAGGGGCCTGGAGCCTATCCCATCAGACTTAGGGCACGAGGTGAGGTACACCCTGGACAGTGTGCCAATCCATCACAGGGCACACACACAACATGCAATTTGGGAACACCAATTAGCCTAATGTGCATGTCTTTGGACTGTGGGAGGAAACCGGGGTACCCAGAGGAAACCAACCAAGCACACTCCATGCAAACTCCATGCACACAGAGGGGGGAATCGAACCCAGACCCTGGAGGTGCAAGGTGACAGTGCTAACCACTACACCACCGTTCCACCTTCAATCACATCTTGTTCATGTCATTTCAAATGTGTGGTAGTGAATGTTGGAAAAATACCTGTACTTCAAATACTTGTTCAAATACTGACTGTAGAAAATGTCACACCTTTTCTCATTATTGAACACCTCTGCTGTGCTCTCTTATCATGCCAAATCTAGTAGATCTTTCATTGTGTAATCATGTACATTTTATAATCTTTGGTAGAGTTATTGAGTCTTGCTCTAGGGTTGCAGTCTCAGTTGTCAACCTTGACATTTCGCTGTAGGTGCTGCTTTTGCTAGCATTTGGAATTACTGTTTCCTGTTTGCGTTTGGAGGCGGTTGCGGGCTGCCAGAGAAAAAATTCATGCAACAACGTATTGACTGTATCGGGGCACTCCATCATCACCATATGGCTTCCATCTTCAATGACTTTCAGGAATCCCAGAAGCAATATCTGTCAAGACATTGATTATAATTAAAATAGTTATGGACTGGTTATAACATTCATACACTATAGTTGATCTGGAATATGGAGTGTTTCGATTACGGAGCATTAAAAATTTACCTCTGCCATGCGCTGGTCCTCTTGTAATGGCACAAACCTGTCATACATGCCGTGTATCAGGAGGACTGGCACAGTGAGTTCAGCATGGTACACTTCATCCCCCTCTGGCCAGTATTGCCCGTTCATCATTGCACGCAGCACGAAAGATGATACGTTGAAGGCTTTTTTCTCTTTCAGAAGTTTCTTTTCCTTTGTGCCCTGATGAGCAAAACCAGCCCTAGAGTCCAGAGAATCAGAATGGGAATGATGATAATATGCTAGAACAACTTGTTAAGACTTGCTGAGAAAATGTTACTTCAACAAAAATCTTACATCAGGAAGCTCCAAGATAGGCATGGAGACAACGAGTGGAGTACACATGTCGGCAGATTGAAGACTGAACAGAGGCTGGGTTCCAGGGCTGTAGGTCCTCCACCGTTAATCATCACCACTTTATGAACCTGATCTGGATACTCATGAGCCAGAAAGGTGCAGAAAGACACACTAGAGGGAAAAAGACAACGTAAAACCTTTCCACAACTAATGTTAAAACTAAACGAATAATATCAGAGAAAGAATCAACCCCTTACCCATACGAATGCCCAATGAGAATATTCCTCTGTTTTGCGTATCTCATAAATATGAGCCTTACATCATCAGCAAGGGCATAAAACGTGTACGCAGCTGTGATCTGAGGTGCAGCGCTCGCTCCATGGCCAGCTAGGTCAGGCGCAATCACCTCATAACCCAGCTGAGAGAAATAATCCAGCTGGCTCTCCCAAATATCTACAGAGCCTCCTACTCCATGAATGAAGAACAAGGCCACATCAGGGTGTGTCTCCTTGCACCGAGTGATCTTGCGATCGCAATCGATCATCACGGTACGCTTGGGCTTGCACCATTTACGCTGTGGCTGTTCATGTGCTACTGCCATGCTGGACTCTACCACCTGTCCTGTTTCTGTGTTGTTACTGTGCAGCTCCACGACGCCCTCTCCATTTTCGCAGGCCACACGTTCTGGATGAGTTGCCTCACTCGTGTTTTCAATGAATAACTGTCCGCTGTGATACATAGTGATCTTCCTTTTACAGCTCACAGTACCCACGTCGCCCGTCTCTGGTTCCTCTGTCTCAGCTCGCTGAGGGTTAATATGACAAATACGCATCACTCTACCAGGCTTTACCTCTACAAACTCGAAACGTTCTGCAGGCTCTGATGTTCTAACAGGGACCACAATGTTCGCAGACTTCCCCGATAAACAACAGAGAATTCCATCGATGAAGCCGGTTAGCATACTGAACACCTGTGGCTGAGGAAACCAGTTGGCATATGCAGGTAGCTGCGCTCTTCTGAAATGAGAAATACACACTGTGAGATATTGGTATCGAGGAATAAATTCTCCTACTAATATTCCCTCCTACTGCCATAATATATTCGATTGCAGATGATCCCAAACATACGATGGTGTTAAATAATGACAAACCCAATCTCATGTCAGAAAGATGGTAAGATGCATTTAATTCCGCACATCTAACCTATGAAGAGCATAGCTTTAAACTAACCTACCTTAAACCTGCTTAGAAATCTCACAGTCATGTGTAAAAGTTTGTACCCCCCTTTGAATTTGATGTGTTTTGTGTAAAATCTTAAAAGAAATCATCTGATCATACTGTAGATGGCCTCAGTATTAGGCAAATACAACCTCAGACAAACAAATATGTAATATAACGTTTTTCACTTAGCCATTATTTATTTAATAAAAAGGAATTAAAAAAAATCTTTGGCCAATACTATGTAGCCCCTTACTGCTTCCACAGGATTTAAGAGGGTAAGTTGCAGTCAGGTGCTGGAAAGGGCTTTAAAACCATTTCCAAACAATTTGGAATTTGGAGAAAGATTATTCACAAGTGAAAAGCATTCAAGACAGATGCCAATCTTCCCAGGCAGCCAAGTGTCTTTCAGTAGAAACACCTCAAGCACAGCAGTGGACCTGGCTGTCATTGAGTTGAACATGCACTCCTCACTATACCATTTTTCTAAAGGCAAATGTGAAACCAAGTAAAACTTGTAAAATTGGGTCATGCAACAGGACAACGATCTGAAGCACACCAGTAAATCTACATCAGAATGTCTGAAAAACAAAGAAATCATGGTTTTGGAATGGCCTAGTCAAAGTCCAGACCTCAACCCAATTGAAATTCAGAAGCAATGGTGTAAAGAAGAATGAGCCAAAATTCTCATTCTTAACTGATATAATAAGTTATTGCTGCTAACGGTGGCTCTACAAGCTAATGAATCACGTGGGTCTGGCAGAACTTCAGGCAAGCTCCAGGCTTGCATTTATTCAGTTTGCACAGCACAGCAACAGGAAATGCGGCCGTCACAGACTTGCAGCTTTCACTCGGTCTGGTTTAAGTTCATGCACCTTGGCAAGACATACTCTGTATGTCATGACATACTCATGACACCTTCTTAGCATCTAATGGTCAAAAAAACTTACCAATGCTAATAGAGGCCCATTGGGGAAACAACCACTCTGCCCCATGCTTGGGAAAGGAGCTGCAGACATACTGGTTCCATAATATTGCCAGTACTAGTTTACAAAATACTCAGCAGCCACCCATATCACGTTTTTATAGCAAGATGCATAGAACCATTTCAATTGTAAAATTAAATATGTTAGGGTTTCCCATGCAGTCTGGGAGCAACAGACAAATCTTTGCATTTCTCAGTGATTTCAGCTGATTTCAAGTGTTTTGTGTGTATTTTGAGATATACTACACAGAAGTTACACTGATCTTAAAATGTTGTTCTTGATCTTTCGGCTGCTCCAGGCAAGGGGTCGCCACAGCAGACCACTCGATCCACACACAAGCTTGGCACAGGTTTTATGCCGGATGCCCTTCCTGATACAACCTTCTCATTTTATCCAGGCTTGAGACCAGAACTGCAACCAGTGGCTGGAGTTTGGGCATTGACTGGGAATCAAACCCAGGCCTTCCACATGGCAGGCGAGAAACCTACCACTGAGCCACTAATGCACTATATACCTCTGTGTATGATACATTATTTTTATTTCTGTTGTTGCCTTTAAACTGTTAGAAACGTTGTTTGTGTTCTGCAGGAATCAGAATATTCACTAAAACAACACACACACACACACACACACACACACAAAAAAATATATATATATATATATATAAACACACACCCAC
>JAQMYL010000007.1:7360496-7380194 GCA_030014365.1 Clarias pachynema | reverse complement strand
GTACTTAAAATCTGTGTGTGCAAATTGTTAAGAGGATTTTATCAAGTAAATCTTACAAGTTCTTTTTTTCAGTGCATAGGTGAATACGATGATTTAAGAATTTAATTAAACACACACACACACACACATATATATATATATATATATATATATATATATACACTGTATATATATACACTGTATATATACACACACACACTGTGTGTATATATATATATATATATATATATATATATTTATTTATTTCTCATGACCATGGGTCAGGATTCACCAAAATACCTCTTTGGCTTACTCATTTTGACTACTCATACTAGGGAAACATTACAATATACAAGCTATTTGAATTATTAGATAAATATTTAATATGAACATTAACCGAAGAAATTGTTCTTGCGAATTAATGCACATTTTTAAGGATTTTATCTAAATACTAAAATCTTAATTGTCAGATTTAAGGCCAGGAGCAGTTATTTATGTAAGGCGTTACTTTTTAAATGTAAAATATTTTCGTTAACAAACACTCAATGCAAAATATTCCATTTTAAATCATAATAATCAAACCGGAATTCATTTTGTTTAGCAAGTTTCTTACCTAACAAATAACTAAAGTGAAGCATAAACAAGTTGTGATATCTGCTCTTTATCCAATTGATGTGCTCTGGAAACACATTGCTGATAATCTGCTGCAGGTAATCCGAAGAGCGTAATCCAACCTGGAATTGTTCTTCTGTGGCGGATTTCAACTTTATAGCTGCTTTTCTTCCCCGTGTGAAACCTAGTCTAAACCATGTCTATCTGTTGTTCACCTTTAGCCCAAGTGTGTGTATTTCTTTGTTACTCTACTGCCTGTAAATCTCCAGATTAAACAGGGATTACACCTGCAGTCCATCTGCTGCCACAACAAGCAGTATTGGTGCTTCTTGTCTTCTCCAGAAACAATAGCGCCCTCTGGTGGTCAATTGACTGTCCGGACAAACAGTGGAATTAAATAAATAAAAAATTTATTACCCAAAAATACTAAAATACTTCATACATACATCCAGGAACCTCTGTGGTCTAGCTAGGAACTGTGGAGGCAACCACTGTGGAGGTAAACATTGTATTTATTGCCATTTTGATAACCATCCTAAACCTCTGGTCAACATTCACACACTATGGGCAATTTGGGAACACCAGTAACCTGCTAACCTGCATGTCTTTGGACTGTGGAAGGAAACCAGAGTACCCAGAGGAAGCCCACCAAAACTTGCAAACTCCATGCACACAAACCCTGAGGCGGGAATCGAACCCAGACCCTGGAGGTGCAAGGGAACTGTGCTAACCACTAAACCACCAAAATACACACAGATCATTCACTGAATAGTTTATTAGGAACACTATACTAATAGTGAGTAAGAGGGCACTGGTGGCTCAGTGGTAGGGGTTCCGCCTGCCATGCGAAAGGACCGAGTTTGATTCCCAGTGAACGCCCAAACCCCAGCCACTGGATACAGTGTCGGTCCCAAGCCTGGATAAAATGGGAGGGTTGTGACAGTAAAACTTGTGTCAAGATTGTATGTGTAAACTGGTTGGTCCGCTGTGGCGACTACTTGCTGGGAGCAGCCGAAAGACCAACAACAATATATTAATTGTGATTAAGGCTTCACTTTATCGTCTGAACAGCCTTAGTTCTTCATGGCATGGATTCCACTTGATGTTGGAAACATTCCTTTGAGATTATGGTCCATGTTCATATGACTAAATCATGCAATTCCTATAGATTTTTTTTAAAGGCGCACTTTCATGCTCTGAATTTTTACGTCCTACCGCATCCCAAAGGTGTTCTGTTAGATTCAGGTCCGACAACTGAACTCATCGTCATGTTCATGAAACCAGTTGAAGACATCCTTTGCTTTGACATGGTGCATTACCATAGTGGATATAACCAGTAGAAGATGGCAAATTGTGTCTATGCTGCTTTTCTGCTTAGCACAATTGCACAGAGTGATTATATCTGAGTCAATTTAATCTTGCTAGTCATTTTTCACTGACCTTTCTCATCGACAAGGTGTTTCAGTCTGCAGTAGTGCTGTGTACACTGTTTTTTTCTTTACTGCCCCATTCTGAGTCAACTCTAGAGAGTTATTTTTGGGAAAATCTCAGGAGATCAACACTTTCAGAAATGCTCAAATCAGCCTGTCTGGCACCAACAAGCATGCCATCCTCCATGACTGGAAAAATGTAGCCTGCTCTGATGAACACTAGTAACCAGCGGAGGCACACAGTCACAGTCATTTGACTCAAACAGCATTAACCTATGGACCGAGCCTTCCTTGAGTTAACAGTCCAGGCTGGTGGATGTGGTGTAAGGAAGTGGGGAATGTTTTCTTGGCACACTTTATCTACAGGTATACGTTTCCAACATCTTGTGATATCCATGCAATAAAGTGCTTGGTGAGGAAGTTTCCTTAAATAGTTTAATTTCAGAACTATGTACATGCCCCCCTCAAAAAATATTTTTTGACAAAGTGTTTCTAGTGAGTAATGATCACTAAGCCTGCTAAAAAAGGCTTAAGATGTATACAGTATAACCTAGCAAAAATATTCTTGCATTTAGTGAAACTGATAACTCTGTTAAGCTTCACAAGAGCACCTGTACATCTTTTTATAAAACATCACTGATTCATGACAGGATTTAACAGGATATCTGGATAATTTCTTATCCTGGCTTTCTTTTTTCCCCTTCAAACATACCAGCAGTGTTCCTCATTAGAGAACACCACATGACCCAAACTCTCTCTGGGAGCGCATCTTTTTCTGAGTTTGTTGCCATAAAGCTGACTAAAAAATTATTTTGAAAATATGTCTCTACAGCCACGAGAATAAAAAAAAAAAAAAGTCCACTCTCCCTTACTCACTCTTACCCATCTAATTTGTGTAACCTTTAGATGATCTGTTCAATTGTATTTCTGTACAGTGTTGATCTTGAGTATCAGCTCATACTTACCTGGAATTTTCTATTTAAATTTTTTTTAGTTTTTACCTGAAACATTTCAAAAGTAAACTTTTTTCACATAGTAAATACACTGCCTGGCCAAAAATGTGACACACCAAGATTTCATTCAATCTCCTTTAGCTTTGATTACGTGGTGTTCAGTTCATGTGTGAAAATGATTCCTCATGCTTCCAAAACCAGTTTTTCATAGTTTGAATCCTGAAATAATCCTGTGCCATTAGGCAAGAAAAACTCCACTGATGCAATAATCTGGAAATTCAGTACATTTAGGCCATCAGCTGACTTCATTTTGTTGCCACAACATTACTGAGCCTAGACCTGACCAGCTAAACGAACCTATAATAACACTGCTTCCAGTGGCTTGTACAGTGGCCATTATACATGATGGGTGCATCACTTTGTGTGCTACCTTTCTTACCCTGAGGCTAATTGCTCTGAAATATGGTCAATCTGGACTCATCAGTTAACATGGCCTTTTCTCCAAAGTCCAATCTTTATGCTCCCTAGCAAATTTCATATATTTTTTCTGATTAGTCTCACCAACAAGTGGGTTGTTTTATGGTCCCACAACTGTTTAGTCCCAATCCTGTGAATTCTCTTCTCATTGTGTGTATAGAAACTATTAAACATAGCTACGTTTTTTACTTTGGATTTTTTTTTTTTACTATACAACTTCAATTGTTTAAGTGGTCTCCTTATATGATTTGGTCCCGACAACATTTCTTACATAAAGTTGGCGGATTAGCTGTATCCTTCTAGGGTTTGATGTGTCAAAGAGTTCTTAACCAAATTCCGGTAATTTCGAATCTCCTTAGTTTGTCTCTTTGCTTGACGCAGCCCAATATTTCACCCTTGGTGACTTTTTTCGCCAGGTAGTATATAATAAATGAAATAAAGTAATAAAAAAAAATCCCTAAAAAGGAAAAAAAAAAAAAAAAAATTGCTCTTTTAAATGTTCTTTTAAAACAGTTAGCATTAACAATTGGTGGCTGTATATGCAAGGTTATCGTGTGGTCAGTATAGATCGTATCACGGGTAAAATTCTTTTAACAAAGTATAAAAAAAGAAGAAAAAATACTAATCTATGTACCCATCAACACTTCTTAACTATTAATAGTCCAAGATGCTAGAGCTGATTACGCATGGTTTAGCCAACACTATTGGCTTGCAAACTTTTAATAACACAACAAACACACAAAACTTTGCATTGAAGAGGGAAAAGGAGCACTTAAAGAGAAACTACACACACACACCTTAGCTTTCCTCACATTGCATTTCCCAGTGGTCTAAAAACCATTAAGGGGACATATTTTTGTTTTGTTTTTTTTTAAATGAAAGGGCTACATGCAGAAAACTCTTTTAACAGATGTGTTACAAACATATCGTCCGAATCGCCTGTTACAAACATATCCTCTGAATGTTTTTTTTTCTTTTTTCATTCATACATATACAAGCAGATAAAAGGTTGTAGTGTAGCTCTGATTAGTGCTTGAAAACCAAGCGAAGAACCAAAGCATGGCACTGAATTCTAATATAAAATAAACCTTCTTTACTATTATCCACATACAATCAACAACCTGAACTAGGCGAGCACACAGGGCTTTCAATCATATTTTTAGTGGATCACTGGATATATATATATATATCTAAAAAAATCTGCCTTAGAATCTGCAAAGGGATTAAATCAGATGGAAAGCATTTAATATTTTACCTGACCATCATTTATACATTCAAGAACGGACCAAAATTTGGCTGAATCCTAGGTAATGAGTGTTTCGTTGTTGTTGTTTTTTTTTTTTTTTACATTTTCAAAACAGTACCACTGGCACAACTTCCAATTTCCAAGACATGATCAATGCAAATAAAAATGATCAAAGTCTTAACAGTGCGATCATGCACAATTAGGCACACGCTAGGAAGATACTACATCACTTACACCAGTACTCCTATGTCTAAATTTGCCCCTCCCCCCCAAAAAAATAATTTTCACATGTCTATAAACTGCCTGTCAGTACAGGGGGGGGAAAAAAAAACAAAAACAAAAAAACAATCCACAGCTGAGCTACTGGGAATGACTATTAAACTAGACTTAAAATCTGCACACACACAGACACACACATCCACGCACAACACTGTGTGATGCAGGCTAAAGTTTGCCACGCACTGCCAAATTCCTTCACGGTCAAGACTGATATTCTGACTTGAGTCAGCAGCCAACTCTCCCTACACTATCTGAGCAAATTTCAGTGCACCAGGTCGACAGATTCGGGCAGTGGGAGCTAATAGTGACCCTAAGTGTTTATCACCAGGCTGCAAGGATGCACGATGGGACAAGTTTGACAGGAAGCGCTGAATAAAAAACAAACAAACAAACAAACAAAAAAAAAACACCATAAAAAGGTCTCACTTTTCGCTTTCATTTTTTAAAGCCAGTCTCATGTGCAGGTGTCTACAAGAAATGTAGACCATATTTTATTCTGAAAAGGCTGTCATTTCTTTTTGTGCCTGTCCCTGTGCTGTTTGATAACAATCCAGTTTAGGAGTCTTCGTTCATTTCCTGACTGTCGGTCCGTGCGATTTTGCGCGACGGTGCAGGACTGCCTCCTTCACCCTGCTCTTGCTCCCTTTCCCGCTTCTTGGCTGCGTTCTGCACACAAACACAAAGTACAAAAAAAAAAAGAGAGAGAGAGAGAGAGAGAGAGAATTGGATTAC
This sequence comes from Clarias pachynema, assembly GCA_030014365.1. NCBI lineage: Eukaryota > Metazoa > Chordata > Actinopteri > Siluriformes > Clariidae > Clarias > Clarias pachynema. The sequence continues at coordinate 7,374,486 of JAQMYL010000007.1, read as the reverse complement.
AGAACTGCAATGTCACAATACAGCTTTTCAGTTACGGACAAGATTCGTTGCAACATCAAAATGCGCTGCAAAAATGTGTAATGCAATACAAATTTCCAAGCAGAAAAACGAGTCACACTGAAACATAAAACCTTCATTGCATTATTCTGTGTGCTGCCTCATCTCTTCAGTGGTAAAAAGACTGAACTGCATTTCCCATATGGCTCTTTCAAGTGCATTTTCATTCGTGAGAGGGCTTTGTACTCGAATAAACAGAAAAAGGATCTGACTGCGTCCTGGAGCTAAGCCATCACGGTCCAGGGTGCTTTACCATGCATATAAGATGATGATCTTGTACTGTGCTGATGCAGACAGCTGTTCTCTGATGGTTTGTGACTGCAGTCGCTCAATAGTTCAGAGCTGAAATTCTCACAAACAGTTTTGTACCTGAGCCTCCAATAATGAAAGTGGACTCCATATTAACTTAAACACCTCTCCTGTTATGCTAAACCTTCTCTCTCCTAACACAGAGTATGACTGTAGATCGATTTCTCCTATCGGATATCACTCATATGAGGACGGGTTCCCTGTTGAGTCTGGCTCCTCTCAAGGTTTCTTCCTATTGTCATCTCATGGAGTTTTCCCCTGCCACGGTCACCCTCCACTTACACATCAGGGACGATCTGATAATTAAAGTTTATACATATTTCCTTACACTTTTTAACTCATTTCCATTTTTTTTTTTTTTTTTTTACATTTTGTAAAGATGCTTTGCAACAATAACCAATGTTAAAAACACTATATAAATAACGAGAGCATATTTTTATATTGAATATAAAAAGATGGGCGGCACAGTGGTGTAGTGGTTAGCACTGTCGCCTTGCACCTCCAGGGTCTGGGTTCGATTCCCGGCCAGGCTCGATTCCTGTCTCTGTGTGCATGGAATTTGCATTTTCTCCCTGTGCTTGGTGAATGAGTGTGTGTGTGTGCGCCCTGTGATGGATTGGCACTCTGTCCAGGGTATACCCTGCCTCATGCCCTAAGCCTCCTGGGATGGGCTCCAGGCCCCCCGCGACCCTGAATACAGGATAAAGCGGTATAGTAGATGAGTGAATGAGTGAATATAAAAAGAATGCATGAGTTTGTCAGTGTTTCCTAAAGAGTGTCCCACCTTCTTTCTGCGTGATAAATGTTGATATGATTAAAACATCAATCGTCAGAATAGAGTAAAAAAATTTTAGAGTGGGGGAAAGAATGAACAAAAATCACACAGATACAAAGTAAAAGTGAAAAAGTGTAATCTCTTTGACTGCAGCATGTCTGTGCTTGATGCCAGATGGGCTGGTTTAAATTCAGCTGATCTACAGGGATTTCTTCAGACACAACAGTGTCTCTAAAGTTTCCTTAGACATATATATATATATAGTCTAAGGAAACTTTAGAGACACTGTTATATATATATATATATAAAACTGAAACACCTGGAGTGCATCAACGTAGAAAGGCAAGACTGGTTCGAACTGGCAGAAAGACTACAGTATCCACTCTGTACAACTGTTGAAGAAACATTTCAGAATGCACAACACATTCATTACTGAGGTGGAGATGGGCAACCACAGAAGACGACCGTAACAGGTTCCACTGAACAGAAAGCTGAGGCTGCAGCAGGATTGAGCTCATCAAACCTGGACAACTGAAGAGTGGGAAAATGTGGCCTGGTCTGATGAATCTCAATTTCTGCTGAGACACACACAGATGGTGAGCTCAAAATTTTGTGCCAAGACCCAAACTGCCTCATGTAAACAGTCCAGACTGGTGGAGGTGGTGTGATGAAGTGGGGAATGTTTTCTTGGCACACTCCAAACCTGTTAATACCAATCAATAATAGGCCTCATTGATCACATGCTATTTGAAGTATTGTTATTGAACATGTGCATATAATGTGCAGCAGGATTTTCCCCCCTGTCTCACAGTAAAAGTCGTTTCAAACCAGTTTCATCTGAATCCAGTAGAAAACATTTGGCACGTGGTGGAGAATTGAAGATTCACAACATAAAAATGAACCTGAAAAATCTACAGGAACTGCGTGATGCGATCACGTCAATGTGAGCCAGAATCTCGAAGGAACGTTTCCAACACCTCGTGGAATCCGTGCCATGACGAACTGAGACTGTTCTGAGAGCAAAGGGAGCCCCCTAATCAGTATTATTATAGTGTTCCTGATGTGCTCTGTGGGTCCATGTATTCGCTTTCCATTGCAGTTTTCTGCATGTCACAAATAAAACTCACCACCCTCTGTGGATTGCATTTCATGTTTTTGCAGCACTCAAATTGCTTTTACTCAGATCGGTACCTTTTTTATTACTTATTTATAACTAGGGATTTGTGGAGTCTCACTGCTGGCTGCAAATGGAAAACAAAAACAGAGAACTTGCTCTCCATCCTGAAACGGGTTGTTCAGGTTTTCTCTTTGTGGATTCCTTAACAATAACGCTCTGATTAAGACGTTAAATTGAATCAGGTGACGAATATCAGAGTGCTGATTACATTCTGGGGCGTTCGTTCAAATTACATGTTGCACTAGAATCTGCAAATTAAAAACATTCTGCTTCGTCTCATAATAAATATCAGTAAGACCTACAACTAATGCTGATGGGAGTATGGTTATTAAACCCATAGCTTTGGAACTGTGTGGGGACGACTGCGAACATATCTAATAAAGTAGACAAGTTATCGTTCTTCACGTTATTTCATGTAATCTTCATTTAACATGTTTGAGGAGCTTCAAGAATTTCTTGTTCATACTCGGTGCTTTTATTCTGCGGACAGCAAATAGTGCAGACATTAAACCAAACGACTATCAGGCATAGACAGATGTTGATTGTCAGAGTTGCTGATTGCCGAGTATGCACAGGTAAGCTTGTAATCATTATGGCTTATACACACACACACTGATACTCCCTGCTAAAATAAATTCAACAATGCAAACAATCTCATTTAGATGCAAATACCTTTTTGTCCCACTGTTGGTGGAGGTAGCGCAAAAGAATGTTTGTTTTCTCTGTGACGATAACTGTGAAGAAAGGGCACAAGAAAGGACATTTATTTATCAATAGATTCTCCACTTATCCTCCACATATGCAATAACACATCACCTGAACACTTACTCTGCTCTGATGGATATTCCCGTGTTGGCAGATAAACTGACGGCCTTCTATTCTGTAACAGATTATAAAGACTTTGAAGATACAATTCACAACTGTACGAGGGGCATTCGAGTCAAACCGCGATCTCTGACTGTGCAGAATAACAGAACACAATTATTAGAGTAAAACTAGCTTTTTTCCCCTCTCTATATAATCCCTTGCTACAATAATGCACTTATACCAGAGTTTCACTAGTGCTTGGATAGCATCAAGGTACAAAGTTTTCTCAGTAAGCCGGAGCCATGATCGGACTGCCTGGCCTTCCGTGTCAAAACGTTCCTTTAACTCACTGGAGATTAGCAATCTTCTGTTACAATTAAAGGCAGGGAGCCTTGTCGGTACCCAACGTGCCTTTTGGAAATGCAGGTGTTCGTGAATGACTGTGTGCAGTTCCCACAGACAGATACATTCATCCTGCAAGTTGACAAGTTATCTGTAATTTTTATTTTTATTTTTACAGATGAGGTGTTTTATTCACTGAACGTAAACAACTGTACTGGTCTTAACATTTACAGACATACAGACTTCTTTAAAACATTTGCACCTCATCACCATACAGCCCTTAAAGTCTTCTGTAAATGTCAATCACATTTTCATTGCTCTGCTCATGAGATGACATATCCTGGGTTGACTCGAATGTCTCTCGTAATTAAATACAATTAAAGACACAACATTCACAGCATATCTACTGCAGACTGGTATGACCAATACCACATCTGTCAAGATGTGATGCTCACTGAGGCAACATCACAGTGAGACAATATCACATTTTGAAATGAAAAAAAAAAAAAAAAAAAGATAAATACATTTTAAAAATACCTACCGATGCTTTGCACACAGAGTCTGCATGGAATCTACTGAAGTTGGTCTTGTTGTAAACAGGGAGACCTTTTAAGAAATCCGCCTGGGAATGACAGAATTGTTATACGTATGAAATTTTACATTAGGACACTCAATATACAAGGGTGAACAGGAAAAAAAAAAAAAAGGTGGGATTTATCAGAATAGATGGGAAGCCTAAAAGAAAGGTGAAAGAAATCCCAACAACTTCTTTTTCTGTTATATTTCCAGCAGAACATGCCTCTTTGCACACAACGCGAATCTTATCGGATCAGCATCCATGTAAACAGAACGAACAGTATTTAACTGGACAAACACAAAACTAGTACAGGATGAAACATCAAACTCGTTTTTGATATGTTTGAGTGAAATTAACAACAATAAAAATATCAAATATTACCTTAAATACCAATTTTGATTTCATAGGCACTGTTGTGAGTGCAGGCCAAAAAAAATAGTCGCACACTTTAAGCTTTCATTCGAAAAACCTTTAGGTTTGATTACAGCACACAACGTGGTGATTAGTTCACGTGTGAAAATGATTTCTCATGCTCCCAGACACACACGTTCACAATTTGAGTACTGGAATATGCCTGTGCCATCAGAGAAGAAACAATCCACCGATATGATAACCTGGTCATTTAGGATATTCAGCTCGTCGGCTGACTTCATCTTATAGCCACATAACGTTGCTGACCAACTAAAGCAACCTCAGATCATAACATTTCCTCCAGAGGGACACTATACACGACGGGTGCATCGCTTCATGCACTTCCCTTCTTACCCCGACGCACTACTGCTTGCTCTGAAATAGTGTCAAATCTGGACTCATCAGACCACATGATCTTTTTACATTGCTCCAAGCTCCAATCTTTATGCTCCTTAGCGAACTGAAGCCTTTTTCCTGATGTCTCATTAACAAGTGGTTTTCTTACAGCCATACAGCGTTTCGGTCTAACAATCATTTTATGTGTGTATTAAACATAACTATAAATTTTTACTATGATTTTTTCCCCTCCTTCTGACCACATTTCTTGTTGACGATTGACGGTTCAGCACTATCCTTCCAGTTCCAGTAATCTCCTTAGTTGTTGTCTTTGCTTGATGAAGCCCGATAATTTGATCCTTCTGAAATGCTGACTTTTCCCTCTTTTTGACAGGACAGTGTATTATAAGCAAACACTCGCAGGGATGGGTCCACATGAGAATATGATTCAGTAGTGAATAATTGCTGTATATTAATCAGAGCTCAGGGTGACGTACAGGCCATTTAAGAGATGCAAACAGATAATCACTGTGGTCATATTCATAATCTTTTATAACATGTTCACTCTGGTTTGTTTATTTACTTATGTATTTGTTTGTTTGTTATAGCCAGAGATAAAGCCGGTGTGTGTTTTTGGATCAGCCTGGGCGTTTCCAATATCCATGTATAAGGAAAACTGCTTAATATGTATTCAAGAAACGTTAAGATGCAAAGTTTGAACAGTATATACAATAAATAAGATTAAAACTATGGTGTTGTTGATCTGCTCGAGTCAGAAACACCACAGACAGCTGAGAAATCCAGGATGAGTCCAGAGCGATAGCAAGCAGCTGGCTCAGCTCCTATATTACTAGATCCACTTCTAACGTAAACAGCATGCTAATTAAAAAAAATATAAATAAATATACATTAGCAGAATTATTTGACATGCACATACTAACGATTTGATGTGATTACAGCTAATCAAATAGGCCAGCGCACGGATGCACGCGCACATACACACATACAAAACCAACCGGCTAACCCTAGCAACGTTAGCCAAGTTAGCTTGAGATATCACGTAGCTCAGTATGATGAAATAAAATACAGCTCTACGTCAGGTAGCGATTATGTCTCTCTCTAAAAGAACACTAAAAGAAATTCTATCCACTTACTTTATCCATTGTGACACTGTAATTAGGATCCAAGAGCCCTGGAAACCCCCAGCACTCGCCGCTATGCTAGCACAGCAGGATTACACGGCTAGCTCGTGTAGCTAGCTCACACAAGCACAGGGCCAAAACTAATTTTATACCGACAGGTTGTTCACCCGGCTCGCATTCAGATAACTGACGGATGTAGGCAGAACTATTCCGAGTCTTCCGGTCGTGTCTGTCAAATTCACAGAAAACTAACAATGAAGAAATATAGCCACAAACAACAATTAAACAACAAACATTAAGCGGACGTGTAAGTAGCCGACAAACTGAACCTAGCGGAGAGCGGGTGGGTTGCCAGGTGTGGGAAATGTACACACATTCTTCATGTGAAAGTCGCTAGAAGTCGCCATGACTTCACAGACAAAATTTATTTATTTATTGGTTCATGATTCATAATAATTAAATAACACGTGTTCAATCAATCAGTTTATTATCACTCTTACATTATGCACAAGTAAATGATTATTAAGTCATGTTACAGCTGTAACTTTACTGTCTGGCCAAAAATATCACACACTTTAAGATTTAATTTAATCACCAATGAATTCTCATGTTCCCACAACCACTCTTTCACAGTTTCTGTGTTCCTGGATTATGCCTGTAAAATCAGAGAAGAAAAAACTCCATACATGTGACAACCTGGTCATTCAGTACATTCAGGTTGTCAGTTGACATATTTTGCCCCATAACATTGGGCAACTGAAGCAACACACCAGATCATGACACTGCCTCCAGACCCTTGTACAGTGGCCACTATGCATAAGGGGGGGCATCACTTCATGTGTGTCCCTTCGTACTGTCACTCTGGAATAGGGTCAGTCTGAACTGACCACATCAGATCACATGACCATTTCCCATTGTTCCAAGTAGCAAACTGAAGCATTGTTTTTCCGATAAGCCTCTTTAATAATGGTTTAAAGTGTTTTTCGCTATTAAACATAGATATGGCATTTATTGGGGCAGTGATGCATCAGTGTGTTAGGGCTCTGAGTTACTGTTTATGATGGCGCCCTAGGTGGCTGCCGTCGCGACTCTGTGGTCGCAAAAGTAATTTCGCTGCATTATGACTGTGTATGTGACAATAAAACTTGAAACTTGAAACTACTGTTTGAGCCCCAGCTCCGCCTCTGCTGTCGGGCCCTTGAGCAAGGCTCTTAACCTTGTCTGCTCCAGGGGCGCCTTATATAATTACTAACAAAGCTGGGATATGCAAAGAATGAAGATTTTCACTGTGCAGTAATGTATATGTGATGAATATAGGCTGAATTTATTGTCTTTTTTTTTTTTTACCATGCAACTTTATCAAGAGTTTTGATAATGCATTAAGGGTTTTTAACCCAATTCCCGTAATTTCAAATATCATTAGTTGTTTTCTTTGCTTGATGCAGGCCAATAATTTGAACCTTCTGAAATGGCAACTTTTTATGGTCAGCGAGTATACTACCTACATGTGAGGTTTGCAGTTATGTAAGAACAAGGATTATTATAACTACAATGGGGTTACATCCTGATAAACCAATCTTATGTAGAAGATTTGCAAGTTAAGTCATTAATACAGGTTGGGGGCCACACGTGTTATTGTGCATATACTACAGAATTTGCCAGCAATTTTCATGTTAAATTTATTAGTGAATAATGTTGCATATTTTAATGGTTTACAGTTAAAGTTGATGTTGTGAAACATCAGGGAGAAAAATTACTTCCTGTTCTCAACCATATTACAGATGTGATAATCATTAACTCATCATTCTCCCTCCCCCTCTCTTATCTCAAAATACGGCCTGTAATTTTACCAAGAACACAGAAAGTATAAACTTTAACTTTGACGACGCACTTACAATGACACCTTCTCCTAAAAAAAAGTCTGCCTATTTTAACCTCATGACAGATGAATGTCCTCATATATGGACCTGAAATTTTCTCCCATCTACACAGTATATCCCTGTGTGAATTTCATACTTGCAACGCTCATATAATGATTACAACTGACTAACTGTCAATTGTTAACTGCCGCCAGATTAAAGCTACTTATGGAAGGATATGTGTTGGCGGAGCAAAATAACTAGTTAAATAAAGAAACATATTAACAAAAATAAAACACATACACTATTGACAATAAATGGTATTTGTAAATCTGTTGCATAAAAGTAATATCAAACTCGTGGTCTTGCTGTTGTACTGAATATGCCTTCTGCCTACGACTATATCACAGCCATGCTGATATTCAGCACAACAGCACTCCCTCTTGTGTGATATTAGTATGATTAAGTATAAGATATTAAATATCTTCTTTATTTCTAATGAATGTATCTTATGAGTTTCGTGAACATCAATGTCACTTAAAAGAATTGAGAGACAGACAGAGAAACTGTAAATTTAAAACTGTTTATTATTCCATTTCAGGTCTTACAAAAATATGACAAAAAAAAAAATCAGAAATAAATAAGACCATTTCCTATGATCATTTTCTTTGAAAATGAAAGAAACTTTACAAGTGGTGTTTTGGAAGAGCATGTTAGTTTGTGAGGTTGCCTTCAGAGAAGGAATTCTACACATTTCAGTACTACTAGGCTCTCTTCTTCCACTGTCTGTAACCGCACATATCCGCTTCTGAGTGGCAATTTCTTAAAAGCAAATATAAATCAATAGCCCATTAATTATTCACAGTAGGGTCGAACATAAACCACGGTTCCTAAGTCACATGTAAGGTATTCTTATATATTAGTAAAAAATAAATGTCTGATCTTATTAAACAACATTAACTGGTGATGACAATAACTGCTGGACAAATATGACAGAAACCTTGCAGCATTCATATTGTTCTTCAGTTCAACTAAGACACCAAATTCAACGTTTTTGCTCTAAATACAGAGTAACACTCAAGATAATAGGGTAGGAATGGTAGCTTATCATCTCATATTTGTAGAACCCAGACGCCGTGCCTCGGTATTATTTCACTTTGCTCAGAATAAGAGACTTTTTCTGTCGAGGAAATATTGTCATTAATAAATAATGAAATTGAAATGAAAATCTATTTTAAACCCACAGTTATATCTACCTGTCCAAAAAATATCATGTATGTTTCCTTAATACTCCAGAGAATTTTTGCTTTGTTGAGAATTACAATTAGACTTTGCTAAATATCACTTTTTAATTGTTGTAGTTCAAAATACTTGATTGATTATGAAATGTCATTGCTTTTTAAGTGTCTTGTGTTTTTTTTATTTTTTTTTATACACTTTTTAAGGCATTAAATACTGCCATGGGAGTCACTATTAACTCTAAATAGCTAAATACTATAAAATAGTTGACAGGAAATAGTTTGGTAGTTGGTTTGTGATTATCATATCATTTGTATTATAATAAAATCTAGATGCAATATTCAAAAACTTAAACGTAGTCAAACTTAGAGGGATGAAATTGTTTAAAATATTAAAAATCTCCCAAAATTGACCATTTCTGTTTCAGACCCAATGGAAGCACGGAGCCGATTCAGGAGGTTTGGATAGGGCTAACAGATGGGCTGTATGAACACCATAACACATAAAATTTAACATCGCAAAAGACCAGATACCTAGTTAAAATTTGACTTTTTGACATTACTCAACATTCAGGACATAAAACCTCAGATCTGGATGAATAAGGATTATTGTTCAGGCTGACATATTATTGCAACAGTTATTTGAGCCAACTCTGTTAATGAAATGAGGAAATAAGTGCATAGTTCCTGTTACTCATCACATTACTATAATACTAAATAAAACTGATTATTTTATTCCCCCCGTTCTTTTCACACAAAAATGTCATCAAAAATGTCATCAAATCACATGTATCTTACTGATAACAAACAGAATTGCTTTAGTTCTAATCCATCGATGGGCATATCAGGAGAATCTTTAATTAACTGGCTTATCATTCCTTTTACATCATTTGTCTTTTGTCCATTTTTTATTTTGGGAAATTCTAATAAATCATGAAAAAACCCCAATGCAAATTGTTTGCCGTTCCAGCTTGGGGTCAATTCCATTTCAGTGATTTTTAATTCCTTTGCAGTTCAGTCCATGAGCAGATTGCTGAAATCCAACTATAGGCTACATTTTAAAGCTGATGATTGTTTTAATATGATTACAAAAATGAATTAATACTGAATTAATGGAACCGTAATCACCTTCTGTGTGCAGCACTGAAACACTGTTGGAATTATATGTATTCTTCTATTTTCAATTAACTGGTCGTCAGAGCTGCAATGAGTTTTTTTTCCCCGCAAACTAAATGTATCTTCTGCTAAAATATTTGAAGCAGTTATGGCTTTACAAACAAACTTTATCACCACGCACAAAGTATTTCTGTTTTGCTTTGGCAAGTAATGAAATCAGCAGGTAATGAAATCAAAATAATAAAAAACAACAATGTAGGAATGAATAGGCAACATAAACAGGGTAGACCGAAGATAGAGAAAGCACCAAGATGTACAGAAACCAGATGGGTTAATAATGCTTCTGTAGTGCATTGCAATGAAAACAATAATTAAGCATTTGCATACATTATGAGGCAAGCTGGTGTTTTCCTATTCTTAGATTAGGAAGTCCTTCCCTCCCACCAGCAGTAGGATTTAGTGCAAAATGTTCTCTGAGGCTGCAACTAGTATGAACTGTGGAAATGGAAATGCTACGCATTACTACACTTCCCCAAAGGATCCCTTTTGCAAGGCAATGCTTGTATTTTATGATGGTCCAGCAGGCTTTTGAGTTGCAAATCAAGGGAATGTCTTCATCACAAATTGAAAAAAAAAAAATAAAAATCACTCCTCCATACCAGCGTAAGAGCCAAAAAATTGAACGTTCAGGTCAAATGCTATACTCTAGGTTCAGTACTCTATTAAGATGCACAGGAGGATTCATACGCACACATTTTTTACTTTTTTTTATTATTTTTTTTACATTTTTTAAAATTTTAGTACCATGATAGTCCTGACCTCCAGCATTTTCTACGTATATTTTCGGCTATACTAACAAAGTAGGGAAACGTCTTTTAAAGCAGCTATCTGCACTTTTTCTCCCATAAGAGATTGTATTTTGAAGTATCCCCACATACACTATACTAGCACGTTCACACTTTGCCCATGCCACGCTTGCCTCAAGGTTTTACGCAGTTCTACACGTTCGGAATGACTCCTGGCTGTTTCTCACAAACCTGCGTTTCTGTCATTCAAAATAGAAATATTGCATTTTTTTAATTCAGTTCGAAACTATATGTTCGAGTGATGCAGGAATTTCTCTAACTTGCAGGTTTACAGCACCTCTTTATTCATGAAATACTGCTGCAATCGCTAAACTAGTTCAGCTGCTTTATGTATAAAAGTTTTCATGATTAAAAACACACAGCTCAAACCGATAATGTTTATCAATCTGTGGTGTTTCTTTTTTCTTTTTTCAAGGTCTGACTGTATGATATAAAACTGATGGGAAAATATTTTTCAAATGAAGGGTGCTTAAAATGCTTACAATTATCCGACCATGATAATTTAAAACTGCAGGATTCTTTAAGGAATATAATTTTCAAAATGCATTAGAAACGCAGCTCATGCATTCCTGTGTATTGTAGACAAAAGGCATTGTGTGTGTATGTAGGGGAGGGGGGGTGGGCGTTGGAGTCATCAAAAGCCTATGCTCCTCAGCAAAAAAAAAAAAGAAAAGAAAAAAAAACAACACTATTTCATTTTCCCCACAGTATTACTTCACAGCCTCTAGGCTTAGTCTTTCACTGTGCTGACGGGCACTGAGAGAACCTTCTGTTTCCCCTTTGTTAGTCAGTTTTCTACAGTAGGTGTTCCTATTGGACTTAGATTTTAGGGCCTGAGGACTCAGAGTCTAATACGTTTCCATTCTCCAGTTCCTCTTCCCCTGGGGATGGGATCTCGTCTGGCACATCATTGAGATCAGACCTTGTTAGCGGCTTCTCCCCTGGCTGTACCCCCTCCCCTGGTTTTGTGAGCTGAGCCCCATTCATACATGCCCCACCATCTGATTTCCCAAAATTGAACAGTTTCCCAGGATTGAAAGATTTGCTGGGGGACTGAGATCTCTCCTGTCCGAGTGCAGCCATGCTAGGATTGGCAGAAGCGGAAGCTGCTGTTGCTGCTGCTTCCTTTTTGTTTTCTGGAGACTTGAGGAACTTGAAGCTAAGGAAGCCTGGGAGCTTCGGTTCGGTCCCCGTTGGTGACTGCGGCGAACGAGCCGTGCCAGAGGAAAACTTGCTCTGCAGAGGGATGATCTGTTTGAGTTTCATTACGTTGTTGTTGGCCAGCAGCGAGCTGGGTCTCTTCGGTTTGTCGCTTACAGAACCTCCACCCCCACCTCCTGACCTGGATTTACCTCCTTGACTCTTTTCATGATGGTGGTCACCTCCAGAGGCGTCTGGCCGACCGTCGTCTCGCTCCCGCCGGGCCTGGTACTCAGCTTGCCGCTGCCGTTCTTCCTCTTCTCTTTTTCTTCTCTGCTGTTGCTGGAAGTGCTGCTGTGCTTGGCGCTCATGTTTCTGCCAAGGACCAAACACACATGCATAACATACCAGCAGGGGAACTGAAACATAAAAAGATTTTTGAAGCCTGCTAATGAACGAGATCTACCTTGAATGCCTCCCTGCGCTGAAACTCTAGTTTGGCCATTTCTTCGCTTACCCAGCTGGGGATGTCGGGAATTGCCACATGAATTACGTATTTCAGTAAGATAGCAAAGTGCTGCATAGTGAACAAAACAAAAAGTACACTATGTAATAGAATATATTATTGGAGATAACAACAAGCTTATGAAACAGTGTATATGTGGTGAGCATGTTTACCTCTAAGATTACGATCGAGATGATAGCCATCTCAGGGCTCAGCCAAGGGAAGAGCCTTTGTAGCTGCCCACATTGCCCAATCAAGTAACAGTTCACGATGATTGCTATCAGACCCATCGCCTCCATCAGTGTCTGTACAACAAAACATAGTCATGCCATTATCTTTCAACACACCGTAAAAACTAGTTTAGAAAGTTTGTGTCTTTTTGTTGATGTTAATGCTATTCCAACCTGCCACTGGCCAATGCTTGCCACTCTCATGCCGAATGGCCTCTGGAGGCCAGTGCAGAGCTTGAAGGCATCACTGCGGATCTCGATGATGTTGTTAATGAGGGCACACATGGCTGCCAGTGGGAAGGCAGAGGAAAAGAGCACCACGTAGCCAAACTGAATAAACATTTCCTGGTAATCCTGGAATGTGTCCTAGAAGATCAAAAACGTTAATTTGATCACACTGCTTTACTTAATCACACCTCAAGGACATGAAAGCAACAGGAAATGATGGATGTAAAGAGGGTGGGGTCTCCATGGATCGGCTTGTCTCTTTGTTTGGCACGCCCCATTGATGCTTAATCGGATTGACATCTGAGGGGATGGGGGCCAGGTTGGTGGCCTTGGACTCTTTGCCTGCCTGGCCACATGTATGATGTGCTGTGATGTACTGGGTATTCTGGTGCTTTTCTATCATGGCCAGCGTTGACTTTTTCAGCGAGTTGTGATGCATTGGGTTTTCTGTGGGATCGGACCAGAATGGCTACACTTTGCTCCCCACAGGAATAAATGATCCTTGGGTGGTGATAATCCTATCATCAGTTTATTGGCATATAATGTTATGGATGGTTATGATCTGTGTATTTAAACATAAATAGGCCTTAGATATCTATATTAAAACACAATTTCTCACAATTAAACCTATTATGTCTGACTTAAGGTATTTTCTAAGATGCGATGATCTTTATTTTTATTTAAGGCTTGATGTTAATGGAAAGCAAATACTCATTAGTTTTTATATAAATAAATGTTCCTTAAATGTGACCTATACTCTCAGACCTTTTTCTTACAAAGCCCCAAAGTTATGGAATAGCCAGTGGTGTCAAAAGTATTCACATTCATTACTTGAGTAGAAGTATGGATACTAGGGTTTAAAAAGACTTCTTTAG
>JAQMYL010000007.1:7308294-7337956 GCA_030014365.1 Clarias pachynema | reverse complement strand
GGTATCGGCGAGTACTGAAATGCAAGTACTCGTACTCGTACTCGTTTTCCAAAAAAGTGGTATCGTCGCATCCCTAGATGCAACTATGTGCCTTCACCATCAAGCTACTTTTCTCTCACACTTCGAGTTCCTTCAGCGAGACAGATGCTGCAACCCATTTGATATTCACAAGAAGCGAGTAAAAGGTAAGCCTCTTTTAATGCATGCCCTTTCATTTGACAGTTGAAATGAGGGGTTGCCACAGCGAACCATCAATCCGCACAACAACTTGGCACAGGTTTTATGCTGGATGCCCTTCAACCCTCCCATTTTATCTGGGCTTGGGACTGGCACTGCACACAGTGGACAATGGGGCTCGAACCTAGATCCTCAGATCCCTAAACCAACAACCTAGAGCCTTAGCTGCATGAGCTACCACTCCCCCATAATAAAATGGGGGATAAAATGGAATAATACTTGTGAAACTGGTGATTTAGATTTAGATTACGTTCATATTACATGAAGACAGACAGCGGATGTCCATCAACTGCACCCTCATACATTTACAAATACACGAACACGCAAGAATACAGTAAACCTCAACAGTCAAGGACTGTTTACAATTCCCAAGACATCATCATTTGCAGTATGCAAAAGCTGCAACTAAAACATTCTGAGTGGCTTCAGTATCACGAGTGGGTGGGAGCTAATGTGCCTAGCATACTACAGTTTCAGAAAAATATGAGAGAAAAAGAAATAAATAAAACTCGAGAGACTGTTAAAACATGTTCTTTGAGATTAAAACTCGTTATTAGGCATCTTGGAGACACTCCAGATCAAAACACTGGCTTTATCTCCATAATATAGCCACACACACCAAAAATCTCTCAGTATCAGCAGCATCAAAACACACCAGACCTCACAACTCATCAGTTAGTTACAGTCTAGCGTCCATATGGAATTCATTAGTCTGATGAAGGCATGTGAAGCGTAACAGATGATATTTCTTTTTTTTATTTTTATTCAAAGTTTATTGGGGATAACATTTCCAAAATTATACACAACTTTTAATACAATGAAAACCCCCCTTTTTCCTTTACAGTTCACTCATGTACTACAGTTATGTATTTTTTTTTTTCTTAAAAAAAAAAAAGACAACTATATTACACAAAACATACTAGGGTGCATTTATTACTATAAAATTAAAATTAGGTTATATTAATAAAAAAAACTAAGTATTTTGTATTGGTGTTTCGGGGAGTTATACCGCTTCCATTTCCCCCAGATTTGTTCAAATTTATCTTACAGTAGCCTCATGGAGAAGATGTTTTCCAATACAAAAATGTCATAAATTATATAATACCAATCTTCAATAGTTGGAGTATCTGGTTTACACCTTGTTTCCTTGTTACAGCTTTTCTAGCTGCTACACTTAACAATCCAAAGAGACGTTTTGATTTGAAATTCAAGACTGTGGAAACCCAAAGAAGAACTCATCCCAACTAAAACTAATGCTTTTCCCAAATATTGTTACTAATTCTGTGTGGATTTTAGACAAAAAAAATATGAATTTTTTGGCAGGAACAGAACAAGTGATAGTTATGAGAACCGCAATTTCTCCATCAACTGGAAGATCACAAATGATGGATCTTCTGAGCTGGAGAATTTAAAAAATCTACTGAGGCTTTTCCAGGCAAATGTTCTCCAAGACACTGAGCTCGTTATCATTAAAATTCACAAAACTTTGTCCAATTAGTCTCTGATATATTTTTGCCTGCATCTCTTACCCATTTTTGTCTTATACAGTATACTGTATGTGGTGTTTATAGTTTTTTCCTTTTGAAGTCCCCTGTAAAGTCTTGAAATTACCTTAAGCCCCGAGTTCATTGTGTAGTCACTAAGAAAAATCTTCAATAGATCATGATCAAATGCTTTTGGTTATAGAATGTTTTATAAAATGTAGAACCTGGAGAAATCTGAAAAAAAAATCACTATTGTTCTAATTATTATTTAATGTGTGAGAAAATCATGAGTAAAGAAGGTACATGAAGTAAGGCCCGATTTGCCCATCCCCGGTAATTTATAGCGAATTTATTTGGAGTAAAGTCGAGATCATAGGGGCATCATCTCAATATCTTTATCTCTTCTATTAAGTTATTTTTCTTAACAATTTTCAACCATATTTTAAGAGAGAGATTGATCCATTTATTACCTTTTTCTTTCAAGTCCTTCATTATTATTTTCTTTTTTAATTCCCTAACCGTACTTGTATTGGAATTGCCCCTGATATGTTTTGTTCAATTTCTTTCCATCTTGCTTGATAATCCGAATTTCACTAACAAATCAAGGTTCTCAGATACTGAATTTCAGTACCAGATGTATAGTAAATTAGTACCAAAACTGGCATTCCCGTTTCCACCAATAGTCACTGCCACCAAGAGATCATCATTCAAATCAGTTTAATTTCAAGCTAAGGCTAAACATGTCAGGATCGCCACAGAGAACATTTTGCACAGAACTTTTTTTTTTTTTACTACAGTGGCACCTTGGCATACGAAAAGCCCCACCTCATGAATTGTCGCCTTACGAATTGAAAATTTGCAAGAAATTTGTCTCGGCAAATGAAGCATTTTCAGCATAGGAGCGACCAAACAGCAGCTAAGTTGCGCGTACATCCGAGAGCCATTTAAAACATGTTTGCGACAGTGGAAAGCCAAGCAAGATGAGTTTACCTTATTTTTGCATTTTGTGCATGATTTAGTGAAGACCTCGCATACACCTATGTCTTCACTATGGTGCCAACAATGTTAGCAAGGATGATAGCAAGAAAAAAAGGAAACCAATTTCATGTTTAAAGCAGCCGGTACCAAGAGGAATCATAAATCAAGGTTAAGTTAGGTTTTTATTTACATGTCTTTTTAAAATGTTTAGATTGTTCTTAGATGCAAAAATACGATTATAGTGTTAGAAATGGGTAAGATTGGTAATATTTTAGGGTGGCTGGAACCGATTATCTGCATTTACATTATTTCCTATGGGAAAATGCATTTTGCAATATGAAATTTCGCCTTAAGAACAGAACGGATTTATATGACGAAGTGCCGCCATAATTTTTTAGACCATCATCAGCAACTAATTAGCACTTTTAATGATTTTTGCATTATTTGCATTCCAGTTCCATCCCTGTGAAAAGTTCACAAGTTAACAGTAAACAAAGTAAAACAAATGCTGCATCCGTCACAAGTCAAAGTGCTGAAATGTCAACACTATCCTGCAAATTTGTCTTCTTTGGTTACAACCACAACAGAAGTGTTGGCCAGTTTTATCACATTTGCAGTCAGCAACTTTTTAAAGTTTTAAACAGCATGTATTCTTACTGGCTACTAAGGCTGCATGACCGTTCCTAAAAATGTCGAATGAAAAAATTTTTTCCATGGGAATTGAGATCACGATTCGCTCACACAATTCTCATTTCTTTCAACCACACCATTTATTACATTCAAGTAAAAAAAAAAAGAAAAAGAAAAAAAAAAGACTGGCTATGCAGGTTTTTCACCTTTCTTGCGAAAAAAAAAGTCACAACCCTTGACAAAGCTGCTGACAAACATAATACACTTAGCCAACTACAGTACTTCATCTCCGTATGCATTAGTTTATATAATTATTATTTTTATCCGCATAAGGTAAATGTCACAGAGTTTATTATTTAGATTGAAAATACATCATTTACAATATTGAATGTAATGTTGTCAAAGATTTTTTTGCTCTGTCTTGTGTGTGCACAAGACAACCTTATACGGACAAATTTAACAACACTACAACCCAAAGTATATATATACTAGCGGCAAAATGCAGCAACAGAAGAAAATGTAATGGTTTGACACAAGCGCATTGAGGGGACACAGAGAGCACTGAAAGGAGCCCATCAGAAACAGGTTATTAGAAAGTACCCCTCTCTAGCCTCTGACTGGCTGGTATTGTCCCTACTTTAGCCTCAAATCGGCTGGAATTGAGCGAGTACAGCACTGTGATATTAAGAGAGTGGAAATACAGTTTGAGCGAAAGGAAAGAAAAATCGAAGCTCACGCGAGTCAAAGGTTGAGTGAGTGAAACTAAAATCTTAGTGAAAAGGT
Organism: Clarias pachynema; assembly: GCA_030014365.1. NCBI lineage: Eukaryota > Metazoa > Chordata > Actinopteri > Siluriformes > Clariidae > Clarias > Clarias pachynema. The sequence continues at coordinate 7,333,844 of JAQMYL010000007.1, read as the reverse complement.
TTTTGGCATGAAAATAACAGCAAATTACTGCAACTTCACCAAACAAACTGACTAGTCTATTTAGGTCTGCCTCCGTGTTACACGTCACGTGAGTGACAGCGGAACGCTGTAAATGAGGAAGAGAGATGAGAGAATAATCAAGTCGTATAACCGAATCATTGGCTAATCTCTGGCCTGATTGGTGAATTAATAGTGTTTCTTTCTACACTGAATGAGTGTGACCAATGAGTGTGACTGAAACAACATCTGGGATTGTTGTCATGTAAATAAGTGAATGCAGAGTGATCTGAATGAAGGGAAATACATGCAACTGAACTGGAATGAGATTTCGTGTATGTATGAAGCTGGAAATAATGGTTCATTTAAAGGATTTGTAAACATTATTAGGTTCTGCCACCCTTTATTCTGGTTCTGCTACCATTTTTACAACGGTAAATGAGGAGAGTGTCTTTTCACTGCAAGAGAAGACAACTTGAAGTATGACTCCCAAATAGAGTTCCTTCAATGTACTGTATAAAATGATCCCAATTCAATACATTAAATTGACATCACAGCACCAAAATACACGTAAACAAAGAAAAACCTTTAAATACAGTGGCGTGAAAAAGTGTTTGCCCCTTTAATGATTTCTTATTTTTCTGCATGTTTGTCACACTTTAATGTTTTAGATCATCAAACAAATTTAAATATAAGTCAAAGATAACACAAGTAAACACATCATGCAGTTTTTAAATGAAAGTTTTTTTTTTACTATTAAGGGAAAACAAAATTCAAAACTACATACACCTGTGTGAAAAAGTGTTTGCCCCCTAAACCTAATAACTGGTTGGGCCGCCCTTAGCAGCAACAACTGCAATCAAGCGTTTCGATAACTTGCAATGAGTCTGGTACAGCGCTGTGGAGGAATTTTGGCCCATTCATCTTTGCAGAATTGTTGTAATTCAGCCACATTGGAGGGTTTTTGAGCATGAACGGCCTTTTTAAGTTCATGCCACAGCATCTCAATTGGATTCAGGTCAGGACTTTGACTAGGCCAGTAAGTGTGACAAACATGCAAAAAAATAAGAAATCAGTAAGGGGACAAACACTTTTTCACACCACTGTAGGTTATATTGTATATACAAGTATTAGCTTTAGATGAATCAACATATAGACATATTCCTTTGATAAATCTAAAACACTGAATATATAGTTTACTTCATGAGAAAGAAAATATACATCACTTATCTAAGTTAGCTGCCTAGCAAGTTGCTAACAAAACCTGAACACAGAGGTGTCCGGTTTCACACTTCGTCTTTCAAATACAACAGGGTTAAACATGACGTAATTCTGACTGACAAATTCCTGCTGAGGATAAAATGCTGAATTATATTTTTAAAAAAAACATGTTTATATGACTTTTCAATTCTGTACAAATTGCACATCTCTGAAGAGATATTTGGCGGCACGATGGCGTAGTGGTTATCAGTGTGGCCTGCCGTCTCCAGGGTCAAGAGTTTGATTCCCACCTCAGGTCTGTTAGCAGAGTTTGCATGTTCTCCCTGCGCTTTGCGGATTTCATCCCGGCATTCTGCATCCCACAGTCCAAAGACACGGAGATTAAGTGCATGCTCGTGTGCCCCTACATGAATTGGCCAAAATGTACCCCAAAATGAATTCCAAATTCCTAGGGCCACATACCTTTTGCTCTTTATCCTAGCTAATATAACCTCATACGATGCTGTCTCACTCATTAGCACTTTCTACTCATGAAGTGTCGGTTGTGTGGGTGATTTCCAGCGTCTCAATATAACTCTGGCAGCTGAGACTACTGTACGCCAGCCATGAGAACTGAATATTCACTTTTTGTCAGATTTCTATCTCTCGAAAGGCATATTCAGGGGGAAGCCGGGACAGTTATCCCTACCTATGTCCCTGGAAATCCCAGTACTTTCAAACTAAATGGTTTAACCATAGAGCACTCCCACGTGCGATGCATAATGATGGCTGTTTCTTTATTGCATTTGCAACATGTACTGCTACTTATTAATCCTGTTTTGAAAAACCTACATGGTATCTAGCAACACCAGTGTAGAATTTTATATTGAATAAATCTGCCTCTTGTTTTCCTCATATAGAGTCACATTCAAAAGTAAGTACCTCTTTTATTTCTATGTGTTTTTGTTTAAAAATATAATAACAATTATCTGATCATAGCAGGTCTCAGTATTAGGTGAATACAATCTCAAACAAACACCAACATATAACTTTTTTTCACTGTGAAATTATTTATTTCAGAAAAATGAAACCAAAAAGAACAAAAACATGTGGGAAGCACTAAGTACCCCCTTACTGCTTCCACACGATTCAAGAGGGTAAGTTGCGCCCAGGTGCTGCTATTTATCAGCCCTTGATTAATTGATCATCAGCAGGTGCGCAGACCGCTATAAAAGTAGACATTTTGGCAGTTTGCTGGTCTGGAGCATTCAGGTGTGTGTTAGTACAATGCCAAAAAGGAAATACATAAGCAATGGTCTTAGAGAAACAACTGTTGATGTACATCATGCTGGAAAGGGTTGCAAAACCATTTCCAAGCAATTTGGACTCAATTGGTCTACAGTGAGAAAGATTATTCACAAGTGGAAAGCATTCAAGACAACTGCCAATCTTCGACATTAATCCCAAGATCAGACTGTACGATGCTCAGAGAACTACAAAGCAAACCCGACAGGACTCATTGAGCATTTTAAAAGTCAATGACAGCAAAATTAGAAGAAGACTGAACAGTTTGTTTGCAAGGGTTGCCAAGAGAAAACCTCTTCTGTCTAAAAAGAAAATGGAAGCATGACTTATGGACATATAAGACCAAAGTGGAGTTGTTTGACCTTTAACGCTCAGTGCCATGTTTGGCAAAAACCAAACAGAATTTCAACAGAAATGCCCAAATTTTTCCACAATGAAGTGAGAAACTGATTAAGTCATACAACAATCAAGTACTTCAAGTTATTGCTAAGGAGGATCTATAAGCTTTTGAATCATGCAGGGTACTTTGATTTTTATTATGTTTATAAACAAAAACACATCAAATTAAAAGAGTCAGTAATAACATTTGAACATGCCAACATTCCATTTAATATTATTAGTCCAAATCTGTTTCTGTTCCAATAATTTCATTTAATTATGGAGAAAATCCCCAGCTCTATTTAAAGCTAGGCTATACTCATGTGGATCTCGATGCACATGGAAAGTCCTGTACAGATCGGTACATAAGACAACCAGCGCCTTTTTCTTGCCAAAGAGTCACTGGATGACAATAAGACTGGTGGGGGAGAGTTCTGCTGATGGAGTTATATTAATATTCAGGGATGAAAACAAAATTTTCTTCCCGGAAACTTGTCGCGTTACTTAATGCTAAGCCCACGTGAGGGATACACGCACAGATAGCATATATTAATCACGATGAAATGAGATAAACGATCTGATCAAGTGTTTACATGGCTAATAATATGAACAGATTATCAAAGATTTACACCAACCCTCTCATTCTGATTGAAAATTCACTCCGATACAGCAGGACCGGGACGCATTTTTATAGCGATTGGGGTATTATTCATATTATTAATGGAATATTAGGGTCCATATAAATGCACCTAATTTATAAATTAAATTTTTTTTTTTACCATCTGTGCAATACTCTTAAACAAGCAGTCACAATGAGATGCTTTAACAAGCACTGCTAGCAATATGACACCGATTAGTACGTCAATGTCACTGCTGAGAATTTTATACTGACCTAATAAATTATTTTTGGTGGCGGTGGTTGTTCTATTATGGTCCTCTCTCAATTAATAGAAAAGAGTCATCAAATTGCACAAAGCAACAGAAGGGGTGCATTCAGTGCTTTAAAAACATTTAATTAAACATTTAACTAATTAAATTGTATACCCAAAAAATGACCTGTACTCTGGGTGCTCCTGCTAAAATGGCCAATGAGCGTTTTATAAAAGTACAAAATAAAAAAAGAAAATAAAAGTTGTATTGTTTTTTTTGTCACTTTTCTGCTGATATATTCTCATTAATATTTGTGTATTTTACACATATAAAATATTTTATATAATGTATAACACATATTTTATACATTATTTTTAGTAGAGTTCTTCAATTTCTCAAAGGTTTTTTCCCCCGGACATGTCGTAGCCAGCTGGCACCAGAAATCAATACCAAGTGGTCATCTTGTGTATGGTTATAACTTTTTTCTACCTTTCCTAGCCAATTTATTCGCAATTCCATATCAATCTGAATTTAAGCACATCTATTTATGGTATGATATAGCTTGTACAAGTTATAGCTTATAGAGATATGGTGCTTCTCCAAGGAAGCTTTCGATGCAAGACTTTGAATAATACTCCTAATACTACCAATAATAATAATACTAATAACAATAACAACCAAAACAAATTGTGTTTGGTCACAATCTGTATAAAAACAGAAGTCTACTGCATCAACAAGACATAGTACAATGAAGTGAGTAACAGACGGTAAATAGGAACATTACAACCTGTACCTACTGTACAGCAGCTGTGAAATAGATGGATGATATTTAGAAAAAATAAACGTCTTTTGACATTGTTTGAAGAGCAGTTTCTTTTTAAAAAGACTTTTTAAAGACTTTTTAAAATGTGTACCATCTTTAAGCTTTTCGAGTATCTGTGTTCTTTATTCAATTTCAAAAGAAACCAGTGTATTAAATAAATAAATAAATAAATATGAAATCTAGAGCAGTCATGACTTCAGGCACTTCATGGTCAACTCGTTTAAACCCATGTACCACTTACAGAGGGCCTTCTGCCACTGTTTCTGTGTTCTACCTGCTTTTGCCCATTTGGGCCACATATTCAACGAGGACCGTTTTAGAAGTGTGTTTTGGAACACAGCCAAGTGTTTACGCTGCCTAAACAGGTCATTTTCCAGTTAAAATCATAAAACAAATGCACTTGACCTTTGTTGGCTAAGAGATAATCCTTCGTGTTCAGTAGAAGCAGAACTGAAATGACAGGTGAGCGTGATGAGCTAATGCTCCAAGAACAGCCTGCGAAAACAGGGCACGTCACATTGCGGGCAGTCTGAGAGGCTCGGTCGTTTGGTCAGCTGGAGTTGGAAATTTTCTTCAAAAAGCAGAAATGTGAGGGCGTTATTCAACGTTCACCGAATGACCTTTTTAGTAAGATGTTATCCTGTGTTAGTGGAGATGTTAAAAAAAGGATGAAAAACTTGCACAAATACTACCAAAGCCTCTTATTTCTGTGCACCAATCAATTACACATTATTCTCCAAAGCCTGAAACATTAAGACACACCGCAGGTATAAATGTCTCACTATTGAAATGTATCGATGAGCAAGCAGCATGCAAATAAACTCCAAGCTTGTCACATAACTACTATAGTTATTAACCTATACTGTATCTGATTTTTTTAACATACTCATACTAAGTTAACCTCCATAGATAATATTGCTCAATCATGCCATATATTATATACACTCATGAGCCAATTCATTAGATATACCTGTTCAACTGCTCTTTAACGCAAATATCTAATCAGCCAATCACAATGCACCAACTTAATGAATTTAGGCAGGCCAAGACGTTCTGCTGTAGTTCAAACCAAGCATCAGAATGGTGAAGAAAAGTGGTTTAAGTGGCTTTGAACATGTCATGGTTGTTGGTTCCAGACAGTCTGGTCTGAGTATTTCCAAAACTGCTCATCTGCTGGGATTGTCATGCATAAACATCTCTAGGGTTTACAGAAAATGGTCTAAAGAAAAAATATCCAGTGAGTGATAGTTTTTCGATTAAAAAAAAAAAATCTCTTGTTGATGCCAGAGGTCAAAAGGAGAATGGCCAGACTGGCTCAATCTGATAGAACGGCAATAGTAACTCAAATAATATCTCACTACAACTGAAGTATGCTGAAGAGTATCTCTGAACAAACAACACATCAAACCTTGAAGCAGATGGGCCACAGCAGCAGAAGACCATGCGGGATGCCACTCCTGTCCGCTAAGAACAGGAAACTGGGGCTACAGTTCACATGATGTCACCAAATTAGAAAAACGTTGCCAGAAAAACGTCTGAGTCTTGGATTACTGCTGTGACATTAGGATGCTAGAGTCAGAATTTAGAGTAAACAACATTAAAGCATGAATCCATGTTGCCTTGTGTCAACGGTTCAGATGATGTAATGGTGCGGGGGATATTTTCTTGGTCCACTTTGGGGCCCTTAGTACCATTTAACAATCATTTAAATGCCACAGCCTACCTGAGTATTCTTGCTGACCATGTCCATCTCTTTATGACTACAGAATAAGACGCCATGTCACAAAGAGAAAATCATCTAAAACTGTTTTTTTTTTAATATGACAATAAGTTCACTAGGAAGGTAACCTCAAATGGCCTCCACAGTCACAAGATCCCAATCCATTTGGGATGTGGTGGAACTGGAGATTCACATCATGGATGTGCCGCCAAAAAATTCTGCAGCAAAATCTGTGATATTATCATGTCAATATACACCAACAACTCTATGGAATGTTTCTAGTACCTTGTTGAATCTACAGGCAGTTCTGAAGGCAAAGGCAAAATGTACCTAATGAAGTGGCTGTTGAGTGTATAACATCCTATGTACCACACATCCACGAGTATGTTATCCTCATTAAAAATCAATATGATATTCTCTGAGTTGCAGTTCCCTGGTATCTCAGAGGCTGAATACAGCTTTGTGCGTGTGAACTTAAATTATAAATGAGAAAGTGAGCCTGATTCTATGGACACACACTAACATATTAACAGCGTGAAGGTGTACAGTATGAAACAAGATATTGCATAAAGGACAATCAGAATGCATTCGAGAAGTGGAAGCAGGTTTGTTTTTAAACTTTTCCACCAATAAGAAAAAAAAAGTTTAACCATATTCTCGTGTATGACAGAAACAGGATTTATTTTATCTTAATAATAAGTTGTTTTTTTTTTTACCGTGTCATTATTTATTTAACAAAAATGAATCCAAAAAGAAAAAAAAAGAGGATAAGTTGCAGCCAGGTGCTGGTAATCATCAGCCCGTGATTAATTAATCATCAGCAGGTGTGCAGACCTCTATAAAAGCAGAAAGCTTGGCAGTTTGCTGGTGTGGGGCATTCAGGTGTGTGTTAACACAAAGCCAAGAGGGAGAGACATAAGCAATGGTCTTAGAGAAGCATTTGTTGCTGCACATCAGGCTAGAAAGTGTTATAAAACCATTTCCGAACAATTTGGAGCTGAACGTTCTACAGTGGAAAGCATTCAAATCAGTTGCCAATCTTCCCAGGAGTGGACTTCCCAGTACATTCACTCCAAGAGTTGCACCTTAGACCTTCACTGAGAATGTTAAATGTTAAAGTCCATGACAGTATAATTAGAAGAAGACTGAACAAGTATGGTTTGTTTGGAAGGATTGCCAAAAGAACAATGGACCTCCAGTCAATGTAAGGCCATCTGTCTGACAGATAAAGCTTGGTCGAAATTGTGTCATGCAACAGGACAATGAACCAAGGCACAAAAGTAAATCTAAGTCACCGGCTGAATAATAAAAATATCAAGGTTTTAAATCGGCCTAGTCAAAGTTTAATTTCTGTTAAGTAAATAATGTTATGGTTAAAAAAAGTTATATGTTGTATTTGCCTAATACTTAAACTCGCTATGATCAGATGATTTTTTTTTTTTAAAAACATGCTACTAACTTTTACACATGCGTGTATGTACATCACTAAGATTGACAATAGAGAGAGGGTATCCATCCCTCCTACCCGGTGAGCCTGGCCACATCTGCCCTCTTGGTTACCAGCTGTGGATGGCTGTATCATGATGAATGCTCTTCTGTAAGCACTGGGAATTGCACTGGGAATTGCACTGGGAATTGGAGTAGCCCTAAGTCATAATGTCACTCATGTAACTGTGTGGCCGATTTAACCAACCCATTTAGATGTTGCCTGTGTAACAAAACCAGCAGTGAACTGGAACCCAATATCTGAGTAGAATACTAACATTGGCTACATGTTTAATATCTCCTGTTCACATGCTTGACATGTTTGATGCGCGATCACCCTCTTTGTGTCCATGTGAGAAGCTGCAGAATTGTACAATAGTTGAAAAAAGATAAAATATTTGTCAATATTTTAGATGGAAACCAACCAGCATTTGTGACTTTTTGATCTCAACATCAAAGACTTAAGTAGCATTAAAAAGAACACGCTACTTTGAATGTGGCATGGTTGTTGCTGCCAGATAGGCTGGTCTGGGCATTTCCGAAACTGGTGATCTACTGAGATTATTTATGCACAACCATATTCAAAGTTTACAGAGAATGGTCTGAAAAAGAAAAAATATCCAGTGAGTGGTAGTTCTCTGGGTGAAATGCCTTGTAGATGCCAGAGGTCAGATGAGAATAGCCAGACTGGATCAAGCTGATGAAAGGACAACATTAACTCAAATAACACCTTTTTACAACCGAGGTATCCAGAAGAAAATATCTGAATGCACAACATGTCGAACCTTGAAGCAGATGGGCTCCATCAGGACAGAATTTGGCATAAAAAAACACAAAAGCATCGATCCATCCTGCCCCGAATCTACAGTTCAGACTGGTGTTGGTGGTGTAATGGTGTGGGGGATATTTTCTTAGCACACATCGATCCACTCAATACTAAATGAGCATCATTTAAATGCCACCTGAATATTGTTGCTGAACATGTTCATCCCTTTATTAACACAGGATAACCTGCCATGTCACAAAGCTAAAATCATCTCAAAGTGGTTTTTGAAACCACTGTACTCAAATGGCCGCCACAGTCACCAGATCTCAATCTAATAGAGCACCTTTGGGATGTAGTGGAATGGGGCATTAGCATCATGGATGTTCACCCGACAAATCTGTATTACTATCATGTCACCATGGATCAAAATCTCTAAATAATGTTTTCAGTACATTGTTGAATCTATGCCACAAAGAATTAAGGCAGTTATGAGGGAGTTAAAAGCGAGTCCAATCCAGTACTACTAGCAAGGCGCATCTAATGAAGTGGCTGATGAGTGTACTGTATAATACAATCTCTGCAACAAATAGATTTGCTTCTTAAACAGGTTTCTCCTGAAGGTACTGAAAAGCTTTGACCTTGCCGTGTTTTCCTTCGTCATGAATTTACCAGAAATATGATGAAAATGAGGGACGTGTACTTGAAATCTGCTTCCATCTCAGAAAAAAAAGTAATTTCCAGGTAAAGACAAGTAAGTGCATAATCACATACCATTTTCCTGAGAGAAAATAAACACATTAGCTCCTGCTTCTTTTTTCTTTTTTCTATTTGTGCCAGTGTCCTCTCACTTGCCGCTATCTAAATGGTGTCAAATACTAGGAGCTTGTGTAATTGTGCTTCATATATGACCTTGAGCATAGTACCAAGAGAGATGAGGACAGAAACAGTGTTTCGGCACACGTTCTCTAAACGCTTGACATATATCTCGCCAGATAACAGTTATCTAGGCAGCGAAACGGTTAACAACAAAACTATGCATATATTCGACAGAGCTTATGAAAACTTACCTTTACATCAATGATTTTTATTCAGATTTTAAAGGTCTAGACATTTAGCTGATTCTTTCATTTCTATGTATATATGTCAGCTTAAATGTTGCACAAAAGCTATTTGGCAGAGGATTAGACCTGCCTTTTTCAAGACTAATTCTCTGCTCCGATTCAGCCGTAGATATATTTAAGTCAAGAGAATACTAAAAACAATATGTAGTAGGTAAACAACCTAAAGTTTTGCTAATATGACTACAGAAGAGGTCTTTACACAAATTTTCCAGGCACAAAGTCTGCTCTCAGAGCAAACGGCAATAGAAAGTCTCTATTTAAATATGTAAAATTTTTTAGAAAAACCAAGCTATACAAATATCAGGTGCTGAATATGACTGACAGACCACAAACTGGAAACGGACACGGCGTGCCGTAAGCAAAGCAAACATGTAAAGGAGAAAGAATAATCTAATTGAAGCCAAGCTAATTTGATAACAGCACAACACCCGTATCTATCACCACACTCTGAATTATTGAGTTATACAGAAATCCTAAATAGAAAATACTGAAGAAAGGAAAGAAAATATGGTGTAATGATTTCACATTGCTGAGACAAAGACGAATGAGATCTGGTGAGTGAAGGCACATTTATTTTCTGCACCTACAGACTGGAACACTGGGTTTACATCAGCTTAGACAGGTAAGATAAGAACAATTTTATAACCGGAGCTTAACATAAAGAAAATGTGGCATTTTCAGTATAAGGCTTTCTTTAAGATGGAAAGTTGATGATGCTTTTAAAATTCTAAGAGGAATTTTACAATGTTCTTTAAATCATCGTATCTAATGGGAGAAGGAGAAAAATGTTCAGTGCTTTTAACTGACTTTACATACACATTACCTTAAATCGATCCTGTATATTTTTTCTGTTAGGATTTTGTCCCAGGCCCCTACTCGGCAAAGACTCGGCCAGCTTCCTAACAGGTTAAATAACTAAGTGTTTAATTTTAGTAATGTTTAACAAGTGTTAATATGTGTTGATGCACTACTTTGAGGAAGTCTTGAGCTATTTCTTCATATTTTGCTTTCAAAGAAGAAGACTTGTATTTTTAACATAGTCTTTAGGAATAATTCTCCAGAATACTCCTGAAAACTTCTCCCCCCATTTCCTGTACCTGAGCAGTTTCAATGGAATGTTTGTTTGCTAAGCCACAGTGTCCTATGAATCATTTAAGCATAAAAACCCCATCTAGCTTCAGGCATGAACCATGAGAACTGAATGATGACTTGTTGAGACAAGATGGGAAATGAGGTTGCTGCTGAAGTTGTTACATAAACAACCAATTTTTAAAGTGTAGGCCCTTTGTAGCCTGTCGCAGTAAAACATTTGCTCCAATATCTTTAATTTAATCTACATCATGTAATTTAATTTTATTTAATATAAAGTAATCAGGAGTGGGTCAAGGCTGTTTGAATTTATAAACAATATCAGGAAACTCAAGACTGCTAATAAATACTTAGGTTATTAAGGACAATTTACAGAAAAAACAGTGGTATACTAAAGAATCTAGCTCAGTCCTTTTTTCATGGATTTATATAAATGAATATTCTAGTGAACAAATTCAATTCAGTTTTATTTATATAGCACTTTAACTATGGCCAATGTCTCAAAGCAGCTTTACAAAATAAAAAAATAAAAAATGTGAGGATATATGTATGAATCATAATTATCAGTTTGTCCCTGATGAGCAAGCCGAGGGCAATGGTGGCAGAGAAAAACACCCTGAGAAGACAATCGGAAGAAACCTTGAGAGGATATCGTGGGTGATATCAGATAGATATATCAGGGGTTGATCTGCAGTCACACTGTGTGAAATGAAAGTAGTAAAATGTTGAATATTTTCAAATTGATCAATTTAGGTCACAAATTATAAGCAGGAAATGATCAAAAGTAAAAATAAAAAAAAAGAGTTCAAGCCAATTTGCATTTTTTTATGCAGTAGTCATAACTTAATATAACTCATATTTAAGGGGAAAAAAACATTTTGTGGTTTGTGGCATTTTACACCCAGCTTCTTGCTGTAAAGCCAAGGAATCTATTGTGTAATTTGACAGTTAAGCTAACATCAGATGTTGACATACTGGAAGCTATGTCATTGTTGTATCAAAACACTAACTAAACTCAAATTGTAGCAGTGATGAAAGATACCACAATGATGACCTCAAACACTGCCAGAGTTCCATATGGACCCTTTTAATATGGTAAACTCAAACTGTAGCAGTGATGGAAGATACTACAATATCAAACATCGCCAGAGTTCCATATGGACCCTTTAACATGGTAAACTCAAACTGTAATAGTGATGGAGGATACATCAACAATGGCATCAAACATTGTCAGAGTTCCATATGGACCCTTTAATATAGTAAACTCAAACTGTAGCAGTGATGGAAGATACCACAACGATGATATCTAAAACTGCCAGAGTTCCATATGGACCCTTTAAAATGGTAAAATTAAACTGTAGCAGTGATGGAAGATACCAAAAGGATGACATCAAACACAGTCAGAGTTGCATATGGACCCTTTAATGGGGTGAACTGATTGTCTTGTCCACAGTGTACAATCTGTCCTGCTGACTGCTCAAAAAACTGTGCTGCATGCAAGGTACCCTCTATAAACAGTTGCAATACACACACACATAAAATTCACACATTTGATGTCTTGTAGCTGATGCATCACACTGCGCCGCATTAGAATGAGTGCAGGATGCGGGCCCGAACAGAGGGTAAACAAAAACCGCTGAAGTATCAAACCACAAAGACAAAAACAAAAAAAATTGCAGTAGGACACCTAGACCGTGCAGAGGCATGTACAGTGCTTAAAGATAAAAAACCGCGCGTGACATCAGCTGGTTGCTTTTTACACAGAAACATGAAGGAAACATGCACGAGCCCGCACGATCCATAAACAGCACAAAGCCTGAACAGAATGTGGGCTATGCATCTCGTGGCCCGCTGCACGGAGCGAGCGCTGCCTGTCAGAACGCTGAATTTAGCCTAATGTTGACATCCAATACAGCGCATGACCTTCCAGGCCTGAGCCGCCTGCAGCAGTCCACTTGGTCTCGCGAGCTCCTCGTGCACTTCAGAGACACAATAGCAGAGGCGCATTGTTCGTTCCGCGCGCGCCTCATGACGTTCTCCCGTCACATCATCCACCTGTCCCGAGCGCGCGCCTTTCCCTCTACTGCCTCTCGCGCTTCAAGTTTCTTCCTCTCCTACTCTACGTGCAAGGCGAAAAACAAAACAAAAAAACTCACCCAAAACGCCAGACGACGTCGGCTGGCACGAGGCGCTTTGCTCCGGCTTTTCTGCTTCTGCCTGCGCGCGGTGGCGGTGGCGCGAGCCGTCGGGATCGACGCCGTTACTGTCGGGCATGCTGCTGAAGCACGGACTGACTGCTAGGGCTTTTTATTCCAGAGGAAAGGGGAGGGCATGCGGTGTCCTAGGCTGGACGAGCATGCACCGAGTGCCGGTTAACGGGGGTTACATGAAACGGCGCGTGAAGGCAAGCTTGTGGGTCATCTTGCTTTGTAGAGGGGGGTTTGTGTGTGCGTGCGGATCGACCGCTTACCGATCAGCACAGGGTTTACTATGGAGGAGGGACAAAGAAGAGAAGTGACACATCGCCTCTCTCTCTCTCTCTCTCTCTCTCACACACACACACACACACACACGCGCGCGCGCGCTCGTTTTTGTCTTGCTATCCTTTCGAGGATCTTTAATTCACAGAATTTATTTATGCAGCTAATTAACTTTATCTACATCTTAACCTTACAAACCAAAGGGACACAAATTTTTTTTTTGGAAACAAATAATAATAATAATAATAATAATAATAATAATTATTATTATTATTATTATTATTATTAGTAGTAGTAGTAGTAGTAGTAGTAGTAGTATTATTAATCATTATCATCATCTTCAAACATTTTCTGTCTTTTTGTTTTAGTTTTTGTTGATACCATTAATAACATTATTATTATTATTATTATTATTATTATTATTATTATCTCATTGTCTATACCTTTTTTTTGTGTATACTGAGTCACAGGGTCTGGAGCCCATCCCAGAAGACTTAGGGCATGTGGGTTACATCCTGGACATGGTATCAATTCATTGAAGGGCACACACATGGTGGGAGGAAACAAGAGTACCCAGAGGAAACCCAACAAACATGGGAAGAACATGCAATCTCTACACACACAAACCTGTGGCAAGAATTGAAGCTGCATCTTGGAGGTGCAAGGCGACAGTGCTAACCTCTAAGCCACCATGCTGAATTATTATTATTATTATTATTATTATTATTATTATTATTATATGTTGTTATTATGGCAGCACGGTGGGTCATTATTTAGCACCTGTGCATGCAATACATTGGCATTACCCTGTCTGGTGCTATAGGCTCCCAGTGCCTCCACAACCCCGGATAAGTGGGTTGTATGAACTATTATGATTATTATAAAAGCAGTCTTGTGGGGACCAGTAAACTGTCCATACAGGGCTAAAAGTATCAGATATTCTCATATTTATATTACACACACACACACAGAGAAGGAGAGCTAAAGTGAAGTTTCTCAAATTTCTCCTTTCTAACTCCCACACAGGAACGTTAAATAATGCAGTTAATATTTTGACATAGACTATAAATGCAAAGCCAATCATTTTACCAGTCCCTGTGGAATTGCACTGCAGTGTTTTGTTTGTGTACAGTCGACCTCTTTCGGCCCTTTTAATCTAATCAGGAAGCATTTGCATCATTTCATAACTAAATACTAAAACTTGTGAGTCATTTTTCTCAGCAGGTGCATTCTGTAAAATGGTGGCACTAATGAGACGCTGGCTGTGACGGAGGATCAAGAGCTGTATGCTTCATTTATCAGCGCAAAGAAATCTCTGAAATAAAAACTGTGTCTGACTCAAATGTAAGTCAGATTGTCTAAGATCCTAGCGCAGCATAAGTTGCATAAAGTATGTTTAAAAATTATTAATATTATAAACCTGATATACTAAAATCACTATGGGCACAGGAGTGTGTGTGTGCTGAGTGTAATGATTTTGACCAAGACTAAAATAAGACAAGGAGCTGTATGTGGTAATACTCATGCCTGAGACTGGGGAATCTAAAACCGTGCTCAAAACTGCTAACTACAGACAGGACCATACATATTTCTGTCCCAATTGCCCTGTAGCTACAAAGAAACCCTCCCCTCAGTGCTGAGAGGAAGCAAGACAAGCCATATAATTTCTGCTTACTCACCATCCTCCTGCCTTACCACCTCTGCAGAGAGGTGCACCATGCTCAATGAGCTCTGGGATCTTGCTGTACTCTCAGCTCATTGTTCATGTGTTTTATTGCCCATGTGCTTGATTTAGGATACTGTTTCTTGTAGGCTGTTAATAATATTTTATTTGGTCAATAATTCCTTATGACATTAACTACAATGAGCAAACCAGAGGATGACAAAACTGCTAAAACATTATTATTATTATTATTATTATTATTATTATTATTATTGCTATTTAAAAATTGTTCGAGTTATAGTTTTTAGAGAAATATGTAATTGTGCAGGTTAAGTTTTAACTTTCTAAGTAACAATAATGAACAATCTGTACTTGAATCAATAGACTGTCAATAGATATCAGATATTTGACAGATATACTAGTAAATTGATTGAAAAAATAGAGGATAAAAGACAATTTATTTATGTCATGTTTATAATGTTAAAAATTATATTTATTTGTTTGCTTGTTCATTTATTTATATGAATATTTTATCTACTGTATATTGACATTTGCAGTGTCAACACGGACACTTTATAAGGACGCACAGAGGCGGGATTAGATTTGATTGACGGCATTAACAACTAATCATAGGAGTCTGCGGAATTACGTAATGTGGACGCGAACCAATGACATTGAGGAAAAACCAAACACACGCAGCTTCATTGGATTTTAAACGGGAAGACGCGCTTTCACGTGTATGTGTTGGAGGATGTATAGATATATATTTTTGTAGTTTCTGCTACGTGTTTAGAGGTAAAAAAAAAAAAAAAAAAGAATCTGAAAAGTGACGTCATGTAACTACGAGTGATGTAACCCTGGAAAGTATTATATTGTAATCTTTACCACGTCGCATCCTCATCCTTAGCCGTATAGCATAAATCCTTACCATGACGCTTTCCGGCTGCTGCAGGAGGATTGTCCTCTGTACAAATGTCACAAGGTCTGTGCGGATTTATAGTGCAGTATGTATTATTCAAATCCCCGCATGATAAACATCTTCAGAAATAAACATTATAAAGAATATAATTTAAAAAATTAATTTCCCTAGGCCAGGAGTGTACCTCAGGTATCCTGTGGTCTCCGCCCAGGCTTGCCGTGTCAGACCCCTGTGCAGCAGCAGTAGTCCTGTCGCTGTCCCTGGCTGTGAGGACACGATCTTCGCCTTGTCTTCCGGAAGAGGTCGGTGCGGAGTCGCCGTGGTGCGCGTGAGCGGAGCTGGTGCAGCCGGAGCTCTGCGCGGGCTGACCGGCCTGAAGCGCGCGCTCATCCCCCGCACTGCGCTCCTCCGCAGCATCACGCACCCCACATCTCACGAGCTGCTGGACCGGGGCCTAGTGCTGTGGTTTCCAGGTGCGTGATCAGCCATCCCGATTAGTTTGGATAAAACTGCATCCTCTAAGGACTCATGCAGCACGTTTGCTGAATTCCTGCAGGTTCAGGACGAAATACCTGGGGTGTTCAAGTCGAACCGGGACTAGGTATTGTGCAGAATAACCTAACACAGTTACGAGACTAAATCTCCCTTTATTTCTCTATATAATCCCCTGATATACTAGTGCATTTATCCCAATGCTTCACTAGTGCTTAGATTAATTCACACACTATTTAGCCTAATCTGCATGTCTTTGGCCTGTGGGAGGAAACCAGAGTACCTGGAAGATACCCACCATGCGCTGGGAGAACATGCACACAGACCCAAGCTGGGAATCGAACCCAGACCCTGGAGGTCCAAGGTGACAGAGCTAAGCACTAAGACAACTGTTTGGATACCATCAAGATATAAAAATTTTTTTTCAATATGCCAGAGCCATGATCTGACTTCTTGCTTCACATAAGAAACGCCGGCCTCCCAGGAACTCCTTTAATACACCAAATATGTGGAAATGGCTTGGAGCGAGGTCAGGACTGTACGGAGAATGTGGCAATAACTCCCAGCTGAGTTCCTGTAGTGTGCAAGTAGTGTTCGCGTATGATTGTGTGTACAGTTCTCACAAACATGCGTGTCTTCCACAAGTGGGCGGCAAGTTGTCTGTCGATTTTTAAGGATGAGCCGTTCCACTCACTGATTGATCACTGGAACTAGTGCAGTGGGCTCAGAGCCACCTCGACCGGGATTGTAATTTACACACGTACGGCCTTCTTTAAAACATTCTATTCAACTGTTTTACTGTAGCTAATAGTCTTATCACTGTACTGTGCTCTATGTCTTCTGCCTTCAATCACAAGGTCCCGGTTTGATTTGAACGCCCCTTGTATATTGTTAGTTACATTCCTTCATGTTTATACTTGCATGCCAAACCGTATGTAAGCTGTAAACTAGGGATGGGAAGCAGCATGGTATGTATTATCATGATATGTAGGTGCATTTGATTTGTATTGTGATTTTATAATTATCCTGATTTAATGGTCATTTTATTTTCAGATTAATTTTTTTACAATTCTAAATAAATTTAGCAATTAATTCACTTCTACCACACAGAATGCTGTCCTGCCTGCATACGTTTGAGTAGTTTAATTCACAACACCTGTAGGATCACACAGGAACTGCAACATTTAACCATCTCAAAGGCAAAAAAAAAAAAAGATGTGAATTGCCACACAAAAAAATCGCGGATATGTAACTGAATCGATACCCCCCACTGAGTCTACTGTAAACTACTATTAATTCTACTTGATGGTTGTGGGAGCATGACAACTCGTATTAAATGTCTGGTTGGTTTCATCATTTTGCAGCAAGGTTATGCAAAGTTGTGTATCCAACTGTATTAATAAATAAATGAACACATGATAGCAAGACATAAATTGCCATTTTAGCCCTGTTCTTGCACCTCATAATAGGGTTGCATGATTTGAACAAAAACATAATTTTAATACTGCCATTAAAATATACCTCATGATGCATTTGATTGGCCAAACTTATTTGATGCGTTATGTGTGAATGTCATCAATCCAATATCTGAAAACATTAGATTTCTGCGTTCAGACAGCCATAAAAATCAGATCTTTACCTTACCAGCATGAAATGACTCAGATCTGATTTTTACCCTAATGTGACACAGATCTGATTTTTTATGTCTGTCTGAATGCAGAAATCTAATGTTTTCAGATTGATCCCAGGCATTTTGTATATAGTCCTAGATTGAATACATACAGTATCTGATACACAGTTGTGTCATTTAAATGAGAACGGGTAGATCGGAATAAATGTGAATTTTGCCTCTGCACATGTGTGGGACGCTCCCTGACGTAAGTTAGCACTGGCAGTGAGGGGATTTCATCTCAGTTTTAGCAATATAGTGGGTATAGAAAAGAACCACCCTATTAAAAATAATCACATTTTGCTGCTTTACAGCTTAAAATGAAGACACACAATTTTTGTTTCATCTAGCTGTATTCACTTAGTGTGAAAGATATAAAACATCAGGAAAATAATGACAAGAAAAAACTGAATGACTGATTTTGAAAAGGAGCACCCCTCCTGAAAATGACTCATAACTCCATCAGGTGAAGCTAATCATCTTCTCAATGGCACAAAAAGCTTTGCACATCTAGACGTTCGAATTCATCCGAGCACCTGCGTTTTTGTAAAGCTCAGTCATGGCCTCTCTTGAGGAACGGCTTTTTTTCATGCACCCTGTTCCATATAAGCCTCATTTGTGGAGAATTTGTGATATTGTTGTCGCATGCACACAATGACCCCACTGTGTCATAAATTTCAGCAACTACTTCAAAATTGCTGTAGGCCTCTTGGTAGCCTATCTCACCAGTTTCCTCCTGGTCTCATCCAGTTTGGAGCGAAGTCCTAATCCAGGGAGGGTCTGAGTTTTCAAGTCATTTTTAGGATGATCCTGATCCTCTGTTTTTTGTTTCTTGTTCTTTTTTTTCTGACATGTTGGCATTATTTCTTTCACTTGGATGTTAAAAGTTATTTTACTAAGGAAATATAGCCGGAATAAACAAAAACGTTCTGTCTTCATTTCAGCCTGCAAAACAACAAAATGTGATTATTTTTAAAGGAGGGTGATTCTTTTATGTACCTACAGTAGCTGATAAAACTGGCTTCCTTGTGTCTGGTTTCCTTCTTTCTTTTTACACTTTCTTACACTTACACCAGAGCCTCACAGGGCTGTGTGTTCAGTTCCCTTTTTTATGCTCCTGGGTATACACATAGCTGAAGATTTCTTCTGGACCACTAACACCACACGACTGCTCTTTCTGAGGATCCTCAGGAAAACAAGCTGTCGGTGTCCTCCTACCTTTGGTCCATGGAGAGCATGCAGACGTATTGTATTTCATAGTAGCACACCAGCTGCTTGGTAGCAGTCAGGAGGGCCCTTCTGGGGGTCGTTAACACCTCCGAGAAAATCATCAGCTGCTCACTGCTCTCCTTGGAGGACTTATTAGGCTCTCGCTGTCTCAGAAAAGCCACAAATCTACAGAAAGACCTATCTCACCCTGCACATCATGTGTTTGACCCGGTGCCTTCTGGTAGGCGTTTCAGATCCAGAATCAAGGACAGCTGTTACCCCAGAGCCATATGAGAACTGAGCAGTGCCACTCACTAACACTAAATATATTTCACTTTTTTTTTAACAACATTTTTCCAAATTCTACAGCACTTTTGTATGATTTATTACCAACTGCACTACTTTTGCAATTTGCCAAATATGTGATATGTATTTTTTTTCTGTATTCTCTGATCCTATTGTTGAATATTTGAACTCCTTTTCTATTTTTATTCTACTTTTTTTATTACATTTTTTAAAATTATATTTTAAAAACTTGTGGTGACGGTGGTACAGTATATGGAAATGCACGTCAGGATTGTTGCTATATCATTTAATAAATATCACATGCATCAAAGCCATGCTATATCCAGCAATACAGCACAACCTCGAGTGTGATACTGCTTTTATTCAACAGTTCCACAATTTTTTTTGTTTGTGTAGCCAAGAGGTGAGTAGAATAACCATGGATGGGTGAACAGTCTTGTAATTTTTCTTTATATTTCCACTTATTCCACTTAATCTGCGTTAACTTCCTGGTTCTGGGGTTACATCCCAAATAACTTTAAATGGAAAGCTCTCGTCAGTATGGCGGACTGTACAGACCAACTGTCACTCATACTGCGACCGACACTTAGGGACGTGGAGTGATGGATGTAGTTAAATGTCCCAGTGCCGTTACCATCCTTTATGACCACTCTTATCCAATGGATGCCTCTCATCCAATCAGATTGCTCGGTCGGAACTAACTTTTGTATAATGTACCGTATGCAACGAACATAAAGTATTGTTTATCTTAACCATTTACTTATCTTTTCACTAAGTGTTATGTACTTCGTGTTTTCCTTCAGGCCCTCACAGTTTCACAGGCGAGGACAGTGCTGAGTTTCACATACATGGAGGACCTGCTGTCATTAATGGTGTTTTACAAGCCCTTGGTATGATTATTATCGTTATTGAAACATTCCCAGGGTTTAATTCACAGAGATCTCATGACAACTGATTTGCTGGGTACATTTTGAACCACAAGATGGCAGTATCAAGTTGGTCCCTGAGATCTTTTTTGTAGATATTCTCTCTGACTTCGTTGATGTTGTATTTGCTCTTCAGGGAGCTTGCCTGGACTGCGGCCTGCCGAGGCAGGTGAGTTTACCCGACGTGCGTTCCATGCAGGAAAGCTGGATCTGACAGAAGTAGAGGGCTTGGGGGATTTGATCCATGCAGAGACAGAAGGTCAGAGGAGACAAGCGCTCCGGCAGATGGCAGGGGACCTCAGTCGCCTCTACAACGACTGGAGTCACCAGCTTAAGCATGTATGTAATGTTTCTAAAGTGAACACGACAGTCAGGTACGATTCCTCGGTCCAAGTCAGGATTCATGTTCAAACATACAGACAGCATTATTGCATATTTCAATTAGTATTTCTATAGATTAGTATATTCTGTTTTATTTTATCGTGCAAAAGTCTTGAGGCACCCCTAATTTCTTAATTTTTTAAAAAGCCAGACTTTCTTGTATAGTAGTCTTGGATTAAGCTTCTTAAAGGTATTTTTTTGGCATATGCAAGTGGTATTGGTGAATGATTGTGAGTCCAGTTCCCATCTCTTCCGCAAGTTGGTGACAAATATCATGCACTCCACTTGCTGAATGTTCATGAGAATATTTGCAGTGAACTTCGAACCACCTCGGCCAAGTTCATCCTTCACAGACGTACTTTAAAATGCTTTCACTATTCAAATGTTTTCACTGCCACTTATAGTCTTGTCACTCTATGGTGCTTAAACTCTTCTGTAAATGATAATCAGCTGTACATCTTCTTTCACGAGAATTTTTTTATCACAAGTCCCAGCTTGACTTGAACACTCCTCGTAGTCTGCGCTTTCTAAGAATGCATTTTGCAGTTCATGACTGAGCCAGTTTATTCTTGCACCAACAGGTGGCAGTGATGCATTAAAACAGTGAAGAGTGCCTCTAATAGCATGTCAGTCATCATTAAGAATGCCAACAGGTTCACATGTATTCGTATAGAATTAATAAAAGATTAAATAACATTTATTTTTGATTATGTAACCCTGTTAATACTGACAGAATGGGTCTGGCGCAAAAGCTGCAGAGACGTGGTATACAGTTTGTAATTCAGTTTGGGATATTTTGTGAATGTAACTCGCTGTTTATATGTGTGTGTGTGTGTGTGTCCCTCCTTATCCCCTGTCTGTTTGTGTTTTGGATCTTATCCAGAACGTTTCAGTAGGTAAGGAGCACAGCTCATGAGGCAGGAAATCCTGCCATGGGTGTACGCCAGATTCTTACGTTCCTCAGTGATTTGAGTGACAGAGTGGCTCACTGGTCTCTTACAAGCATTTTGTACACATGTTTTTAAGTGCTTCTGCAGAAAGCCTGCAGGAATTTTACTGATTGATTTCTTTGCAGACTGCAGTACGTGTAGTGGTCTTGAATTTGAGGCCTGTGTGACTACTGAATATTTTCCATTTGACAATGAATGTACAATAAATGAGGAATGTTTTAGTAGATTAGATGATAAATGACACGCTTCGATCGTTATTGCTTCTATTTGAGCCGCTATGGTACTCAATAGATGATCACATTATTATTTAGAAGTAGGATTTTGAATCAAGAATCAACTCCTATAGGGCGCTTTTTCTTTTTTCTTTAAAGGTTGAAGTTGACGTTTTAATATTGTAAAGCTTTGGACAGCTTGGTTGATCTGTTCTGTCCCCAGATTAGAAGTGATAGTTTCCTTATAAGGTTAAATAAGTACAATTTTGGATTTTATCATTTTAAGACAAAATAGTGTGTATCCTAATTAAGATTAAGATTTGTGGACTAGTTTAAAATTTATTAAATGATTATACTGCATACTACGTGATATATGTAAAATATATTGGGATTAATCTTTCAAGGTAACTAACCAGAGGACTAGATGATGACGAATTGGGAGACAGGGTCCAACAAGACAAAATAGTTTATTGTATGTAGAAAGTCAGGCTGGATAATTTAGTCTAAACGGGAGTTGTAAGACAACCAGTATTCACACCAGTCTTACAGTACTGTATACTGAGGTGTCCATAGAGGAAACCAAGAAATGAACCACATACAGTATCGATGTGGTGTGATGAATTGTCCATACATCGCAGGGGTGACGAACTGGATCCACAAAGGGTCATGTGGGTGATCTTTCTTAATCCAGTTTGACAACCCTGATAAAGTGCATCAAAATGTCATTAAATTTAGTTTTGCTGTTATTCAGGTTGAGAACTGCTGCAGGACTAAGATTAAATTCAGTTATTTGTCAGATGTACAGCACAGTGAAACAATGTTTTTGCATATCCCAGTTAGGAAGCCGAGGTCGGGGCACAGGGTCAGCCAGGATACAGCGCCCCTGGAGCGGACAGGGTTAAGGGCCTTGCTCAAGGGCTGAAGAGTGGCAGCTTGGTCATGCTTGGGCTTGAACCCCCGACCTTCCGATCAGTAACCCAGAGCTTTTAACTTATTGTCAGTTCTTCAGTAACTACAAAAGTCCACCCCTTATTTCTTCATATTTTGCTTCCAATGAGCCAGACTTTCTTTCTTTTGTATTTTTCTTGCATTTTGTCTCTCATTTCAGAGCAATGTTTTTTGTTTGTTAAGCCACGCAGTGACCTATGAATCAGTTAATCATCTAACTTAAGGCACGAACCAGCAGGAAATGGGTGCTTAATGCAGAGTGGTTGGAACAAATGAGAGGGGAAATGAGGTTGCTGCTGAGGTTGTTACATAAACACAAAATCTTTAAATTGTATCAGTAAAACATTTGTTCTTATTTCTTTAATTTTATCGATATAATTTCTACATATTAAATTAGGAGTGGCTCAAGACTTCTGCAGAGTTCTGTACGTTGCTTGTACGGGGTTAATTTTGGTATCAGGCTGAAATGATAACTAACAGTGCTGTTGTTGGCAACGGTTGTGTTTTGGGGTTGTGTGTGTGTGTGTGTTTTTGCCTGCGGTTCCAGACCTTTCCTGGGAGGTCTGTAAAAACATCCCAGCAGTTGGATATGGTCCAGCTCTTTAGCTTGTTTTGCCAGTATGTCAGTTTCTCGGCTCTCACAATAACCAAGAGCTTAGAAACAGAAGCTGGTGTGAATTTGAAAGGGAAAGTAAACGAGAAACCTTCAAAAATGTTCCGAATGTATTATTTATTTGCTTAAATGTTTTTAGGAAAGTTGGAATTTTACGCACTGTTGGTATCACACGCACCTTTTTATTTTGAACGATAACGAAAGATATTTTCTGTTTGTTTTTTCAGTGTTTAGCGCACATGGAGGCTTTCATTGACTTCAGCGAGGATGAGCTCATAGAGGATGGAGTCTTAAATCAAGGTGCGTCTACAAATCTCGGGAAACATCCTGTTTGGATTGAAGTGTTAATTCCGTACACTGGTTGTGGAACGATCATTGAAGTCCAAGTGCTGAAATGTCCATTTCCTTTTGGAGAAATTGACAAATGAATGTGTCCGAGCGGCTTTGCAATACAAAATAACTATCAAAGCTCGGTGCTCAGTGTACCTGCTATCATTTCCCCTGCATCTGTATTAGGCAGGGACACATTGTGTTTGTGTTGTGATGTGATGTGCTTCTCAAGAGAATTTTTGGACGTTGTAGTGCGTCAAGGAACAAGACCATCTCCTTCCTCTGAGTGACATCAGCTTGGCTGGAGGCGGCTAGAAGCTGAAGTGCGAACGGAAACTGGCTTTGGATCGTATTTTTTGATAGCGTTATATAAGAAGTCGAGTTATTATTTATTTACATTAGTATTGAATTTTACGGACATCTGAAAGCGGGTCAATTACAACCGAATTATATTTGTTTCATTTATGTCCAATATGAAGAATTCACGACAGACGAGAAGTTATTGACATCATGCAGGGTTTTTTATTTTTTATTTATTTTATAGAATGTCCGTGTATGCGTTAAGAATTTTTCCTTTCACTGAATTAAATGGAATTGCAATGCTGATGACCCCCCAGACCTCTTCACCTGACCTCAGTAATGACCTTGTGGTTGAATCTGGAAATCCCCACAGCCATGCTCCAAAATCTAGTGACAAACCGTCCTAGAACAATGGAAGTGATTTTAACAGCGAAGCGGTTTAGAAAAAGCACATACGAGTGTGATGGTCAGGTGTTCATAAAATTTTGGCCACATATGTATATTGTATATATTTGCCCATATATGTATACGTGTATTTCTCCAAAATTCTTATACAGTAGTCACACATTTGTCTTGTTTAACCATTCCTCATACTTTCCTCATATTTTAAACATGTAAAAACTATACTGCTCAAAAAAATTAGGGGACCATTTAGTCCCGAGTTGACCTGAACCATACATGCATACATATACGACAGACGTTATATATATAATATAGAGCAGTATACAATTGTTCTAAAGGCCATCAAAACTCTCCAGGCAGCTAAGAACCATTAACTACACGACGACACCTTCTTTTTAAACTCTTAGGAAACAATAAGTGTCTAACGCCACCCAGTGGGAGATTTAGGATTCATGACACAAGTACTATTTAAAATATTGTATTATGTTAGTAATAAATAAATATGCACCACATGTGTATCGTAACTGCAACGCAGAGAAGCCTGGTTGATACTTGATGCCTGGTTTTGGTCCAGTATGCGCTTGTACACACGGCGTTAGCGCATGAGGCATTGTTCATACACTTGCCTCCGGATCTTATATACTGTATACCCAGGAGGTTTAAAAGCGGCTTTCACTAGTTGCTATTGTTTTGGATCCCATTTGTTTCCATCAAACTTTCCAACCCATGAGCTCTGTTTGCCTTTAAGCCTTTCTGCTTCTGTCTTCATGATTATTGTCCTGAGCTGCATCTCAAATCGCAAAACTCTGACCTTACATTAAGAAACATTTATTCATCTAAGTTTTTTGTAAGTTTGAAGGGTACATGAGTTTTTTGTCACCTTGTACCTCCAGGTTTTGGGTTCGATTCCCGGTCAGGCTCGATTCCCGTTTCTGTGTGCATGGAGTTTGCATGTTCTCCCCGTGCTTGGTGGGTTTCCTCCGGGTACTCCGGTTT
>JAQMYL010000007.1:7293727-7303809 GCA_030014365.1 Clarias pachynema | reverse complement strand
TATTATAGAGTGTGTATATGTTATACTCTATCTATCTATATGGCTATAAGAATTATATATGAGATCTGTAAGTTTTCTCCCTAAGTGTTTCTGTGGGTGTGTGTATGTGTTTTACCACAGGCCAACGTCCTGCAGCCATTGTGTCTCCTATAGCAGGGACCACCAGAGACGTTGTGGAGACGCCACTGGACATCGGAGGTTTTCCGGTCCTGCTGAGTGACACGGCTGGTTTGAGGGAGACGGATGACAGCGTGGAGCGAGAGGGCGTCCAGCGTGCGTTGAAAAGGTAAAAACAGCTTGTGGGAAAATGGTGAATAATATAAACAACACTAAGTCTAATTTAAACCATGGCATTTTAAAGAAGTGACTTTTTTTCTTTTTTTTTTAAATGACCGGTGGAAGGAAACAAACCCATTGCCTTTTCCTTAGTGTGAATGGAAACAGTGGTTTGGGAAAAAAAACAAACATCAAAATAAACTATAAATATAAAGGAAAAAAGACGTAACACTTGTAATTAATATTTGATGTTTAACAGTGGTGTCTTCATTTTCCTACATTTTTCTTTTATGGGCCGGTTGGTCTATTTTCACTTTGATTAACACTTTAATAGTATAACTAATCCGCTACTCAGCTAGACCCTGATGGAACATCGAAAATAAGCCCTTGCTCTTAACTACATGAAGCGAGGGATGTAGCGGCATCCTAGTCCTTCAGTCCCATCTCTCACCTCTTCATCTCGGCTAAAACCAGACAGCTTCTAACATTTCAGCATCCATGATATTGCAGTTCTCCATTAAAACCATTTTGATTTTCATCCAGTAAATTGCCAACTAGCTGAATTGGATGCGGTCCTAGTGCAAATGTGTCATATAACAGTATTGCAGTTTATTTCCCTATATATACTGTATATTGCAGTATTCCCCTCCTTCTGCATCAGCTTTCTCAGAAAATCTTTTTCGTCTTGGAGCAAAGAGCAGAACCTGACCATTATCACATATATTTAAATTTATGTCTTTGTTACTTTGCCAACACTCTCAGTCTGACACACAACCACTGCAGGAATAAGGAATTGATGCAATCAGCCAACAAAATCAGTAGCGGAATACTGTAGCTTTGCCCATTACAGTTTTCTGCTATAAACACATTTAACGTGTTCCAAGGTGGACTTTTCATTTACACCGTGCACAAGATGTGCTTAGCGAGGCGGAAGAGTAATGGTCTCTCTTAGTCGTTTGCACTTCTGACCTTGAACATAAGTGTTCTGTTGTGCAGTGTCCACCTCAGCGAGACGCAGCACGTCATCCTGCACCACTGTTTAATCATTCGCTGTAGCATTTTCACCTTGACGCAAAATAAGCAGATGCAAGAAACGAAGCGTTCGTTTGCAAAAACAGATAAACGCCATTCTTCCCAAAAAAAGTTTTTAAAAAAGTGAACTGATTGCCGTGTATAATTCTTTATACATGCCACATTCTGAATACTAAATCAGATGAGTTATCAAAACAACCCCACACATACTGGATTGATATTTCCTGGGGTCAGAGCCGGTCCTGACTGCCCCGGACCTCTAAGCACAGTCCGATGACCTGTGAGCCATGAGAACCGTTCTCCCTCGCCACATAGTCATACAGATACCCCCGTGTCCCCACTACACTGTAAAGGTATTGTTTAACTGTACATAGTTGACTGTTATTCCATTTAACCAGTTATTTTGCTCCACCAATACATATCCTTTTGCAGGACCAACATGCAGAACCAACTAACCAACAGAGAGTTACGCTAATTAAACTACTAAATTGCAAATCGCTCTCCAACTCCTAGGCAAGAGCACTACTTGGTGTGTGCGACAATGGATTGTACACCCTACATAGCGCACAAGCTTTCCATTTAATGCCACCTCCATGGTTTATTCTCCTCAACTTTTGGCTACATGAAAAAAAAAGGTTGCTATTAGAAAGCGCGTGTTTTAGGCATGCACATATGAATGCATGTGCTCACATGACGGGCTTATCTTTTCCGTTGCCCGCTTGCTGTTATAAAACATAATAAACAGTTTAACAATAAACAGGCCAAGATATGTAGATTACCTAGATTAGCAAAACAGGCAGATTAAAGATAATAGACTAGCTAGTGCATCAATTAAACCTCATTGATGTTGCTGACATCCAACATGGGGAGGCGAGAAGAAATGCTGAACTGATTGATGTTCCTGCAGTTCACTCTCTTTGTGTGTTTGTCTAACCCCGTCCATTCATCTGTCTGTCCTTCCACTTGGTTCTCTCCCTAAAATCATAAACATTGACACATGCATGTTTATGTAGTGCATGTTTGGTTCTGCTTGAGGTGAATAATAAAAAAGATTGATTTGTGACAATTGATGAAAACTGAGATATCTCTTTTTGCAAATGAACCCTTCAAATATACAGGGCCATAAAATAAACTGTCCATGCATCTGTTTTAAATCCAAATAGCAATCATGAGACCCCTAGCTTAAATGTCAAAGTTTTGTAGGACAGCTTACAGTTTTATTATAGTCATGTTAGGTCAGCAGTCTTCATATGTAATTTGTAATGCGAAGTAATAGGAATTATTTTATTGATGATTATATAAAAATTGCAGCTGGATCAAAGATCTTTAAGATCTTATACCTGGCATTATATTAGTGATTAAAGTTATCATACTGTATCTGTCAGGTCATCAGTAGAAACTATAATCCATAAGGTGGTAGAAGTGTTTTTAGAAAGCATAAGCGTTTTTTTTTTTTTTTTTTTAATGTCTGTAGGGTGGATGAGGCAGATCTGACACTGGTTGTTGTCGACTCGACACAGCTTCCTCAGGAGCCTCAGATGGTGCCAGGTTTCCTGAATGACTACCTCGACAATGTGTTGCCAAAAGAGACCCAGGATCACGTACAGCAGCGTCTCCTGATCCTGAACAAAAGTGACCTCCTGCCTAATGAACACGTTCGCCTCATCCAAAGGGCCCTTAGTGATGCTGTCACTGTGGCTTCAGTCAGTATTTTGTCATGCAGCACCAGAGAAGGACTGGCTGAGTTTTTGAAACTGTTGCATGAGAGAGTTAAGACGATGTAAGTGAACCGTTTTTTTTTAGATGTCTGTGTTTATGCAAATTTACAACTGCACGGGCTCTAAATAAAAACATCATTAAAAATATTAAAATATCAGATTAACCTTGGTGACGGATGAATCTGTGGTACATAAATATTGGAACAGTTTTTTTTTGTTTGTTTGTTTGTTTTCCCCACTTTGCCATTTGCAATGAAGCACATTCATTTGCAGAGTCAAGACTTTGTGCGGCAGTAACCATTCGGGAGTTACAGCCATTATCATAAACACACAACCCAATTTTTTAAATAATGGAAAAAATGGCTGACAAGCAGTTGCATGGCCAGGTGTGGCCCGTTACTTTATTGTTGGATTGTTAAGTCCATCGAGCTCATCTATGTAAGTGAAGGAGGCAATCATCAGGCTGAAAAAACTAAATAAACTCATCAAAGAGATGGCAAAAGCATTGGACATTTTCAGTACAACATTTTGGGATGTTCTTAAAAAAAGGAAATGACTGGCAAGTTCTGGAAGACCACAGAAGACAACTAAAGTGAATGACTGCAGAATTCTGTCTTAGTGAATCCTTGGCACTTCTATTTCCTAGAAGTTGTGATTCTTAAAGCCTAATGTCAAAAGACAACTATATAAAATAAATAAGGATGTGAACCACTGGTTATGCTCAAGAACATGGACATGGACTGATGAAACCAGAACTAACTTCTGTCAGAATGATAATTCCTGAATGGTTAATGCTATACTTTGGTCAAACCCCTTGAATTTACGCAAAGTCTTGACTTTGCTCACATCTTGAGCATTTCATTAATTACATGACAGAAAAAAGAAAAAGTATTGTTCCAATATTTATGAACATGACTGTATAAGGGCAGTAATGTAAATAAGGCAATAAGGTTGAATACATATTCAACTAAACAAATATGTATAAGTTTTTTTTCTGATTTAGGGCTGCTGCTTTTTTCCAAAAATTTTACCAAATACTGCATGTTATTACGCACAAAAAAATAAGAATTTGATTCCTTCTTATGGAGTAACAATAAGAACAACATGTCACTACTGTTTGAATTTAAAAACTACAAATGTTTATTATTCTGTCATTTTCTTTTTATTTGTAAATGAAGTTATACAGTATATACCAATTATCACCAAACATGACATTTTATTCCATGGCTTAACTTTATGTGCATGTGTAGTTTTAGAATAATCTAGTATATAAAGTTCAGTTCAGTATTTTGTGTTCATTTTTTGGCAGCACAAGCCTTTTTTTAATTTCAGATTCATATCTTCACTATTTCAGTTACTGATTTAGTGCTTTGAAAATATCAATCTGTATTTAAAATGGGCTGTTCTACAAACAAATTAGTTTTTTCTATGCATATACTGTATATTTATATATTCTATCTCATTTAAAAACAAACTGTATTATTATGTATTATATAATGATTCCATATATTATGAAAAGCAAATGTAGAACAAATTGCTGTAAAAAAGTTAATGTGGGGTAATGCATTTTTAGTTTAGGGTTTAGGCATTGGACTACGGGTTGGAAGTTTACCAAGTTGTCCCTGTTGAGCCCTTGAGCAAGGCCCTTAACCCTCAACTGCTCTGATGTATAATGAGATAAAAATGTAAGTCGCTCTGGATAAGGGCGTCTGCCAAATGTCTAAATGTAATGCTGACCACGATGGAAAGGTATCAGAACACCCAGTGCATCACAGCATGACTAGTATAGAGTTTAGCAGGCAAATATTTTAAGGTTGTTGATCCTAGGGCCAGTCATCACAGCTTAACATTCAATGCACAAATTCATGCCATAGTATAAAATTTCAGTTTAAAGAAATCCTTCTCCCAAACTTCACATACAAATGTATATAATACCACCTCTCTTGTTCTGTGTCATATGCTGCCCTTTTTCCTTTTCTACCAAGGTGTGCGGATCCTCTGGTCGGCAGCCCAAGTCTAACTCAGACCCGGCATCGGACTAACCTGCAAAAGAGCATTGAGGCCCTGAGACAGTATCATAAGTACAGAGACGTGGACCTGGCGCTGGCAGCCGAGGGACTGCGCTTGGGCCTTGTATGCTTGGGTAGAATTACTGGCAAGGTCGGCACTGAAGAGATCTTGGATGTGATTTTTAGAGATTTTTGCATTGGGAAATAAAAATGAAACTGTCATAGTCTTAATGTCAGATGAACTTTAACCTGCTGTATATGTACCAAATACTGTTCAGATTCTTTAAAGCAGTATCTACAGTGTGATTTGTTGTTTAGAAGAATAAAGCTATTTTGGTAAGATTTTACTGGAAATAATAAATATTTTTTTAAAATAAATAATCAATGCTATTATGGTTTGTTCAAAAAGAATTATTAGGGGGGAAGGTGAACATATTATGCATCACTTACAGTTACACTCGAAATTAATCAAGCCCCATTAAAAACTTTCAGCAGTTTGATTTAAACATTTCAAATAAAAATAATTTAAATAGCTCAACACAATGAATAATAAGTGTTTTAATACTACAGTATCAAAATTATTCAGCCCCTTAATAAGAAAGTTCTTCAGTACTTAGTAGAGCCCCCCTTTAGCCTTTATGACCTGCTGCAAACATGATGTGTAGTGAGACACTAGCTTGTCTTGGCAGTGGTTCTGAGGGATCTTAGCCCATTTCTCATTGGCCTCTAGTTCAGTAAGATTCCTGGGTTTGTGTGCTGCACTGCTTTTTAATAAATACAGAAGATTTCCCATTAGATCTTTACAACATCAGAAGAATTTACCCATTTCTTTCTTCACAGGCCACTCAGGTTCTTGTTCAGTCCCTTGTTATTTCAAGACTGGACAACTGCAACTCACACTTGGCAGATCTGCCTCTGTCCACCATTAATCTTCTGCAGCTGATCAAGAATGGAGCTGCATGTCTTGTTTTCAACCTCTCCAAGTTCCCCACACCACACCACTTCTCCGCTCCCTGCACGGGCTTCCTGTAGCTGCCTCAAATTTAAAACCCTGTGGCTTATCCCTCTGCTCTAATCACACCACGCACTGCACCACGTTCCCTCCGATCCTCTCCGGTCTCATCATCTCTCATGCATCAAGACCTGCATCTAGTTTCTCTTCTGTTCTGACACCTAGATTGCGGAATGAACTTCCTCTAGATGTCCGTACAGCTGAATATATCTGTTTCTTTAGTACTTAGGTTAAAATCTCCCTTCCCTTACACCAGCCCCCTAAAAAAAAAAAACATTTCCCAACAGTGTTTGACTGGTACTTAGTTAGTAACCTAGTAACTAAGTACCAGTCAAAGTAAACAATGATTTCTTAACTTTATGGACAACTCTCTTAACTTAGCCATTTCTGACATGCAATCCAACATCTCAATCAACAAATATCTAGAAAGCCTAGGTTTTTGATGTGTTCTAAGTCAAGTACATCAGAGGCATCTAATCTCATGCTTGAGACAACACCTGATTTACAGATGTGTGTTCTAATGAGGGATTTTATTCAGGCTGTTGAATAATAAGGGGCCATTTGTGTTGAATTTGGAGAAATGTATTACAAACAGTGGTTAGCACTGTCGCCTTGCACCTCCAGCGTCCGGGTTCGATTCCCGGCCAGGCTTCGATTCCTGTCTCTGTGTGCATGGAGTTTGCATGTTCTCCCCCGGTTTCCTCCCACATTCCAAAGACATGTAGGTTAGGTTAATTGACGTTCCCAAATTGCCCGTAGTGTGTGAATGGGTGTGTGAGTGTGTGTGTGTGCCCTGTGATGGATTGGCACCCTGTCCAGGGTATACCGTGCCTCATGCCCTAAGTCTCCTGGGATAGGCTCCAGGTCCCTGCGACCCTGAATACTGGATAAAGTGGTATAGAAGATACCAGAGTGAGTGAGTATTACAAACAGCTGAATTTGGTAATGTGGGCCGAAAAAAAACTAATGTTCATTAGGGGGTTGAATGATTTCAAGTATAACTGTAAATGGTTAAGAAAGTAGAGAGAATACTGTTGTTGACACATATGGACACTAAGTTAAAGGGATAGTTAATTTTTTTTCAATTCTGTCCTAAATCAATAATGAGGTGTATATACAGATATTAGAATAGGTCTTGGTTGTTAGTAAATTTATAAAAATTTAAATGTAGAAGTACATTAGAACTTTGAAAGATACACCAAATGAATAAAGACCTTAGAATAAAGGTTATGGAATTTTTCTTCAATTACTTACACTGTACTCACATTTCTGGTGACAAACTTCATGACCAGTGTACAGATCAGGATGATTTATAACAACCATGATCTATTGTAATGTACGTATATGCACCTTTTGATTTTAATTAGTCCAAACTGTAATGAATATCAACATTTGCCTCAAATGTGCTAAAAAAAAAAAAAACTAAAAAAAGACTCCATATGAGCAAAACCTCACTGTACTTGCTCTTGACATTGAGTACAAATTCATGAAGTGGAGAAAAAAAATAATAAAATAGACATTGGAAATGGTGAAAACCTGTTCATGTTCAACCATTTTGTAAACATAACATAAAGTCAGACACAAAATTACAAAATAGATTATTTAATCTTAACCATATTTGTATAAATAATTAGAATTTTGGAAAAGGGGATTTAAGTGTACAATAATCGTGCCCAATTAAACAATAAAAGTACAACAGATCACAAAAAATAGTTTAGGTTTCAGATTGTTATATAGTTATAGGTATTTACTACACTGTATAACTGTTCAGATTATTCATCTTAGGCTAGGATTCCTCTTTTGGCATGTTGGGGGTTAAATTAAAACACTATATGTGTGCCTTTTTGATCTGGGAGAACGTTCTGGATGATCTTTTGGCTGCAGAGGAAGCAAACAGCTTAATGCAGGCTCCCACAGGTCTTTGTTCTCCTGTCAATCCCGACCTTCATTTAAATATTTATGCTCCTTTGTTGAACTCTTCACCTCTTCCAATGGCATTGCCTTGTGCACGTTAAAGAGGCGCTTAAGTGCTGTACCCTCACCTTTTCCTACTATTCATCCCAATGACGTCATGCTGTGATCAGCCCTCTGCAGGATTTTACAGAGGTTACAAGGTCCCACAAATCACACCACACAGTGTCTACAAGCAAAGTATGTACTGTACTCCGATTCATAAAACAGATGCTATTCTTTCTCTGAGAATAGCACAGAGACCCGAGTGCTAGGATGAAGAATGAGATGTCCTCTAACATCCGTCTTCCTGGATGAATGATGTATTAAGGTTAAATAAATATAGGTACAGGCATGTATAGGAAAGTCAAGAGGGTATCTGTGGTGGACTTGAGTAATAATGTACACAATTTCTTGAGGTATGAGGTATTTTGGGTGGAGTTCACCTCAAGCTAAGTAGTGGTCTAATAAGATTTTTGTACATCTTAAATTATTAAAGGTTCGTGCAAAATCTTAAAGATTTTAGATATTGATTTTTAATCACCCTGTGCATTATTATTATTATTTTCATTATTATGCAAAAGTTTTCTTTTTTCAACCCATTATGATTATTTCTCTCTTTAAAAAAAACAAAACTATATATATATATTTTAAACATTAAATTTAAGTATATTAGACTGTTTATGGACTTACATCCTATAATCTGTGGCATGACCTGAAAAATGCCATCCACCAACATATCTCCATCTTGTCTGGGTGAGTTAGAGAAAAAGACAAAAATCTAAATGGTCAAAGCTCCTAAAGACTCATGCAGGATAACTTAAAACCATGACTGCTGCAAAAAGATGTGTTTTACATTTAAAATGTCTTAAGACATCTAAATCATTTCTTTAATTTGATTTCTTTAGAAAGTCACTTCAAAAGGTGCAGAAACATCCCGTTCCGACATTCTTAAAATTGCGACTCAGCAAAAAGAGAAATAATCACTGGAGGGTGAATACTTTATGTACGCGCATCTGACTGTTGTATCGAATTTTGGACTTTAGTGTTAATGTTTTCTGATGAGACATGAGAGAATTTCGACCAAATATAATTTGTGGATGTGAAATAAAAGTAGTTTTAGATTAGAACAGTGGTTTCAAAAGTTTGGGTACTTCCATAAAGGTACTGCAGATGGGCTGCGAGATGTCATTATAACAAACAAAATGTTTAAAAATTTTCCTTTTGCAATGAAGTTCAAAATTCCTAATAGAACTAATAAAACTAAGCCATAGGATTTAAACAACTTGATATTCTTTCATTTTATCGTAGTCTCATGTTGATTGGAGTTGTGGTTAAAGGTTCGAGTGGGCTGCAGATTATTTTCACTTTTCAAAAGTATTGTTAAGCTACAAGAAGAAATTTTTTTTTTCCTCAACAGAAACTTACGCAGTGTATTAGTTTTGCAATCAACTGAAGTAATGCTATGGCGTTAAGACAAAACGGAGAAAATTATTATATTTTTATTTATATAATTTTATTTAGATTCACGTCATTGACAAGTTCAAATTAGACAGGTTTTTTTTCTGGCTCTGTAACAAAAGTATTGCGATGTTTGTTTATTAACTGTATTCAATAGTATTTACAAAATCACATTTTTAAGAAAATAAACAAAAAGGATTGAAGATGAATATACAATGTGTGTATATATACAGTTCATATGCTTTAAACAAATGCGTAACTATAAATATTACAAATATTTTAATATCAAGAAAATATATACAGTACAACAGGCTCTTGTTGGATTGCTTTTACCCCAGCCTCGGCAGAATACTTAAGGCTAAATGGGAAGCTTGCAATGTTAACATACAGTAAGTAGAGTTTAATCGACAGATAAAGCTAGCTATTAATTTACCCTCCTTTTGTAAAGTTCACAGTGAAGTTTATTCGGCCCTGATTTGGAAAATAGTCATGGCCATTTTCACACTTCCCTGAGAAGTGTATACATACATACACACACATTATATATATATATATATATATATATATATATATATATATTTTTTTTTTTGTGTTTAAAAAAAAAAATTTTTTTAATAAACAAAA
>JAQMYL010000007.1:7281336-7292977 GCA_030014365.1 Clarias pachynema | reverse complement strand
CTCAGTCATATTTCCCTTTTTAGTCATCCAGCTCAAGGATATCACAGCTTTGGTGTAGTCTTAGACATTTTAGTTTGTGTCTAAAATCTACTTGAGAATCTGTCTCAGAAAAAAAAAAAATTTAAAAAAAAGGGACAGCAGGCTGTTTAAACTTACTTTTAGTGTTTGAGACGGTCTTACCTTTGGTAAACATGAAGCTTGAAGCATCTGCTTCTCCTTGAGCAGTTGTTTCTGGGTGTTCAGCAGTGGCTCCACCTGTCTGTCGTGCATGTCCTGGGCCTCCTGGAGACGCTTTGCGCATTGCTCGGTTTCCTGAGCGTGATCCTGCTTGCACTTGTCTTTGTCAGAATTTACGCGCTTGTTTTCCACTTCCAGTCGGCTGCTCCGTGCCTGAAGGGTTGACACTTTCTCCCCGACCATGTTCAAGTAGGTCTGGAACTTATCTTCTATTTGCCGGGAAAGGTTCGTGCAGTTCGCCTGGATCTTCTGCATTTGTTCTTGTTGCTTCGAACAAGTAAGGTGGAAGGTAAAGGTGTCGGGGAAGAAGTTGTCGATCTTGGTGAGGAAGGCAGTCGTGACGTCCTGGATGCCCTGCAGCGACGTTACAAAATCTTCCTTGCACTTCTTCTTGTAAAG
This sequence comes from Clarias pachynema, assembly GCA_030014365.1. Taxonomy (NCBI): domain Eukaryota; kingdom Metazoa; phylum Chordata; class Actinopteri; order Siluriformes; family Clariidae; genus Clarias; species Clarias pachynema. The sequence goes on along the minus strand of JAQMYL010000007.1, from coordinate 7,292,341 downwards.
TTCAAGCTCAGATGTCACGTCGCCCTTCTCTTTTTTCAGTTTCATCATGGCTAGCTCGTTCTTATTTTTATCTTTTATCACACTGTCCATGTTGAACTTGAGGCTTTGCACCGTTTGACTGAAATTGGCCTGGAGAATGGTATACAGAGACTTCTGCTGGTCCAAAAGAGTCTGTAAGGTTCTCATGTGTTCTGAAAAGTTAAGTTAAGAGTTAGGATTTCGCATACAGTGCTACTTTTAGCCCATAGATTTAGCCCATAATGTATTCATAATGCAGGAGAATTTTAAATCAGGGGTCAAAACTTACCGGTTGAAGCACTGCTCGATGGACATGGGGATAAACTCCGAAGTAAAGGTGTCTTATTTGCATTGCAGCTGGCCTGTGAGTTAAAAAAAAAGAAGAAGAAGAAAGCAGATTTTAATTACCACTCAACTTTTTCTGAACATTCCTGAATCTAGATAATACTATAAGCCAAAATGAATGAAGACATACTAGTGCTTGAATATATTTCGTCATATTTCCTTTGGCAGAGTCCAAATCTGCTGTGAGTTTCACCACTTTTCTATCAGCTGTGTCCTTTTCCATCGTCTTCGTCCTAAGTGCGATGGTAAGGTTGGCTTTCTCCTTCTTCAGCTGGGTGGTGTTCATGGTGAGGTTGTACAAACTCTGCTGCAGCTCCTCCACCCTCTTCTCGTCAGCGGTCTTCTCCGGCTGTCCATACACTAAGAAGAGCACCAGGCTCACGATGATCAGAGACTGGATCAGTGAAGAGAAGAAGAAGATGAGCCGTAGATAATAACCACAGCTTTTTCCCTTCGATCTGCGAATGTCCTGAGCCTTCAGTGCCACGTTGGGCCTTTTGTAACTGCTGTTGTACATCTTTCTATCGATGTCTTGTTGAAGTCTTTTAAACTATGAAGTTGAAACCTCAGCAAATGCTTCCTGATTAGATTCTCCACCTTGTGAACGCTACTACCAGGTTTCACGTTGCTGCGGTGCTTATATATACACACGCTGGCATCCACATCCTGTAGGGCAGCTCTTTCCTGACCCTCCTACTAGTGGTTATCTGTACTTCATATTGTGCCGCAGAGTAACATATCTTACCTATTAATCATATCTTATTGCTAACACTGTATGACTTCCTTGGCTAAACAATGTGTACATAATCGCAACTTGATAAACAGATTATAAATATTCATGGCTCTGGATTTATTACCAATATACAGTACTTAAATTATTTTGATAGATATTATAATTTCATATTTCTTATACCACAGCATGTTTAAGTTCTCAAATCAGATTGGTGAGAAAGTGTTAATTTAATTTTTAATATCATGTTTAAAATAAGGCATTTGTTCCGTTATTAATTGCATTTTTGTTTTTAGTAGTTACAATCATAGTCTCGGACGTTCATGGTGGAATAGTCCACATAAAAGAGAGAAATGTCGATATGGTAATTTTCCTGTTTTAATGCAAGACTTCTTTGCCAGACATGTCCTATTTAAGTGATTTCTTGATTGCAAACAGGTGTGGCAGTAATCAGGCCTGGGCGTGGCTAGAGAAATTGTCAGGCAGGTACTATTTAAGTGATTAGTAATAGTGATTAGTACTTTAAATTACTACATTACTAATTACTTCATTTTTTTTTTAATCCAAAAAAAAACTGTTACTGTTTGTTACTGTCACAGTATTATTAAAGCCTGCAATTCGAATACTTTTCAAGTTTCTCTGAGACTGGACAGGAGACACGGTATACTGGCCTGTGTAGGAGATACAGTAAAAAGGAATTGTTTAGAGATTGAGAACAAATCACACATACATTTTGAGTATTCTGTACACTTACACACCCTTATGGCAATGAATTTCTGTGTTATTATTTTACATACAGTATACATACTGTATATATTACATACAGTATAAGGTATGGATATAGTAATAATAACTCCTCTAATAGCTAATAGTCAGATGATATTAATTTGATGGTTCTGATGTGATAATTTCTAATGCACTTCTGCAGCAGATGCCTAATATAATACATAATCAATTTCTACCAGTTTCACGTTGCTGCGAAGACGAAGGGTGCCATTTAATACTTAATAGCATTTTTATAGACATGAAACAATAAGACAGAATTATAGACAAGAAGAAGAAGACCTGTGTACATTTGGATTGCTGAACGATCTGCTTTGGCTTGAAGTGTGTGATCCAGGGATGTTCATCTGTCCTTGCCGACCTTGCTGTCCGTATAACGTGTAAGAGTCCTGTCCGTTCGGTTTCGGCATGGGGGGCTGTGGAACAAGTGACAACAATTTCCTAATCTTTTATTCAACAGGACATACCATGTCAATGAGATGACTAAAAGCCGTCTCAGTCATATTTCCCTTTTTAGTCATCCAGCTCAAGGATATCACAGCTTTGGTGTAGTCTTAGACATTTTAGTTTGAGTAGTTTGTGTTAGTTTGTGTCTAAAATCTACTTGAGATAAAAACAACAGAATCTATCTCAGAAAAAAAAGGGACAGCAGACTGATACTACTGTTTAAGATTTCCTTTAGTGTTTGAGACGGTCTTACTTTTGATAAACCTGAAGCTTGAAGGATCTGCTTCTCCTTGAGCAGTTGTTTCTGGGTGTTCAGCAGTGGCTCCACCTGTCTGTCGTGCATGTCCTGGGCCTCCTGGAGACGCTTTGCGCATTGCTAATAGTGATTAGTAATAGGCAGGTCCTATTTAAGTGATTTCTTTATTGCGAACAGGTGTGGCAGTAATCAGGCCTGGGCGTGGCTAGAGAAATTGAACTCAGGTTTGATAAACCAGAGTTAGGTTATGTTTTAACTGGGGGGGGGAAACACTTTTTCAGACAGGGGAGTATGTAGTTTTGGATTTTGTTTTATAATCCAAAACTACATACTATATATATTGTTTAAAAAAAAAATTTATTAAACGTGCTCTGTTACCCGGAATGTGAGTACAGTGTAATTAATTAGCGCCAAAATGCACAACCCATCATTCCATGTAAAAATGCATTGCATTCAGCTGAAACTTATTTAGAGCTTCTGCAGTCCCACTAATTTAAATAAATTTTGAATCTTTTCAAGTTATGGTGTATTTAGTTAAAATATAATGTTTCTTTCTGAGCCTCAGGCTCTTTGTTGTCAAGGCTAAGTGTGTGAGAGGCTGTGGATGCTCTGGTGCCTGATTTGGGTTACATTGGCTTTTCTGTAGGATTGGATCGGACAGGTATGGGTGAACCCACATGATTCTGTCATGATTTACTGGTATATAATTGATAATCAATGTTAATGTGTTAATGATATATGGTCGTGATATTTTTAAATAAATACAGGACCAGTCAAAATTTTTTCTGATTTTTATTTCTTCCAGAATATGCAACAATCTCCTTTGAACAGTTGATCTTGAGATGTATCTGCTACTTATGCTCTGTAAAGCCTTAGTAACGCCTCTAATCTGAGGCTGGTAACACTAACTCTGCTTGATGGGTTTCGCATGTGCACTTGACAGTAATGTTTCTTGCAAAAACTAGAACACCAGAACATCCGCCCTTCATGTCTTAAAATAACAACTGACTGTTGCTGTTGTTGTTGGTGTCACTTAATTGCCTAATACCATATGTATGTGGCGGGGAAGGGGGGGGTGGGGAGTGGGGGTGATATTTTTCAGTATTGTTCTAGAATGTTGAAAATAAATCCAAACTTTCGACTTGTACTGTGTATAAAAATCACTTTTTATTTAGTCACTTTTCTAATAAACCATCCTTAAACATAAATATTCATATTAAGCCTTAATAAGAAACACTAAACAGTTGATCATTTAGGTAATCATAATTTATCCCACTATATACTTATAATAAGTGTGTTTTTGTGTTTGCACGTACTGGATGTGAATGAATGCAGGCGCACGTGTTGTGAGGGTGTGAGTGTGTGTTTGTGTCCACTGTGTTTAACTTTGACCAGTCTCCTCAGTATATAGCACAGGAAAAGCAAGTAGCGAGTAAATGACAGGACCCGAGCTCCACGCTATCTCTTCCTCAATCAAAAGCCACACATAAACACAAGCGTTCAAAATAAGCCATCGAAATTCCAGCTTCCTGTGCTGCTGCCGCAACTGTCGCTGGGACACTGAAGAACAACAATAGTGACCTGTCAGCTTTTTTTTTGGTATGGAGGCGAATAACAAATATTCCCAGCCGTGCAGGAGCTGCTAGTAGACATGTTTGATCCCATGCATTCTTGTTTGCAGCGATGACGTTCAGAGCCCAATCTCCTGTCCGGGACGGGTGTGAAAAGGGAAAATCACGAAAGCCAGGGGTTTTCCTGCAGTCTATTGTCTCCGCTCCAATGTGTCCTCAGAGGAAAAGCATAATTTATGACGAACCTTTTTAAAAAGGGGGCAGAAAGTAATAAAGGGTTCTGCCAGATAAGAGATCAATTTTAAAACATAAACAGGAAAGTTGAGATATGAAATATTTATAACTTGTTTATTTCAGGTATTAGGTGATTCGGCTTGGAAAGTCTCTCTTTCTTCAAAGGGTATCTAATTATTATTATTATTATTATTATTTTATGATAAAAAAAAAAACAAGTAAGAAGTACATTCATTTTGCTATAAATTAGACTATCTATTGAGAAGTTAATGAGTATAGATTTATATTAAAAATAAAAATAAATGGATACATATTCAAGATTTTGGAAATCTGAAAAACATTTGCTGAAGCAATAACAAAATATGTTAATATGTACAACAGCTGGCTTAAATGGCCTTGTTGACATGGTTTCGGTCGTACAATACAGACGGCACACTATTGTGTACTAAGTGTCGATGGGAAGAGGTCATGTTAAATTGCACACAATCACAGTAGGGCAAATGCACCAGTTCCCTTTCTGGGAACGATGCAAAGGCCGGGAGTTCAATTTGGGCTGGTGTGCTGCTTTTCTGAGAAATGAGGAGGTTACAGATGTTTGAGGTTCTTAATTATTGGCTTAAAGAACGGACATTAGAGTCGGGATTACTGCAACCATTAAAACCTTTCCGACAATTATTTAGCGAACCGTGCACATGTCAGCTTTCAGTAGATACAACAGGATGCAACTTCAAAGCTGAGCTGGTGTTTACATACAAGTAAATAATTAGGCTAAAAAACTTTGTTGACAAAAATGGACTCTGTGTATGTGATTGGTGTGGAAATGTTAGATGGGAATAAATAAGTTAGACAGAAATTAATAAGAAGTATCATTATGACCTCTTGAAATAAAGTGCAATCGGGTTGAAGCCAAATTATTTGGGGAAAAAAAAATCAATTTGTTGGTCAAATCGACTTATTTTGTGTTATCAGCTTATAATCAGCCATAACATTAAAACCACTGACATGAATATCACCTGAGGACAAGATGGCACCAGGATGCACTATGGGATGAAGGTACGCCTGCAAAGGCAGTGTAATGCTCTGGGTGATGTTCTGCTGGGAAATCTTGGGTCCTGTCATTCATGTGGAAAAGCACCCAAATGAAGATGGGTTCCCCTTAAGGTTTCTTCCTATTGCCATCTCTTTCCACTGTCACCCTCGGCTTGCTCATCAACCTGATCATTTTGATGTATATATATATGTTCTCACACATTTCAAATGAATTACCCTAATTTTCTTTTTAATTCTGTAAAGCTGCTTTGTGATAATGACCTACTGTTATAAAAAACAAAAAAACAACTAAATTCAATTCAATATGGATGTTTCTTTGACATGAAAATGTTGTTGCTGACCAAGTAAACCACTTCATGGAAACGGTATTCCTATTAAATACAGTATAAATATAAAATATTTATAATAAAACACCCTGAAGACTGCACAGTGCAAGCATCTGCTAGATGACAGATACGACAGCATGCATACACAGGTCTTGTGGAGTCAATGCGCTGATGAGTCAGATTTTTTTGGTTAAATTTTTTTTTTGCGATCAAATAAATAACGTTCAGTGAGAAGCATTTCTGTTCACAGAAAGGCCTTGTACATGTAGGAGGTCATAGGAGAATGTTCAGACTATCGGCAGCGAGCACAGACCCACCCAAACTGGGCGGTTAGACACTGGAAAAATGTTGCACACTCTTTTCCATTCTTCACCCATTCTCTGCTAATGTGATTTTTTTTTTGTTTGTTTGTTTGTGCAATGCTGGTGACAAGGTTAACAATTCTTGATCTTTCAAATTTTGGTTAGTCATATATTTCTGTACTTCGCACATTTTTCTTATGAATATTAGGAAAAAACAGACTGACATCTCTTCGTATTGTCAAACTAAAGTGAAGAATTTCAATGCACTCAATGTACAGTGCTGTGAAAAAGTATTTGTATGTCTGTTTTTCGTATGTCGTATATGATTATGATCATCAAATAAATCTTAATATTGCACAAAGATAACCCGAGTAAATACAAAATGCAGTTTTCACATGATGATATCATTCATTAAGGGAAAAAAGATGTATAAACCTACCTGACCCCTAACTGGCTGGCCTGATTACTGCCATATCTGTTGAATCAAGAAATCACATAAATAGAACCTGTCTGACAAAGTGAAGCTCCATAAAAGATCTAAAAAGCAACACATCATCCCACGATGTAAAGAAATTGAAGAACAGATGAGAAACAAAATAATTGACATGTGTCAGTGGAAAGGGTTACAAAGCCATTTCTAAGGCCACGGTGAGAGCCATTATCCACCAACGGAGAACCTGGATCAATGGTGAACCTTCCCTAGAGTGGCCGGCCTACCAAAATTTTGCCCAAGGGCATAACGACGACTTATCCAGAAGAATCCAACAACTAAAGACCTGCGAAAGTCACAGCTGACCAAAAAGGCTTGTCTCATATTTGCCAAACATCTTGACCAAGACTTCTGGGCAAATATTCTGTGGACTGATGAGACAAAATGTTCTTCCTTTTTGGAAGGTGTGTATCATCTTACTGTATGTAACACTAACATAGCGTTTTATAAAAAGAACATCATACCAACAGTCAAACATGTTAGTGGTAGTGTGAGGGGTGAGGTTGCTTTGCAGCTTCAGGACCTGAACGACTTGACATAATTGATGGAACTATGAATTCTGCAATCTACCAGAAAATCCTGAAAGTGAATGTCCAGCCAGCAGTTCATATTGCTGTTCATCAGTTTGTACTGATGTTCTTTTCAAGCTCAAGTGCACTTTGCTTATGCAGTAAGACAATGATCTGAAACACACCTGCAAGTCCAGCTCTGAATGGCTAAAGAAAAAAACAACACACAATTAAGGTTTTAGAATGGCCTAGTCTGTCCAGACTTAAATCTGATTAAGATGCTGTGGTATGACCTTTAACAGGCCGTTCATGCTCGAAAACCCTCCAATGTGGCTGGATTGAAACATTTCTGCAAAGAAGAGTGGCCCGAAATTTCTCCACTGCGATGTGAAAGACAGATTGCCAGTTATTGCAAATGCTTGATTGCAGCTGTTGCCGCCAAGGGTGGCACAACCAGTTATTAGGTTTAGGGGGAATTATTTTTTCACTTAGGGTCGGGCAGGTTTGGATAGTTTTTTTCCCCCTTAATAAAATCAATTAAAAAACTTTAGTTTTTTTGTATTTACTCTGAGTTATCATTAAAATTTGTTTCATCATCTGAAACAATTAAGTGTGACAAATATGCAAAACAAATATATACAATATGTATGTGTGTGTCTATATATACACACACATACACACTTCAGGAAAATAGTATGATATATATGATAATATTATGATAAATATAATATACATCAATATATAACGTATAGCAAGTTTTCCTTTTTTCTTTTCTTAGCAAGTGTGTACATTTTTGATTGACCCATGGTGGCATATTAATCATATTAAACAAAAGATATATTAAACAAACTCATTTTGTGTGCCATGGCCTTTTCTTTTTATTAATTGTTACGCAACAGAACAACAATCGTCTTTACATATTTTAGTCATCACAGCTTTTAAAAATGAAACCAGGTGTTATCTTAAGGGTTCATGTGTTTCTGTTTGTGTAAAAAGAAAAGAATAATATTTCAAAATAATATATGGTGGCTACATTAAGTGCACAGACAATTAAAATACAGAAGATGAGAGGCATAAAAATGAGCAGATGCTGAAATAATTTTTGAACTGAATCAGTTGGTGGAAAAAAAAGGCCAATCTCTTTCCCCTCAATGTCTCAAACTCAAAAAAATAATTTCACAGCAGTCCACATGCTCTCTTGTTCATTCCCCCAGCACTTAAAGTGTCAATTATCAGGAGACGATCTTGGGGGAAGATGCTTCGTCAGCCAGTCCGAACACAAATACATCTCCTCATGAAGACTGGTTATCCAGATGAAGCGGTGTTACAGCAGTACTGGAACTGAGCTCGGCAGTGTGATTTCCACGAGCCAGGGTTCGTGAACGGCGCTCTACACCGTGGCCTCGATCTCTGGCGGCTCGTCGCCCTCTAGCAGGCTGTAGGAGGCATGGCTCTGGAAGGGTCTCTGCAACGGGTGACACAGCAGCTTGGCCATGCAGTTATGCAGCTCGATGGCCGGGCCGCACAGTGACACTTCAAACCGGTAGCACATTCCCTTAGAATCCAGCTTCGAGAAGGATTCATACGTGTCCTGCCGGGAGAGGAGATGGGCGGAAAAGTTAAGGGAAGCGACTCTTACAGGATGACGTGCAAAGATAACCGGACAAACACACTCAACTCAAAACGAAGGAGACAAGGAGACACTGAAAAACAAATGCTGCAACATTTGAACATTCAAATATACATATCCCTTTATAATGCGAAATTAGGTTTCACTGACATTTTCTCTATTACCAGAAGCAAAAAAAAAAAAAAAAAAAAAAAAAAAAAAGAAGATAAACTAGCATATTGTACAATAAACATACATTTATAAAAATTTTACATATCTCATGCAAAATGTTATATGGGATAAATAAATAAATAAATATAGGAAAATTATTAACAACAGATGGTGTGGTGCATCCTGACGCAAATTGAAAATCTGATGCAATTGCATTTCAGTTTCTCTTATAACACATCAAAAATTATATAATGTTTTTTGACTTTTTACTGTGAAAATTGTTTAATGATGTATACAAGTTGCAGGAGTTACTTTTATCACTTATAGGAAGTTATCCCTTTCATGCTTATGAAATCCATATTTTTTATATTTTAAGAATATACAGTATAAATCCATATTTTTTATATTTTAAGAATATACAGTATAAAGTAAAATACAGTACTGTGCAAATGGTTTTAGCCATTTATCATTTCAACATATTATATTTTATTCAATTAGGTCGATTAAATTAAAGAAATGCCAAAAACTTGCCAGGAACGAAAAACCAAAATAGTCCTTCAGGAAGCCTGGAGAATTATTCCTCAGTGATTAAAGTGTTAGACTACTAATCAAATGGTCCCAGGTTTAAACCCCAGCACCAAGCTGCCACTTGAGCAAAGCCTTTAACCCTGAAACGCTCACATAAATGATGAGAGAAACTGTAAGTCGCTCTGGATACGTAGCTGTCGTGACTAGTTCTTGTTCCCAGTGTTTAAAACAATGTTCATTAAATAATTAAACAAAGAACTACAGTAAAAATGTTTTGTGCCATCATAATTTATCTATTTAAATATATTGTCATGCAACAGTCCACAACATTACACATTTTAGGCCTGAAAGTTCAGTCCTTATTATTGTTGTTATATTCAGGCAGACCATTTTAGCCTTTTCCTTTCATGGACAATTATTATTATTATTTTTTAAATTTTAGTTTTATCTTACTTTCATATCGGTAATATTTAAACCATCATAATTCTGTGAGGCAAATGCTCTTAGAGGAAGTGGTGGCATACTTGCACTTGGGTACTCATGGGTACATGGTAGTCTTCATACCCATGTACTGTATTGCCACAGTGACTCCAAAATCTTGTTTTATTATTATTATTACTAACATTTTAATTTTTATAATAATATTATTTTACATTTATAATAGAGATGCACCAATTGATCTGTCCGTGACCAGAATCGGCTATAACTAATGTTATAAAGAATGGGCTACATTTAGTTACTCATGTTCAATTCAGAACAAAACTTTCAAATTATAACAACTTTTTAAAAAAATTTAAAGTTAAATTTTTAAAGGTAACAAAACCAGATCAATTTAGATCAAATCAGAATCACAATGTAAATCAAATCAGCACCTAGGTGATATTGTATCAGGTTGTCAGTGGTGATTCCCGTCCCTATTATTTAATAATAATAAACAATGAATGAACATACAATTGAGTTTTCCATTAAGTAAAAAGATTTTAAAGAAGTTTGTTTATGCCCACAATTATGTTCTCTGACAGCAAGAAATTGCAGTTGGCCAAAATTAGAAACAGCACACTTTTCCACAAAAAAACTGAAATAAATATCAGCAAAAAAAAACAAAACTGTATTTATGACTGACAATAAAAAATACAAATTACCCTCCAGGTGTTGTCATCCATTTGCTCATCGGTGCCATTGTGAAGGTAAATGACATCAAAAAAGAAGTATGGAGAGCGTAGCATTTTCTGTAAGAAAATATTTTAACACTAAATTTCAGAAGCAGAAGTCACTGAGCAAATATCGTATCATGTCACTGCAGGAAACTTTAAAAATGACACAAGGCATGTTTCACTTACACTGACAGCATCTGAAGGGTTAAACTGCAATTGGCCTGCGTGACGACTGTAAATGAGGAGAGTACGGACCACAAAGGGCGGTGGGATCGTCTGCACGTTGTCCATCAGTGGAAGCTCAATCTTCTGGAGACTATACAAAAGTTGAAGTGTTACAGCAGTTAATTATACTGTTCATGTAATATTATTTTATATTATATAATTATTATTATACTGTTCATGGCTTTCACAATTCAGCCTGCGTTTAGAAGGATGTACTGTTACTACCAGCTCGACAGTAAAAGACCTGGGCGTAATAT
>JAQMYL010000007.1:7261465-7273098 GCA_030014365.1 Clarias pachynema | reverse complement strand
ATAAATTCCAAAATTTCCAATAAAAAAAAAATGTTTTTTTTTGGAACAGAACTCTCACCCTCAAAAATGTTTTAGTGATATCTCTTGGTCATATGTTCAATTTTAAATAATGTGCAGATTCCAAAATTGTAATGCATGAAAGACTATTATAAGTCAAAAACTGTTCACAAGTAAAAAGATGCTCGCCCCCTATTTCCTTGAATGAAACTATACTTTCGAAACTGGTTTCAAACTGATTTTCAATATCAAGTTAATTCTTTAATTTCATCTTCAATCAAAATAGTTAAAAGCACAGAAAAAAATGCATATACACAATATCTGATCCATCATGGGTATCGGATTTGTGCAATCTTTATTTTGTTCTCATTAACTAATCAGTCTAATAATATAATATACTATTATTACAAAATCAATACTCCAGAAATATAGACACGATGCCATACTGTATAGCTCCATATTGCTGTTGTGAAAAAGTTTCACTCTTGACCACAAGAAAGCCTTTATTCATTTTCATTCACCATGGCTTTTCTAATGCAGTGAGGCTGTTTCCCTTTTCATAAAAAGATGGATGCAGTTTTTACAAAAACCACATCCATCCCTTTTTACATGTTAAACATACCACAGATGTACTGAATAAAGTAAATCTGAAAATGTTCATGGAATTCGAGGACAAGAAAGCTTACTTTGTTTGCCCATACTGTACCTTTCGTATACCTTTTCCTCAGTAGCTCGGAGATAGTGCTGCAATACTTAATGATATGTTTAATAACCTCACACTGTACTTTTCTGTAAACCTTTTAATCGGGGGCTTTTTTTTCTCCAACACACTCATTTGCATGGTTTTCAACACCACCTTTCAACAGAGCCAAACAAGTCTAAACGAAAACAGGAAAAGATCACACGAGAGCCTGGGTGGGGGCTGTAATCATGGCTTCCATTACTTTCCAGATGTCTTTATCACAGTGTAGAGAAGAACATGAACCTCTTTCAACAGACCGAAGGCAAATAGAAAAGAGGTGGGATGGGGAAATAAGACTCTTCCTGATCTGACAGGGTTGCATGCCACGAGACCGGCACTGCGTGGATTTACTCAAGCCTATAATCACACCCCGAGCAACAGGACGCCAGATCCTGTCCAGAAGCCTACAGCTCTGCTGGGTACATTTTGTGTTCTTTAGGAAGGGGGACGGAGGGAAAAGTTTCGCAAGAGAACCAGAATGACAGAGGTGAGTCTCTTTCTTTAGCACGTTGTCTTGTGGAGGAGTCATGTGACTCTTTGTGTTGCCTGGTTGCAGATCTTCAGTAAAATACGGCCTGTGTGTAGGGAAACCATTTTACAAACATAGATTATGTTCCTATAAAGAATGTTAATATCAGGATGTTTTCTATTATGTTAAGAAACTTTATGACTAATGCATTTATGTTTAACTTTACAAACAATGGGGAATCTGATTTTTTCCCCCTCCAAAAGAGTGTTTTAAACCATATATGTCTAACACATGTTTATACATTAATAAAGACAACAAAAAGTAAGAAAGTATTTTTCCTATGAATTTAGGGCCAAGACAAGAGAAACAGGAAGTATACTTAGCTACAGGATGTATGTTTCCTCTGTTCCCTTTGCTCAAAACAAAAGGCTGTACACTAAAAGTAACATTTTCATCCATGGAAGTTTTCCCTCCTTAGCAATATAAATGTGCAAAAGTTTGCACCCCCCACAAACACAACAAAGACATTAAGTGCGTCTTACAGACATTCCTTTATTATGACCAGTAACCGAAAACGCCCCATAACATACCTTAATGTGAAATCTTTGCATCTCCTTTACAAATATTTTCCATCTTACATATTCTTCCAAATTCTTCTTGTCGTCAGAAAACCTCAGTTGTGACCATAATCCTCCATACATCTTCAACTCAGGTTTGGACATGTATAGAAGGTCACAGGCATTCTTTTTTTTTTTTAAACGACATTCCTCATTCTTTAAATTAAATTAGTTTTGATTTCACATTTTGTGTTGCAGTTTTTTGTCTTGCCATTTTAAATCTAGTGGAAAAATTATAAAACAAACATACCTTGCACACAGGGGGTGCAAACTTTTGCACTCAACTATGAATATGGCATATGAGCACAGCCCTGAAGTTCTGTATACAAAGTCCAACATACTGTGTATGAGTAGTTCATATTGATTTGAAGGAATTGATATAGTTATTTAACTTAGAGGTAGGATGGGTGTTCAAGTCAAACCAGGACTTTTGATTGTACAGAACAACAGAACAAAGTTATGATTGGGATTCCTGTGTCACATCTAAAACATCGGCCTAGTTCTTTATTTGCCCAAATTTAGAAATGGCTTGGAGTGAAGTTTCTGTAATGTGCAAGTGGTGCGGTCACACATTGCTCTGCTATAACAGAACGACTTGATCAAGCCATTTGAACCATTTCCAGGAGTTCCTGAGAGGCCAGCATTTCAGATGTGAAGCAGGCAGTCTGATCATGGCTCTTGTGTACTGAGAAATCTTTCTACCTAGATGGCATTCAAGTGCTAGTGAAACACTGGGATGAGTGCATTAGTGTATCAGGGTATTATATCGAGAAATAAAGGTAGTTTTTACTTGTATAACTGTATTCTGTTATTCTGTACAATCAAAAGTCCCAGTTTAACTCGCTTATGACCCGTGTTTTGCAGATGACAGACAGCTTGGCGTGTGCTGACTCTGAGCTGGTGCAGTGCGAGGCCGAGGTGGGCACTTTACTTCAAATCATATCTGATCTTAATGTGAAGATGCGTGCTCTGAAAATCCCACGGTAAACACACATGCACATGCGACTTCATGAGAAAATACCATTATATTCTGTAAACATCTAAAACTTTATCATTATTATTATTATTATTAGGCATCGAAAGGAGTATGTAACCAAAGCCCGCAAGCCAGTTTCAGGCCAGAACTCCAGTCCCGCAGGACCACAGAGAGGCCCGGGAACTCACGCTGGAACGGCATCGGGGGAGTCAGTCACTAAGCGATCCTCAGGGGAACATGAAGGCATGGTTTATTTACACAACGTCTTAGCATCAGTCACGCTAACCTGGTGTTACTTAAGTCCTTTTGTGTATTTCCAGTGCTGCAACTGCTGTGTTTTTGGTATTAGTGCAGATATTTCTACATGCAAGGAAGAGAGTGGATACGGACTTCTACATCACAGCAATGTCCAATTTTCAGTTAGATAAGAGCAATATGTTTGGAAGGAGTCTACAGTGTTATCCCTTTGTATAACAGACATGATGCTGTTTCTTTATTAAGATGCACTTCATTGTTAAAATAACAAGTTGACTTTTTCCCCTCATTAACTTCAAAACACAGAGAAAAGAGACTGGTTATCTTATTGTAAAGGTTAAACACTATAAATAGTTAAAAAGTACAAGCAAATTTGTTAAAAAATATTTTTATAGTTTTGACAAAAAGGGAAGTCAGACACTCTGCAGCGTGCTGCGGTGTGCACTGAGTTGAGCAGCACTGCCTTGTTGCTGAGGTTTTTTTTTTTTCTTTCCTAGAACAGCAATATGCATGTATGATGTCTTAAAGATAAGAAGCATGCAAAAGCCACAATCATACCTGTAGGTCTGTACATTACTTTTGACCTCCATGTCACACACGCACAGAGCCCCCAGAATAGATGCTGTTTTTTCACATCTGCATTTTGGATTATTCTTATTCTCTCCATATACTATTAAGCCCCACGGTTATATATAAAAGATATACATTTTACATCTATGAACGATGTTCAAGTCAAACCAGGACTTTTAGTTGCGCAGAATAACAGAACACAATTATCGAGTAAAAGAAAATCTGCCGTTATTTCTCTAATTCCCTGCTAGACTAATGCACTTATGCACCTTGATGGTATCCAAGCACTAGTGCAACACAGGCATAAGTGTAGCAAGAGGAATATATAGAGAAATGAAGGGAGTTTTTACTCTCATAACTTCACCATCATCTAGGAACCTTTGTAGTCCAACTAGGGACTGTGGAGACCTTTTGATTTATTCCAATTTTTACGACCGTGATTGAACCTCCAATGGTCACACTGCAGGCAATTTGGGAACACCAATTATCCAAATCTGCATGTCTTTGGACTGTGGGAGGAAACCAGAGTTCCAGGGGGAAACCCACCAAGCAGGGGAACAACGTGCAAACTCCATGCACACAGGCCCTGGGGCAGGAATTGAACCCTGACCCTGGAGGTGCAAGACGACAGAGCTAACCACTAAGCTACATAACTGTGTTAAGTTATTCCGCAGAATCAATCGGTCATTTTTGTAACGAAACCCAACACACTAAATGGTGTATGAGTGAAATGCATCTATTTCATTTTGCACTGAAATATAAACATATATGAGGTCCCATAGTGAAAATAATTTTGACTCAATATTTGCATTCCATAATCTTCATAATCATGTTGCACTTTTCAGGTTTGGCAACAGAGTGCAGTGGAGAGCTATGGTCAAAGCTTCAGCAGGTTTTGTCCACTCTGGAGTCATCTGCCAGCAGAGGGAGAAAGCTGGTCTCCCCCCACATTCAGCATGATGAAAAAACCCAGGAAGAGCACATTACCGCAGCACGTGACACCTGGGTTCAGGCCACACAAGTAAGCCTCTATGATTCCACAATCTCAGGAGATACTCCACACCCCAAGTTCACAACAATGCCTCCATTGTTAACCTGTCACTAATGACAAATTACAAACCACTTGGTCTTTCATTGCCTTTCATGCTTTTTTGTTTGCCAGATATCATTTTTCAAGTAAAACATTTAACCTCTTTCTCAGGTATTAGAGGAAGTGGAGAGGGATCTTGGAATCTCCTACCTATCCGCATTACCCACCGAAGAGCGTCAGAAATACCAAAAAGAGGTTCTGTACCTGGGTAATCTCAACCAGGAACTGAGCACCAGCATACAGAAACGTCAAGAAGAACAGAAGAAAATGGACGGAGCCATTTTGGAGATGGAGGCGGAGAAGAAAAGACTTCAAGAAAAGGTTCACCACCATGCTATCACCAGTTATACTTGAGTTTAGACAATTTTCCCCATCGTAGATCAGATGTAGTGACTTGTAGATGTAGGTGTAGAGACTTAACACTCAAAACATGTCTTGTTGAGCAATTTGACAAATGTCTAATAGGCTCTAAAATGCACCTTTTGGCAATAGTTGGACGAGCTGAAAAACAAATGGCTGATTACAGCTAGTTGTTCTCCTCCCAGAAGTCCATCCTTGTCCTATAGCAGGACCCAAAGCCCCTGTTGGGCATCTCCTATGATTCCTGCGTCTCCTCGTTTCTCGCGTAGAATGCTCACCTCACCCCCTGGCTCTCCATCCAGGCCTTCAAGACACAGTTCTGGCAGTTCAGTTCTGGAAACCGAGACAGAGCGTCTCCAGAGGTGAGCAATGTGTTTGGCATTTTCTATGTAAACCATTCCAGTTGTTTTAATGAGTTGCAGAAATATGTCGAATTTGAGTCGGCATCTTCCTTATGGTTTGGTGTGTAGGACATTGGAGAGCCTAAAAGCAAGAAACGAGCGTCTGACGGCAGCTCTAGAGAGACGGAAGAGCGAGTCAGAGCAGGTCAGCATGGCCCTGAGCCGCCGCGAGGCTGACTGCTCGGCTCTGAAAATGGCCCTCACATACTGGTGAGCTTTTCCTGCGTAATGTACTTTAACACGGTGTGCTTTTCCTGTATACTTTAACACTGTGTATGTAGTACCAAGCATTAATTTTAGATATGGTGCGCTGATGTGAGATAAAAATCTCATAAAAAAATGTTTGTACAACTTTAGCACCAACAAAGGTTTCGGTATGAGAAAATAACTAATAGATTTTTTGACTGACAGTGAGGAATGTGAGGACGCATACAGTGACCTTTTGTCCCTTTATGAAGCCAGGAAGCAACAGAATGCTGCAGAAGCAGGTACTTTAAATACACAATGTTCACTATGTGTCATCTCTCTCTGTCTCTCCTTTTGTCTCTCCGTCTCTGAAACAAGGAAGGTTAAAATGTATAAATAATATTAATATTGACAAAATATTTCAAAAGCAAATACGCATATAAAAATACAGTCATTTTATTTACTAAGGAATTATTTAATACTAGAGGAACAGTTTTTTGTTAGTGTGACCTGAGATGTGTGTGAATAACCCTTTGAATGTCATCTTGATATAAATGTTTTATATTGTGTACTGGGAAGAGGTACAAGATCATTGCAGTGTGTGTGCTAGCATCTCACTAGCTCAGCGTGCAGTATGTGAAATCTTTTGGAAATCATCAACCATCAGGCTTTTAGAAGTGTTCACAATCAGAATGTCTATGATGTTAAGGGATGTTTTTTTGGCATAGATCTCTGTACTATTTTACATGATGTCACATAGACAGAAAAATGCCAAGGACAAATGTTTTTTAATAATAATAATTCTGACTTATGAAATATTCTTTTCATGATCCATACTAATTATAATTTTCTATCTATCTATCTATCTATCTATCTATCTATCTATCCACACACCATTATGGTCAAAATTATTGTTATTATTATTTATATGAATTTGTCTTTATTTGCAAAAAAAAAAAAAAGCAAAAAAATTGCTTATTTTTTTGTATGTAATAAATTTTACCCATGCACTGATTTAAGAAACACCCTCTTTCTCGCTCTCTTCCATGCACACTTGCGCACGCACACACACACACATACACAGTATATCTGGTAATCCTCTCTGGCTTGCTTTCACATTCTTTTTAATTCCTCTTTCTAACCTCACCCCAATTTCCCATTACAGAGCGGTCGACTCCACAACAAACTAGCAACTTGAGTACTGCTAATGAAGAGTCGGCCTGTACTACAGCGAACACCCAGAGCAGGTTACACTGAGCATCTCAACCTTCATTCTTGATAACTAATTTGTAAAATATAAATAAATAAATAAAGAAACAAAGGAAAACATTTTTTTTTTGTTCTTAGTTTGTCTGCAGAGGAGTTTAAAGAAAAGGCTGAAGTCATTCAGCAGAGGATCGCCCGTCTAAAGCAGGACAGGGCGGCGGTGTGTATTCCACAGGAGACCAGGACAGGAGAAGGGAAGCTCAGCCCTGATACGGGCACGCTGGCAGGAGTGAGGAGGCTAAGCTTTTTGTCCTCGAACAACCCCAAAGAAGAGAAAACAGCACTGATGTATGAGTTAGTCAACGTCAGGGTGAGCTATCATAATAAAAAGTGTAATATATATAAAATTTACTCAAATCACAAGAACGATCCTGATGATAACTGGAATTTCAGATGATTGAAAAATACTGGATGGATAAAAATTATTGCATTTTATTTAGGCAAGCCACATGTGTTAGTTTAGCACTTAATATGCCACCGATTTTATAGGAACATCTGTACAGCTGCTCAAACAATTAACCAATCAGCCAATCAGGTGGCGGGAATTCAGTTCATAAAATCAGTCATCTAAAGGTCAAAACCTTGAGTTAATCTTAACGTAAACCATGGTAGTGTATTTTAATCAGGTTTCTCATGCTATTTCATGGAAAACTATTTTTTGAGCTCATTACCAATGTGCAACTACTGTATACACACATGTAGAAAGATCAATCTAGTTGGTTAATTTCAGTTAGTTACCTAGATAAAACGCAAGCTCTTGTTGATGGAGAAAGGTTTTCTTTGAGTTTGCTTTCTGCTGGGTTTTGTGTAGCTAGGAGTAGCTAGCTAGAGTGAGATTAGTTAGCTTGCTAGGTACAACATAGTATGGAAGGCAAACAAAAAACACACATGCCTGGTCACTTCCATTGTGTGTATTTCCATTAGCTGGTGTGTGTCCTCTGTGCTGATTTGTGTTCTCCTCGCCTTATCGCTAGTTAATGTTGACTGAACAGCCACTCAATCCTCTGTGAGGTTTCTATGGTTTTTATGTTGTTCTTTGAACGTCTATAATATCTGTGATGTATGATGTGTAGAGAAACCTTTTTCAGTTAAAACAAAGCAGCATTAGATGCCTGAACACCTAATATATTGTAGTTCTTTTTTGTTTTACGCTAAAGTCATAACGCTGGTTTCCTATGCAATTCGCTAGGAGGAAATGTCTGAACTTCGGGGACTCATCAGGCTCAAGGAGAAGGAGCGTCGCTCTCTGGAGTGTTCTCTGGTGGCCCAGAGGTGTCAGGAATCAGCAGGGGCTGCCATGGCGAGGAGCCTCCGAGCTGAGCTGGAGGACCGGAGAGCAGAACAACAGGTGCTTTGTTTTCTTCTGTGTAGGCTAATTAGCATTTGGAAATGACCTGATACTGCGTATGACCTGTTCACACCATGCCACCTACACACTTTTAACTGTATATTGTACACAAAGTCTGCGTTCCTGCGGTATACGCGGTATCACTTCACAAACCCCGGTGGAAATGTCACACTAACTTAACCAGAATGATGACATCATACTGTAGGTGTGAGTCAGACGCAGCGTCTAAATGTCATTCCCACCATACAGTAGAACTAAAGAAGTCCCTTGTATGGAGGTTACAATATTTGCGGCTGATAGCATTCAAAGCAAACCCTGATATCATTCAAAGCCGAATAAAAGAGTGCTGTAGCTCTTAAGTGTTGCTAAATGCTTTTGGAAAGCTGCAGACCTTGACGGGACTCTCTTCTGATGATTACGATGTTTGCACAATGAGGACTGTGTTTGAAGATCTGA
This sequence comes from Clarias pachynema, assembly GCA_030014365.1. NCBI lineage: Eukaryota > Metazoa > Chordata > Actinopteri > Siluriformes > Clariidae > Clarias > Clarias pachynema. Next base: position 7,264,365 of record JAQMYL010000007.1, on the reverse strand, counting down.
GCAGGCTAAAAGTCTTGCATGCAACTGGATCACATCATTTCTGGTTATTTTATGCATAGTTGTTCCTGTTCTTGGCTTACAGGAATGGGACCTGATATGGACTTTTGGTGTTGTAGTCCATCCACTTTACTGTAGATTTATTGTCAGCTTAAATAAGTCTGAGCGAGTCATTTCGCATACAGATCTACTGCTGACTGCATAGATTTTTTTTTTAAACATTCTGGACTTGACTGATTAGATAACTGAGTAAATGATGAAAGGCACAGGTAGCTGGTGAGTGTACACCGATCAGCCATAATATTATGACCACTTACAGGTGAAGTGGATAAAATGGATACACCAGCAAACTGGTGACAGGATAATGGGCGCCCAAGGCTCACCCTTGTACCTGCAGGGACCAACGGCAAGCCAGTCCGGTACAAAAATCATGAAATAAAGCAGATTATGCAACAAGGGTAACCTGAATCGTAGGCAGTTTTAAAGTTATTGTTTTACTGTTATGGCTGATCAATGTATATTTGTACTGTAGGCATGGGTAACTTTCAAAATTCAAAAGACTAACATGTTTGTGGAAATTGTTATAAAATACTATTGTTATAAATTCCTATTTTAAATATGCCAATAAATAAGGTTTTGAAATTTAATTTCTCTGATGTAAGAAACACTCAATCCAGAAGAAGAAAAGTGATCGTGGGTCAGTTTATAAGCCTGAATTTGATCTTTCCATTTATTTTTCCAATTTTATCTTTCCTCTGGTCCTTGGGCAACATTTTAGGAAATTATTTAAAATTGATATGTGAACAGAAGGAAAGTTAAAATGATTCAGTGATTGCAATGTGCTGCATCAGCTGATATAAAAAATAAAGATGCTGCTTGTGTTTCTTTCAGAGGATGGATGAGTGTCGTGCCAAGCTGGAGAGTGGTGCAGGACTTCCTGGGCCGAGGAATCATGCCATCATGAGAGACCTTCAAGCAGTAGCAGAAAGGTGCCAAGTTTTTAAAATGTCATGCTCGACGAACATTCAGAGATTCACCTCTTTTTTAATGAAGGGATTTCAATTCATGCTGGACTTTTGATTGTGCAGAAAAATAAAACACTGTTATGAGAGTAAAACCTACCTTTATTTCTCTATTTGATCCTCCAATACACTGATGCACTTATCCCAGGGTTTCACTAGTGCTTGGATACGAATTTCTCAGTATGCTTCACGTTTGAAACGCTGGCCTCCCAGGAACTCCTTAAATGGCACAAACATGTGGAAATGGCTTGGAGCAAGGTTAGAACTGTATAAGGGATGTGGCAATAAATCCCAGCCAAGCTCCTGTAATGTACAAGTGGTGTTGGAGAATGATTGTGTGTACACGTCGCATCTCTTCCGCAACACTCGTTGAGTGCTCACAGGAGCGACTGCAGTGATCCCTGAGTCACCTCAGCTGGGATCATCATTCACAGACATGTGGTCTTCTTTAAAATGTTTGCATCATCTACACGTTTGACTGTGAATAAGAGTCTCGTCACCGTACTGCGCTTAAAGTCTTCTGTAAATTCGGTTTTATACTTTCATTGGCGAGGAATTTCAAGAAAAGTACCAGTTTGACTTGAACGCCCCTCATGTAATGCAGTACTACAGCAGTCGATTTAATAATATTGAATTGAATCATTAAGACTGCCTAGCTAAAGTCTCTGTTTTCTTGTGCAGGGAGCAGATACTGAAGAGGAGAGTGACATTTTTACGAGAGTCGTTGGACACAGCGATGGTGGACTACAGCACACAGAGCAGAGTTAACAAGGAGGAAGTGGCCCGCCTCTTGATCTGTCACGGGTACGTCATCATTATTTATTTCAGATGTTTTTTTCCCCTGGTGATCTCAAATGACCTGGATGATGCTGAGGAATCAGGGTTACTTTGGGGTATAGGCTTAGGATTAGAGGCCTGAGCATCAGGGATAATGCTTAAGATGTAATCTGATTAAAGTTTCAGATTTAGAAAGGCTAAATGTTCCAATACAATGGAAAATGTAAAGCTACAGAAAATATGAGAGATAAAAATGTAAGAATGAAATGAAAACAATTAATGAGAAAAACAAGGAACTGTATTTTGCAGAAGGATTGCGAACTGAAATGGAAGGTTATACTTGCGTTCATTTTATTTAAATTATATTAATAATAGGGACAATAAGACAAACCTGCAGGTTTAATGTAGCCTGTAAGTTTTTAACCAGCTGGTGATGAAAAAAATTATAATATTATGCAGGACATTTAAGTCTGATTTTTAGCCTCAGTAGACACTTAATCTAAAGTTCATATGCAGAAGGCAACTCCACATAATACACTTTGATCTACACTGTTTCCAGGCATGCTTATACAATCAAGCTGATATTGTGCAGACAGGCATGATATAATTACTGACTCATAATGAGAATGCACTGTATTCATACTCCAAGGGAATAATTGTTATGAGTCATGAAATGAGGAGGTTAAACCCGGACTGCTCGATCACTGAAGATTACTACTCAGGATTCGCTTTCGCTGGACTTCAGTCGATGTTAAAGACTTTTTACTCAGCACTTAAATTCAAGTTTTTTTTGTTGCTGCTGCATTCAGGGAAACAAATGAATATGGTAAAATCACCATATTGTACAATATTGAACTTAATAGAAATGTTCAATTAAAATAAATAACAGCCCTAGTGACTTTAGAGTCGATTGACCGTGTGTGTGTGTGTGTGTGTGTGTGTGTGTGTGTGTGTGTGTGTGTGTGTGTAACCATTTTGCAAGCATTATGTTTTAAGGCAAAAACATTTTTTGCATTGGTAATCTTTTTGGTAAAGTGCTCGCCCTATCATCCGGAGATCGCTGGTTCGGTTCCTGGGTGATGCTGTAACCTCTCGCAGCCGGAG
>JAQMYL010000007.1:7239302-7252667 GCA_030014365.1 Clarias pachynema | reverse complement strand
AACCCAGAAAAATGACCCAACAGCGGCAACCCAGCGTTTGGGTAGAAAAAACAACCCAGCATTTTTTAGAGTGTACACTTGTTACTTTTTCCCTTTAACGACATGCCTTAGTGTGTGTATATTACTCTTTTTTTAAATTAAATTATACATTTATGAATTAATTCTCAGTAATAATAATGCCAAATATGTTCTAATCTTTGATCATACGTTTCAGTACTTCACTTCACTTCTGCAATCTGGAGATTTATCATGATTTATCTCATGAGAGATGATTCTACAGGCATCATTCTGAAAGACTTTCTCCTGTATTCACAAGTGCAGCAATGTACAAAAAGCATTGACAGAGAGGTGTGCACCTGCAGAAAAACTCCCACAGATCCAGGTTCTGTATCTTCTGAATGGATTTTATAGGTTGAGACATGGTCCTCTCATACAGGCTGGCCACATCTTTGTACTCGAATGTGTCTCGGCATAGAGGGATGAGCTAAGGGACAAAAACACATGGTCACATAGGGAGCCTGATGGATATTGTGTGTAATATGTGTTACAGTATGTTTTCTACCTGATATGGCTCATCTGTGTTAACTCTTTCCCAGCTGCAGGGGACTGGTAGAGCTAGGTTATCACAGATAAATCTAAGCATAAAATAATCAAACTATCAGTCTCAATGCATTGGCTCCATGTTGTGATACAAACTGAATGACAACTTTTTATAAAAGATTACAAAAGAATATAAAGATTTTATAAAAGAATAAATAGACACACAGCCAGAAGACAGGCAGATAAACAGATAGAGAAAAGAAAAAGAGCTAACTACACCCGGTGGTTTGCATACTGTACATGATTTACCTAAATCCAGTGGCAGAATGCAGAGCCCGTTTTATCGGTCTCTGTTTTCCAGTTTTGACGTTTATTTGCTTCATAACTACAAATCAAAGACACATTAATACAAGTCAGATTAGGTAAACACTGGATGTTGAAAATTTCAGACTGCCTGGTTTAAAGTCTAGTTTAAAACGCCACCTGAAAAGTCTAATCTGTAGCTATATTTAGGTGTACAGAAATCCATGGAACCATGCTGATTCCTGTTGTAGTTTGCTTCAATCTGTTCGCTGGTCACTGAGCATCCTGCACTGGGATCCATCTACAAAGAACATAAAAGAGTGCAGATGTCAAACAGACTGAACATGCAAAGGATATGTAAGTATTTAGCTTATAAACAAGCATCAACCAGGGAGGTGTTTGTGTTTGTCCACAATGATTTTGTGATTTCTCTGAAGTAACATGCCTACTAAAGCTGTGCCCTCCAGACACACAGGAGACTAATTTAAAAACAAAACAAAAATGACACTTACCTCAAACATGTGCCAAACTCCACATTCTGCCAGGTAAAACCAATGCCAGTTAGGCTTGGATGCATCCATCTCCTCCTCATACTGTAGAATTCATCATAGTTGTTTTTGGGACACATTTGCTGAACATGTTGAACACACTTGTCATTTATGAATAAAGAATAATCATTAGATGGCTGGATCCACACCTCAACCTTGACACTCTTTGTGTTGAATGAAGACCATTCCATTCCATATTTGAACACCTTTCTCCCTTTTTTGTATTGGGAGATCTGACTACATAATAATTTAGTTATTTTTCACATTTTTGTGTGACAAATTTGTGCCCTTTACAGCACGGTGCAATATTTTTTTTGCATATGCAAGTTAGGAACCTGGGGTCAGAGCACAGGGTCACTCAGGATACAGCATCCTTGCAGCAGACAGGGTTAAGGGCCTTACTCAAGGGCTCAACAGTGGAAGTCTGGCAGTGCTGGGCCTCGAACCCCCAACCTTCTGATCAGTAGCCCAGTAACCCTCAGCCTTAATCGACTTAGCCACCACTGCCCTTTAAAACGTACTGCTTCATTCATTGGGTTCACTGGGATTGAACCCGGGGCCTCATACATGCAAAGCATGCGCTCTACCACTGAGCTACATAACCACAGGTAGGCACATACTGTATTGATGTTCTCCAATGTGCATAAAGCAAAATAAAGAAAAGTGAAGCTTACTGAATACCATGGTATTGTACATACAAAAAAAAGCCTTTTAAATCTATTCATCATTTCATCCAATTTGCTGACAAACATAGCAAACATAAAATAAACTTTACTCTGTATTTACCATTTTTTACCACTTTAAAGGGTTATTCTCTTTGTGCCCATTCATGTATGTTGATACAGTAGATGCTCATCACACATAGCCATAACAAACACATAAGGACACAGATTGGAGCCAAATTATAGAAACTCTGTCATTCATACAGTAGATGATATTATTCAACACTTCTTTCTATCTTTTGATGAGAAATCCTTTGTCCTAAAGCAATCCACAAACCTGACTAAAATGTCTAGTTTGTGTTTTCATCATTAGCTGTACCTTATAAGGTGTTTCAGAGTCCGTGTTCTCCCAGTGAGCAGGTACAGGTGGAGCCTGGTCTGCATATTTGCCTCTGTTTCATCAGACAAATAGAAGTTTCGCTTTCATTTCATTTACATTTACATTTACATTTAGGCATTTGGCAGATGTTCTTATCCCGAGCTACTTACAAAAGTTTCCATCATAGGATAGATCCTTACACTGGGTTATTTACTTACTGGGTAAGTTACTTACTACAAATCATTAGTCAAACACTATTGGGAAGGGTTTTTTTTTTTTTTTTTTTTGGTTGGGGGGGTGGGGGTGCAGAGTCGGATTAACTCAAGTATTTCATGATAAAGATAACACACAAGATGAACTCTTCAAGCAAACAAGACTAGTCAAGATTTAATTAAAAGAGAATGTAAATGCACAGACCTGATCACATGCTCAGGGAACAAAGAACGTTTTAATTTTTGAATCTGTCCTGTCCTTAGGTTGGTCATCCAGTACCCTAAGTTTAGTAAATCTAAATGTTATGCAGATGTAGCAAATATAGCCAGCTTCTACTGATTTAGCATAATTACTCAAAATTTTTTAATTTCCATTCATTTATTAATATATTTATAGTACACAAAAGTAGTTTTAAGTATTAATCTGAGAAGTAACATTACCACAAAAATCAATTTTGAAGATCCCTGCTGCTGTGTTGATGTTAATAACTCCATATGGGTTTTTAACATAAAGCATTTCCAGTTCTGAGCTGCTGATGGAGTTCACTGGATCATCCTGTAAAGGAAAACTTGTTTCATGAAAGCAGGTAGAAAATAGCTTTGGGATAGTAACAAAATGAGATGATACCTCAAATCTTTGCCACATGCCAGACTTTCCTTGATAGAGCCAGTACCAAGGACAATCAGAAGTGTCCATAGGTTCAGTGTCATCATCTTCTCCTCCCCATCCAGCGAACATGATGGTGATTAAGTAAATAAAGCTCCTCTATAAAATTTGAGGTAGCACTCTAAACTTCCTGCAGTTAGACAAGCTTAAATGGTCCAGGTGACACAGGTAAAAGAGAAAGCAACAGACGCTCCTGTACTGACATCACTGATGGGAGGGAACATTTCTAAGCTTAGTTCATAGTCTGCAAATAATAGAACTGCTATACAACACACACACATACATACATATACTGCATATACAGTGTATATATATATATATATATATATATATATATATATATATATATAAAGTTGAAACAATATCTAAAAACCTTTCTGATCTGCAACTGATGCTGATTATTCAGTAGCCTGACTTATCATCACTACAAAGTGTCTTTCTCTCTCTCTCTCTCTCTCTCTCTCTCTGCTTTAACCAAAGAAGAAATAATGCTGGCTCCTACAGAAATATGCAAAAATCAAACTGCGTTCTTCCAATTGTGTCTATCTGGCGTGGGCTGATGATTTACCAAGGCCAGCCTTTCTGATAAGGCTTCAACCGACCATCACCAAGGCCAATCGTCTCTGGCATCAATTTACTGGGGCTCTGTTTAAAGAATTAGAGCCAATGTTGAATATATTCATTCTTCAACTGTCTTACATACAGTTGCTTAGACTGAACTAATTTCTAGGTGGTCATAGCAACTGTGCACAGGTCTTTATGGACGCTGGCGCTTGTTACAATACAGCTGCTTTTTCTGGTAGTTTTTCTTTTTTTAAAGCAGCATTCTGGCCTTTATAACTAAATCCAGGAAAGGGAAAAGGCAAAAAGTCAGCCCTCAATTTGGTAACCGAGAACCACTTAACACCATAAATGAGGAATTGATCCAAGGTTTAATGAAACCATCATGAGGAAATGGATGAAGTGGTAAAAATCCTATACAAATCATTTTAGCAGTTGAAATACTAGTAATAGTATTGAAATTCAGGAACAAATTTAATTCAGTCATTCATGCCTTTGTTGTGTTTCTTTGTATTTTTTAGATCAAACCGAGAATGTCAGATTGACCAACATCATCGCAACCAGTGTCAGTACTGCCGTCTGAAGAAATGCTTTCGTGTGGGCATGAGAAAAGAAGGTAACTATCCTGGCTTTCACTGTGGTTTTGCTAAATCCATATAGAGATAATTTTACAGTATATAGTTACAAGTCTAAATCTAAGTCTTGTCCTTGGATGGTTGTCTTTTCTGTGGTAGTAAAATCTATATTGTATACTGTAAACGTATGCTTTGAAACTAAAAATAATTAGGAGAACAAAAGGTGCAGGCTTACTGTATATACAGTATAAGTACAACTAGGATGATGAATTTACACAGTAGTTCAGTACAGCCTAAAAATGCATATTTTAGCTGTATTGCATATGTAATACATTGCAGTGTATTTGTGCCATAGCCATTAAAATGAAAATTAATATAGCAATCAAAGCTATTTAATTAATAGTGTAATTAATTAATATCCAATTGTGAGTTCAATCTGGCTTTCAACCAAAAAGTCCAATGCCTGCAGTGCTGATGTCCCTATGTGACCTTGGCAGGCATAGTGCCAGAGGCAGATTTGCTCTCCAAGCTGTGCTGCTCAGCGCTGAGCTGCCAACTATAAATCCATATGACATGAGAATAATGCCTTGTCGAAAGCATGAAAAAATTGCAGAATTGCCACCTTTTTTTCTGAAGGATATAATGCTCAATGAAACAGATTCATTAAAAAAAAAAAAACGGTTTATTATAATATTCTATTACAAGATAAGTCCTGCATTTCAGTTACTGCTTTACATATAGATTTCCCCTTGCCCTTTTCCCATTACACGAATACATACAGTATGTCATTAGACCCTTTCAGGAACCTGTTTAGCGATAGGTTGTATTTCGCTATCATGATGCAGCATCATGAAACCTGTTACGGCTGGGAAGCATGGCTTTAAGGGGAAGCCTGGTGCGCAGTGGTACACCGATAGACTCTGATGTATGCAGTCATCCCATACGGAAGCTAACAGCATGTGGTGTGTATCTGTGGTGCTGGGTGTCAACCAGCCATGAGTTGAAGGCGATTGGTCGAGGCAGGGAGATCCAGTTGCATATCGGGAAAGTGTGTGATGAGATGCCGTGACCTTTCTGCTTTGTGTAAATATAAATAACAAAACCTGATAAAAATGCTTTCCAAGTTTAGGTCTGTTCAGCAGCAAAGCAAACACCGGATAACCTTAGCAAGCGAGAAGACACTTGTAGTTTGTCCCTTGGGCATGTAGGGTCTGATTCTGTGGGCATGTTCTGTCCTGCGAATTAGCACATTAGTGAAAGAAGCTAATTGTACTTGGTACATTCACTCAAGAGAGACAACAATGATCTCTGCAACTTCCTACCAGAGTTGTTGTTTTTTTTTTTATTGGTGGTGACAATATGTTTTTCAGGTTGTACGCGTGTCTGTCCAAGATCACAATGATCAAACATTTGTAAGACTTCTGTGGAATAATTAATGCAACTATTTTGGAATTTAATCAGCAAAATCTGATGTCTGAAATAGCTTTCTTCTTAGGCACAAACGACTACTGTCAAGTTCATTGTAATGCCTTTATGCATAATTAATGACAGCTGGTATGTGACCGGATGATGAAAAATAAAACATGAAGCCTTGGTTGGTTCATTTTTGTGTTAGACAGTAAGAATAGGGACTGTAGTAGAAGCTGAAGATGGACTGGTGCAAGCAATGTCATACCTGCTTTGCATAGAATTAGGAAAATCACAAATTTACATAGAGTTATGACATTTACCTAGAATGAAGAAAATCTTTACATTTCACCAACAGTGAACTATTATTTGTTTTTGGATAAGAGGAGGCTCATGTTTTTTTTGTTTTTCTGTACATGATGTCCCAGAAGTCTTCATATATACGACAATTAAATTTTTTTTTTGTCTAACTGTATTTACTAAACATTCTCTACATTCATCGACATTTCTTTAACTAGCATTAACACATTTAATGTTGTTCATGTAATTGCATTTTGAATGTGTTCCTTTGAATGATCCTTGTGCTGTATTCATGGTCCTGGTACACTGTGGCCTTCATGTGTTCCCACGGGTAAAAATCAAGTGGGGTTAAGCCTGGAGACCTCAAAGGTCACTCTTCGAATATATGAACCCGGAAACAGTTGATCCAACCGTGCCCTATGTATGCAGACTTTTGAGACACCCTTGTAGTTTGGCTCACATGACACTGCCCCCTAGTGTTCAGTCTCATGTTACATACAAGCATGAAGGCAGATGTCTATGCGAGCAGCTGTGTACAAACGCCTCATATGCTTGCAAATATGCCTTAGCAGAACAACCCAAGGCCTTAAAGGCTTCCTATGTGACTGTAGTTTCCCTCGGAAGAGAAACCAGCTCAAGAGTCTTGTTCCTGTTTGAAACTGGTGAATGAAGCTGTTAAAAATGAGAAATGAGCAATAACCAGATTCACGTTTTGTGTCTTAAGTTCACAGGACGTATCAGCAGGTTCAGGCTCTCATTGCGCATCAATGTACGTTTTATATGAATTTAACAATAGACTGTAATGGAATAGGATGGAATTGTTTCTTATGAGGTAACTATTCTGTCAGTACCTAAACTGTTGTAAGGCTTGTTAGCTTGTTGATGTGGCTCAGAGATAAAAGAAAACTAAAAATATTTCTAAGGAAATCACATTAGCATTGCATTGTTCCAGCTGCCAAAGGTAGTAGCATGTAGGTAATACAGTACATGGTTGAAATGCACTTCAGAGTCGAAATGAGGACATAAAACAAGGTTTAAAGTTTTTGATCCCTTTTATCAGCTACTTCCTTTCAAGTTTTTTTTGTTTTACTTTGCATAAATGTACAACAAGAACAACCTGTGCTCTACATGATGATATTAACAATGCAAATCCTTTCTTTCTTTTTTATTTCTTTCCTGTAGCAGTCCAGCGTGGACGCATTCCTCCATCACACTCAGGAATCAGCCCAACCTCCATGGTCTCAGCTGGTGCAGGAGGGCCAGGAGGACCGGGCATGGCCGGTGACTTTTTCAATGGTCAGCCAGCGCCTGAGCTTATCTCACAGCTCCTGAGAGCTGAACCATATCCCAACAGTCGCTACGGAGCTCAGTGTGGTCAACAGTTGCCTGGAGGCCACGGATCTGTCATGGGCATCGATAGTATTTGTGAGCTGGCTGCCCGACTTCTCTTCAGCACCATTGAGTGGGCCCGGAACATTCCCTTCTTCCCTGACTTACCGGTCTCGGAGCAAGTGGCCCTGCTGCGCCTCAGCTGGAGCGAACTGTTCATCCTGAATGCAGCACAATCAGCCCTGCCCCTACACATGGCCCCATTGCTGGCTGCCGCTGGCTTCCACGCTTCCCCCATGTCTGCCGAGCGTGTCGTCTCCTTCATGGACCAGGTGCGAGTCTTCCAGGACCAGGTGGATAAGCTTACACGACTACAGGTGGACTCTGCTGAATACAGCTGCCTCAAAGCCATAGCCCTCTTTTCACCAGGTATGTGGTGCGAATTCACGACTCAGTTAATCATATGTCTTAGAAATATGCACACCTATGTAAAAGACACTGGTAGTTTTACTGAACAATATTTTAGCCAAGGCACTTTATCTTTCTGTGGAACTCTGACACTGAAGTTCACTTTCTGTCTCTGATAGATGCATGTGGACTGACAGACCCAGCCCACGTCGAGAGTCTGCAGGAGAAGGCTCAGGTGGCTCTGACTGAATACGAACGCATGCAGTATCCGACTCAACCGCAGCGCTTCGGTCGCCTCCTTCTCCGCCTGCCCTCTCTCAGAGCTGTCCCCGCAAACCTCATATCTCAGCTCTTCTTCATGCGACTGGTGGGCAAGACACCAATCGAGACACTCATTCGAGACATGCAGCTCTCTGGCAGCTCGATCAGCTGGCCGTACGTGCCTGGACAGTAGCTGGGTCGGACACCCTGCAAGCAGACGGCAGTCAGCCACTCAAAACTTTGACTTTCGTGTTCTGTGTGGGCTTATAGGATTGTGATATGTAATTTCCTTTTAGGGTGCTGCGAGATTATTCATGTTGTGTTGCAGCATCTCATTGTTCATTAGTGTACATGGAGAAGGATGGCCAAAGGTCAATATGCTGTCACATGTCCTTGAGCAGATGAATAGTGTCACTTGGTTTTGGGATACCTCAGGTTTTTTACGTAAAATAGCAGAACTTATAGAGGTGACTCTATTGTAAATGCATAAGCACAGTGACAGATCGTTGACAAAAATTGTCTAGTGAAAGTAAAGACAATACATTTAAGGCATTGCATTCAGAGATGACTATCTCAACGCTGTGATATATGACTGATCCAGGTCCAGCTTTAAACAATTACAGGAACGTTCCTGCTATACCTAAGAAGAATTACTATTTCAGTTATAACATTTGATTATATAGTTTAGACAAATTAACCTACTCATGAAGGTAATGCCATGGACTGCAGTGCTACTTACTTGAGAAATCAGTAGTGAATATGTATTGTAAAATGTGATGGTCACATTGTTTTAAAAAAAAAAAGCTCTGTGTACTCTTACGTAATTGGGTCCAAATTGTTTTTTCATATTGTCGGCCATGAAAAAAATCCAATATTTTTGCATACGAATAATTAAAAAGCATTCATCCAAACACTCTGAACATTTTGTGCTGAAATTTTGACTAAACTGCAATTTTTGGTCCACATTGACATGATAACATGCAGTTGCTGCAGATTTGTTGACCGCACATCCCAAAGGTGATTTGTTGGATTAAGACCTGGTGAGTGTGGATATTCATTGTCATATCCAAAAAAAAACAGTATAAGATTATTTTAGTTTTTAGTGACATGGCACGTTATCCTGTGGTCTCAAAGGGGCCAATCTGCCAATAGCCTGACTGGTTGATATAAGGCAAGATAGATCCATGGTTTCAAACTCTGACCCTACAACTCGAGATGATTCAGACCAGGCAACATTTTCCCAATCTTCTATTTTCCAACTTTCATCATGACAACGTTGTTGGAGACATCGTCTCATCATCTATACCACTTTATCCTGTATACAGGGTTGCGGGGGCCCTATCACAGGAGACTTAGGGCACTAGGCAGGGTACACTTTGGACGGGGAACCAATTAACCTTATCTGCATGTCTTTGGACTGTAGGAGGAAACTGGAGCACCCAGAGGAAACGCACCAAGCACGGGGAGAACATGCATCCTCCATGTCCACCTCTTGACAATGCCTAAATGCATCTAGTCACTATGATGTAATTGACTGATTAGATATTTACGTTAATGAGCAGCTGAACAGGTGTACCTAATGAAGTGGGCGGTGGGTGTAAATTATTCATAATTGAAGAGCTTTTTTTATTTAACGGAAATTATTTTGCTTTCTGTTTATTTGGTAGTTTAAATTATTAAAAAAATTCCTAAACATTACTAAAAATGTGTTGGCCAGATTTCAATGACCAAATAAAATTTCATAGTGTCATTTCATTAATATTTTATTATAACTTTGTTTTAGCTCAACCTCCAAAATAAAAATGGATGTCAGTGCACTTTACAACCCGAATTCCGTAAAATTTAGGATGTTTTTAAAATGTAAATAAAATGAAAACTAAAAGACTTTCAAATGACATAAGCCAATATTTTATTCACAATACAACATAGAGAACACAAATGTTTAAACTGAGAAATGTTACACTTTTATCCACTAAATGATCTCCTTTCAAATTTGATGCCTGCTACAGGTCTCAAAAAAGTTGGGACGGGGGCAACAAAGGACTGAACAAGCAAGAAATTTTGGAATGATTCAGCTGGGAAAATTCAGCTGGGAAAAAGCATCAGGTCTGTAATATGATTAGCTATAAAAGGGATGTCAGAGAGGCACAGTTTCTCAGGAGTAAAGATGGACACAGGATCTCCAAAGAAAGAGTGCGTAAGAAGGTTGTGGAGTACTTTAAAAACAATGTTCTTCAAAGTCAAATTGCAAAGGCTTTGAAAATCTTATCATCTACAATGCATGTTGGTCTTTCGGCTGCTCCTGGCAAGGGGTCGCCACAGCGGAATATCCAGTCCGCACAGCAACTTGGCACATGTTTTATGCCGGATGCCCGTCCTGACGCAACCCTTTCATTTATCCGGGCTTGGGGCCGGCACTGTGTCTAGTGGCTGGGTGGTTTGGGCAATGCATAACATCATTAAAAGATTCAGAGAAACTGGAGAAATCTCTGTGCATAAGGGACAAGGCTGAAGACCTTTGTTGGATGTCCATGGTCTTCGGCCCCTCACACGACACTGCATCACTTATCAGCATTCTTGTGTTATTAACATTACTAAATGGGCCCAGGAATACTTCCAAAAAGCACTGTTGGTAAACACAATCCACCGTGCCATCTGCAGATGCCAACTAAAGCTCGATCATGAAAAAAGAAAGCTATATGTGAACATGGACCAGAAATGCTGTCGTGTCCTATTGGCCAAGGCTCATTTAAAGTGGACTGTTTCAAAGTGGAAAAGTGTGCTATGGTCAGACAAGTCCAAATTTGACATTCTTGTTTAAAATCATGGACGCCATGTCCTCCTGGCTAAAGAGGAGGGAGACCTTCCATCGTGTTATCAGCATTCAGTTCAAAAGCAAGCAACTCTGATGGTATGGAGGTGCATAAGTGCATACGATATGGGCAGCTTGCATGTATTGGAAGGCACTATGAATGCTGAAATGTATACAGTATAAAGATTTTAGACGACGTCTATTTCAGGGAAGGCCTTGTGTATTTCAGCAGGACAATGCAAAACCAGCTATTACAACAGCATGGCTTTGTAGTAGAAAAGTCTGGGTGCATTTCAATCTGCCTGCAGTCCAGATCCTTCACCTAGAGAAACCATGAACTCTTCAGCAGCTAGAAACCTCAGGCAAGAATGGAACCAAAAGAAGAAGAGAGGCTACACCATGGTAAAAATGCCCCCGTCCCAACTTTTTTACAACTTGTAACCTGTAACTGTTGAGACTGTAACAGCATCAAATTTAAAATTGGCTTATTTAGTGGATAAAATTGTAAGATTTCTCAGTTTAAACATTTGTTTTCTATGTTCTATTGTGAATGGAATATTGACTCGTGTTAGTTTTCATGTTATTCAAATTAAAAAATGCCCCAACTTTTCCAGAATTCGGGTTGTACATAGAAACATAGATAGACTGCAGAAATGCAGCGTCAAATACACATACACAGCGACATAATGTTCAGTTAACCCAACCATTAGGGTCACATGACTATAATGTTCAGGAGTAGAATTAGCTAACAAGACATTGCAATCTCATGCAGTTTTAATGCAGAGACAAAATGGAGGGAAATAAGAGTTTAGAAATGTATTTGGGGCAATGAAGTTCCTTACATTTTAGATATAGTTGTTTTGCTTCACTAAGAACAGATAGAAGTTGGAAACAAAACCACATTTTCTATAAAAAACTGAGGTAATTTCATTGTTTTTGTTGCTAGCTAGTTAGCATGCTGGACCTAACCCTAGGTAAACAGACCCCTGTGCTGCAAGTCATTATTTGTGTGATGTAGGTTATTAAATGTACCTGGAAGCAGGAAGTCAGAGCTTGGATTTACAGTTTGGAATTTTTATCTCCAAGCTGCAGTGGGAGTAGCCACCTAACAAAAAACATCAAAAGTACAGTCAGGTTTATAGATAAACAAGTGGGTCAATATGCTGATTGAGCTAAGGTTAGGGATAGCCCTAAGGTTAGGGTGTTTATATTTGCATGTTGATCAATCTAGTGTTAAGGGTTAGATTTTAAAAATAGGGTCAACCCTTACCCCTGAAGGGGCTACTCCAAAGGAATAGATAGATAGATAGATAAATAGATGGATGGATAGTTAGATAGGTACAGAAAGAGAGCACTTTTATAATTGTACAAATGGGAAATTGTAATTTTACAGCAACCAGTTCACAAAACAATCAAGATGAGAAAAAATACAGAGCTAGGGTAACATTTAATGAGGTAATATTTTGCATATTAATCAGAACACGCTGATCCTATGTACATAATTGTATGTAAGTTACTACTTAAATAACTGTACATTAAAGTGCACCAACAATATATGGATACGGTGTAATATTAATAAAAAGAGGAGAATGAAAGTACATGACTGTTAGTACAGTGGATGATCTAAGAAACTGGTAAATTGATAAACCTAACCACTCACTCTGAGAATGAATAACCTCACCCTGTAGTCAAACCCTAACCCCAAACCTTGGATTGGAGTGTCATGTCATGTGAACAAAAGGATAAATTAACATACCAAGTACTTTTTTCTTTTGGTGTTTATTTTTTTCTTCTTTTGGTCTTTCTTGGATTATTTGATCCACAAGTCATTGGCACATGTTCTCCACCAGATGCTCTTCTTACCAAACCCAAAATTTCTCCAGGCTTGGACCCTGACCATCTGATAAGAAACCTAGACCCTCAACAACCTGAGCCACCACTGCTCAAAATAAAACCCGAACACTACTATGAAAATACTGGATTGGACACTGGGGACACTTATGCACCATATTTCAATTTTGCACATAGCAAATGTATCACAAAAGCTAAACCCTACTTACCTACATCATTTTATCCTTACGGATTAACCACAAAGGAAAAAGCCAAATAAAACAGCTACAAGAATTATTGACAAATGTTTAAACAGATTATAGTTGAGGACATGGTCTTTCAATATATTTATGAGCTGAACTAAACAGATGTTTCTACAACTATTACAAATAACTTTATCTTTATCATGAATGAATTTGGATTCAATTCCCAAATGTATTTAAAGATCCAAGTGTTACGGCCTTACTATAAGTCTAGGGTAGACAGTAACAGACAAATGTTTGGTGGTGAGACGGTGTGTGGTGGCGAAAACAACTCAAGTTCGACCCCAAGATGGGGTAACATGACCCAA
>JAQMYL010000007.1:7209304-7224383 GCA_030014365.1 Clarias pachynema | reverse complement strand
TTAGTGATTTATTTTCTACATTCTACAACAATACTGGGGATTTCAAAACTATAAAATAACACATATGGAATTAGGTTTTAATAATAATTATGGAATTAATAATAATTTTAAAAAAAGATCTGATCTGTGCAAAAAAATAAATAAAAATAAAATTATATATATATATATAAAATTTTATTTATTTATTTATTTATTTATTTGCACAGATCAGATCTTTTTTATTATTTATTTTTTTTTATTTTTATTATCGTTCATTTCAGGTAAAGTCCTCTAAGTCTTCCCATCATGTGGTGATTGAAAGGTCACAGTGCCACTACTGGCATCTAAAGTCGCTGCTAAGTGAAGAAAACTTAACATTTTTTAATGTGTGTGAGAAAATCATTTTATGATAATAACTACTGAAATTATACTAAACATAATTATTTAAGTAGCACATTAAATCAGGCTATTAGAAATAATCATGGCTTACTTTTTTTCACCATGCAGAAACAAATGTCTGGATCCAAGGTCAGGATGTGCAAGTCGTTCCTGCGTCGCAACACCTTTGTGCTCTTCACCGTGGCAGCAGTTGTAGCCGGTAAGCATGAACCATTAACATGCCAGCATTGAAAAAGAAGTTCAACAGTTTCTTAGTGAAGTTTATTTGCATTGATGAACCCTGAACCTTGTAATATTGCTCAGGAATCGTGTTGGGATTTGTTATGCGACCACACAACTTAACCTTGAAGGAAATAAAATATTTCTCCTTCCCTGGGGAGCTACTGATGAGGATGTTACAGATGCTTGTCCTTCCACTCATCGTGTCCAGTCTTGTTACAGGTACATGGATACAACATGTTTAAGCTGTTCTGGCCTTCTCTCTTAGCTCTTGTTATAGAGATGTAAACTGACTTGATTCAGTTTGTAATTAGAAAAGAGTTCTAGTATGAACGTTCCCATGTGTTATAAAGTTTCTGCCATTTTGCCCTATTTTTAGGGATTTCTTCCTTGGATAGTAGAGCTTCTGGAAAGATGGGAGCACGAGCTGTGGTTTACTACATGGTGACCACTTTCATCGCTGTGTTCATCGGTATTGTCATGGTGATCATCATAAAGCCTGGAAAAGGCAACAGAGACAGTCCAATGTCCTCTACTGGGAGTATTGAATCAGTGCAAGCTGCTGATGCCTTTCTGGATCTTATCAGGTGAAGAGATACACCCATATATGTACAGAAGGGGATTGACGCCAGCATAATCAATTTATTTGAGTTTTGACTTTAATCACTGAAGGCAATATTTATATATAAAGGCAAATAATTATAATAATTTACTTTTTCTCTCCTTTTACAGAAACATGTTTCCTCCTAATTTGGTTGAAGCCTGTTTCAAACAGGTATGGGATATATGATGCTTTAATTCATGATCACTAAGGAAAAGAAAAACATGTGCAATTGAACTGAACTTATTTGTACATTTCTTCTATTTTTTTGTTGAGCAGTACAAAACTAATTACAGGAAAACAGTTTTCACCAAGGACATCACTATTTTAGTCAATGTGAGTCACGAGACCAATGCCACCAAGTTCATCCAGGTTGGAAATTACAGCACAGTCCTGCAGACCATACAGGAGACCGTGGAGAAGATGATTCCAGTCTCAGGCTCCTCTAATGGGGTGAATGCTCTCGGCCTGGTGGTGTTTTCTATGTTCTTTGGCTTAGTGATCGGGAATATGAAACAGCAGGGCCAGCCGCTGAAGGAATTCTTCGACTGCCTCAATGATGCCATAATGCGCTTAGTAGCAATCATAATCTGGTACGTATTCTGGTTAAATAGGAATAAATTATATGTGACACATTTCTTTTGCCATCCATTAAGCAATGAACAACTGATGTGTCCTATTCACACATTCTTTAGGTATGCACCAGTTGGGATCCTCTTTCTAATTGCTGGAAAGATCATGGAGATGAAAGATGTGGCACAGGTTGGAGGGCAGTTGGGCATGTACACCTTCTGTGTCATCATTGGTTTACTCATCCATGGTCTCTTCATTCTGCCCTTACTCTTCTTTCTGATTACTCGAAGAAATCCCTATACATTTATCGGTGGTCTAATCCAGGCTTTGGTTATGGCCTTAGGAACATCTTCCAGGTAATTAGGGCATTTATTCCAATATTTGCAACACAGAAGTTTAATTTCCCTTAATGCATCTATTATGTGAAAAACAGCAGACGAGAGGGCACCTGGACTCTGGTTGAGAGGGCAGTGATACTGTACTCTCTGTAGCACCAGGTGGCACTATTGCAACAAGGATGAGAAGGACTGAGTCCATAGAGCCAGGAGTAATTGCAGTGACTGAGATGGAGACTGAGACTAAGACAGAGGTTGGCACAGGAGTATAATCCAAGGCCTGGAACTAGCACAGAGACAGGGTCAAGGCTGGGTTTGAGAGAGAAAGAGGCTATAGGAGAGACAGAGACTCCAACATGGATAAGGATTGAGCCCAGATTTGTGAGCCTGATTAATCATGAATGTACTGTAAGATGTGAGGTGTACTGAAAATGATGATTCAGTTTGAGTCTTGACCCATAATAGAAGGTACCCAGGAAACAGAAGTCATCACAGACACAGGGGACACGTCACAGACTTGGGATTTGACCTGGAGACCATACAGTAAACTTGTAGTTATATAGGGCACCTTATTGTTCTAAAGATATCACAGCCATGCTGATAGTCAGTACAACTGTTGTACTCTTTAACAGTACTCATTGAATATCTCTTACTTGGTTGAAACTAACTGTTTTATTACAACCCATAATACTATTATGTGTGTGAACGAAGCAAAGTGGTATAAAGAGCTCTAAGCAAATAATGATGTTTAGCAGTTTGTGTGCAATGCAACACATAATCTGCTTTTTCTGCAGTTCAGCCACGCTTCCCATCACCTTCCGATGCTTAGAAGAGAACAACCATGTGGACAAACGTGTAACGCGGTTTGTTTTGCCTGTGGGAGCCACCATAAACATGGATGGTACAGCTCTGTATGAAGCAGTGGCTGCCATTTTCATAGCCCAAGTTAATGACATGGACCTGAACTTTGGACAAATCCTAACCATCAGGTAATAATAAATTATTCCAAATAAGAATGGTTAAAGTCTTGTTGTTTCAAAGGTCGTTATGTTATAGTGCTACATCATCAATATACCAATTAGCCATAACATCAACACTACTGCCAGATGAACTGAACACTAATGAGCAACTTAACAACAGCAAACTGCTGACAGGATCATGAGCACCCAAGGCTCACCCATGGCCACGGGGACCAAAGTCCAGAGCATTTGGTCCAATCCCACAAAAAAGCTATTGCAACACAAGTTGCCAAAAATGTTTAATTCTGAGCCACGATATAAAGGAATCAGAACATCCAATCCATCACAGCCTGGCAGGTTTGACCTGGCAGGCAAAGAGCCCAAAAGTGCTGACCCGACCTCCAAATTCCCTATATTCAAGGATCTATCGGATCCGTCTGATTCACAGAGGCCAGATCCAACAACCCCCAAAGTCCTGCTACAAGATACCAGAGGACATCCCCAAAGGCACTTTGGAGCCATGTCCCGAGCAGATAGTGCTACCCATGTGGCACAAGAGGAACCCAAATCCTAGTTGGTTTAAATGTTAATGGTTTTAATGTTATGGCTTACTGGTGTGCTTGGAATAAAAGAATATTATACCTAACACTAAGGAAAGAATTCCTTTCAATATCTTTCTTATTAAAATGTCATTTTCCAGTATCACAGCAACAGCTGCCAGCATTGGAGCAGCAGGTATTCCTCAGGCTGGTCTGGTAACCATGGTGATCGTATTGACATCTGTGGGACTGCCCACCGAGGACATAACACTCATCATTGCTGTGGATTGGTTCTTGTAAGTCTTGACTAAATGTCACATTCAAGCATGAGCTCCAGCAGAGAGCACTCTTGCAAAAGGTTATTGATACATAATGCAGGCAGATAATCTAAGAGAATAAGAAATGTTTTCAAGCCAGTACGGTGGCCAATGCACCAAATATAGCATTCATCTTGTTATGGATGCAAAATCTCAAATCAAATTTCGAAATGCCTTGGAAGCAAGTCATGTGTTATGTTTTATTGAGAAGATCTGTCTGTGTGTTCGTGTTTAGGGATCGTCTCAGAACCACTGCCAATGTCCTGGGAGACTCCTTGGGAGCTGGTATTGTGGAACACCTGTCACGAAAGGAACTGCAGAACCAGGACACAGATATTGGCGACTCTGAGACTGAGGAACACAAAAAGTCTTATCAACTGATCTGCCAGGAGGATGACTGCCTGGGACACCAAAACAGTGAAAGTGCAATGTAAAAAATGATGATAGAGACAGGCTGCTTGGAAGAACATCTGAAAACATGTTAAGGGACATCATATTAGTATCTTCAAAAATAAATAGGCATACCACAATATTCAGCCTTGTAATCAGAGGTCAAACGTGAGCATCCAGTAAATGTTCACCCTTACTGAAGTAATAATAATGTTTGTAGTAATATATGGCAACATGCTGAAGAAACTTTTCTAGTATTTAACCTTTGGAGGTTGTCTCTCGGCTCTTATTCATTTTACAAAAATGTTTCCACTTTAATGTAGGGCTAGTTATATGTAGTATGTAGCACATTAAATATTATGATTTTAATATTCCAGGGTAATCTTTTACATGGCTATCCAAGCTTTCAATGCTAAATGTACACTACCGCTCAAAAGTTTGGGATCACTTGCAAATGTCTTTGTTTAGTGATTTCTTTTCTACATTCTACAACAATACTAGGGATAAAAAAAAAAACTATAAAATAACACACATGGAATTAGGTAATTATGTAACAACCACAGTCAATTGTTATTTTAAGACACGGAGGTCAGCCTTTCTGGAACAGTTCTTGCAAAACAGTATTGTGTCAAGTACATTTGCAAAAAAACATCAAGCACCATGATGAAACTGGCTCTTATGAAGACAGAGATGTCATTTAGAGTTACCAGCCTCAAAAATCAACAGCCGTTATGAAGACTTTACAGATCATGAGTAGCAGATACAGTACATCTCAACATTAACTGTCTGAGAGAGATTATTGCATGTGGATTTATTCCAAAAGGATGCATACAGCATTGCTTTACAGTGTAGAAAAAAATTAAATTCAGGAACGACCATGAAGTTAGAAAGTAATCCCAGTTCTGAGCGGTAATGTACATGATATGTAGTGCCTCCTGAAAATACCAAACTCCTGTAGACTGGCAATAATTAAGGTTGAACAGCGTAAACATGTACTAAGTATGTATAAATTAAGAGTTTGGTTGTAAAACATGCTAAATAATTTTTTTCAGGCTGTTGATAAAAAAAGGTTTATTTTGAAAATCATGTCATATCATTCAGGAGCCCTGGTGGTGTAGTGGTAAGCAATGTTGCCTGGCCCCTTGACGGTCAAGGGTGCAATTCCCACCTCGGGTCAGTTTGTGTGTTCTCCCTGTGCTTGGTTGGTTTCCTCCAGATACTTGGTTTCCTCCCACAGTCTAAAGACATTCAGATTAGGCTAACTGCCAAAATGCCTATAGTTTGTGTGTGTGCCGTGTAATGGATTGGCACCATGTCCAGGGTGTACTTCGCCTCGTGCCCTGTACACAGGATAAAGTGGTATAGAAAATGAATGAAAGAATGAAGACATATTATTCTTTTAAAAACTTTGAACATACACATTCTTAGGTGAAATGTGACAGCAAATGACCAGATTGCATGGCAAAATGCTTTAGAAGCAGATGAATTGCTTCTTTGAATCATGTGATCTATGAAGCAAAACTATAAACAGGGACAAACAGCGCCTGCCGTGAGTAAACTAAATTTTCTCCTTGGTTTTTTGGAGAATATTGAAGCCAAGGCAAATAATGCTTACAGTCTGTTACTGCCATTGCAGTTTCCCCAGCACTCATGGACTTCTATGTTAAGGCACTTTCATTAACTACCAATGTGAAATTGAAACTGGTAGAGGAGGATGTATTGGAAACTGAACTTTTTGTATTGGTTTTAATTTCTTATTATCCTCAACATTCTGTGTAATTAAAGTGATGAGAGAAAAACATTTTTTCTTGTTTTAATTCACGATGGGAGATGGAGTAATAGCATTTTGCAAAACAATAAATTTCACAAAATTGACATAATATTTTGGCATTTTGTGCCTTTTAATAACATTGTGAACCAAATAACATTCTCTATTGAAGTTTGTGATTTATTTATTTTGTAATATGCCTTTATTTTGTAATATGCCTTTTCCCCAAAGTACAAAAAAAATGGATTTATCGTGCAGTCAAATAATTAAAACATGCTTGCACAAACAAAACGGAGAGGGAACAAAACATTACATATGGATGATAGTTATCATTATCTTTTTGGAAATCTGAGTGTACAAACAATTAAAATTTTTTTTTACTGGAATCTGGACCCTCATTTATATTGGATATGTGTATAAATTGAACGTATAAACCTTTCAAGCCATGTGGGATTTATCAAAACAAACAGTTGCTTAAGTGCTTTCCTGTGCGTCACAGTGCTACAATTAAAAACAGGTATTTCTCAACCATGGTATAGGACTGTGCACGTTGGTAAACATCACATCCTCTTGGCTCAAACTAACCACTTCCCCTACAGCGAAGTTCAGTATGCAGATAACAGCTATAGTTTGGATGCCTTCATGTGGCAGGTCATGACCTTAATATAATTTTTTAAATATAATATACAATCTTGGGGTATACATTATATAAGCAAATAGATTTTTTATGGTGTTTACCTGAAGCATTTTGCTTAGATGGTGCCTTCAGTGTTGGAGGTTCAAATTGCATCTCTGGTCTGTGTGGGTGGAGTTTGCATGCTGTCTCCCAGACTTGGTGGGTTTCCTCTGGGTAGTCTGTTTTTCTCCCACAATTCAAAGACATACATTGTAGGCATTGTAGCGTGTGAATGTTTTTTGCAATAGGTTGGCACCCATCCAGAGTGTTCCATGCCTTGTGCTATGAGTTCCCTGGTATAGGCTCCAGGCAGCTCATGGCTCCACACAGAATAAGTGGTATGAAAAAAGAGGTGGTGAGTGAGTGAGATTTTGCTTATACGCTAGGTTAAACACCAATTACAGTACCCTTCTATTTCTTTGTAAAACTGAATCGAAGAAGAGATAATAAGCACTTTTCTTGGCTTGGAATGGCACACCCAGTGCAGCCAAAGCAATGGGTGAAGTGATATGAGAGCAGGTGCACAAACATTTCAAATAATTGGTCCATCAACACAAGCATTTTGCTCATGAGGACCAGAAACAACTATTTACAAACCAATACATCTGGTTGGGCGGTCTACTACGGACGTCGAGTCTATTCAGCGGGCTTTGAAGTGTTACTTAATGCCTTGGTATATTGGCCACCTCAGCCATCTTATTTATTAATGAGGTAACATACGATCTACTATTACACCCCAGTATCATGCATCACACAGTTTCTATGTTTCTTACTTTAAACCTGCAGTCCATTAAAGGAACATCACACTGTCAAATGCCACCACAAGTGGTCTCCTTCACTCACCACCACAGTAAGGTCCGTCCATGTCCGAGCTTGGGACGGGATACCTAAAGTACCTCACAGACTAAAATTATCGTGTGAATGTTCATTATATCTTGGACCCAGCATTCTTTAGATATAACTATGGGCCTCACAACTAATTCACCTGATCTGACATGGGAAAAAGCCAAACGGAGCTCCTATAATCATTGTTTAACTTCCAAAAAAATAAAAATAAAATAAATAAAATAGTCACAATCTATAAACAAGCCACATCTATACACAAGACATTCATACTTGTCACAGAACACTGTAAAACCTCAATACCGTCACTGTCCACCAGGGGGTTTCAGTGTTCTCTGGCCAGGTCTCAGTTGGACAATGTAATGCACCATTCAAATATTTGAAGAGTTGCAAAAATATTTGTGTATAGTCTACAACTGGTACAAGATAATATCATGTATTTACAAAACTCCTTACATCTCTCCTGTTTACTTTGTAAACAGTAAAAAAAAAAAAAGTAAAAAAAATCAAATTGTAAGAATGTAAAGCTTGTCTTTGAGTGAATATGTGGTAAGAACAAGATAACAAGTCAATATGCTTATGGAGAATACAAAACAAATTAAATAGAAAAACCCTTTTTATTTGATTTATAATTTATATAATTTGACACATTAAATATACATTATTACAGTATGATATATTGTAAAAATGCATTTAAACTCATGTGATATTAATCTGAATCCAAATACCAACTTTATGAAGTTATAAATTAAATGAAAATGTTTAAATGAATACCAGATAGATAAATTAACATCTATGTCTGGCAAGAATGATACATAATCTGATGCCAAAAAAAGAACAAAAACCTAATTTGCATTGAAGGACAATTATGGTGATTAAAACCTTGCGTCAGTCGCTCGTCTTAAGCCTCTAGTATAACACTTTAAGCAGTGTTAGCTTTATCTTTTTAACTGTTTCCAGGCTTTGTAACCACTAAGTGACATTCAAGTTAATCTCGTGGAAATACCATTAAGTAACATGCATTAGCTTGGTATATTTCTAGTTTTAGGGTTAAAACAGAAAACTCTGAGACACAAAAAATATTTAATATTTTACACAGTATCTTTATTACATCACATGAGCAAATCAGTTACTACTACCCAAGAGAGGGGTTTTAATCTTTTGCTTACAAATGTACACTAATGAGTCACTTACATGCCTTGTTACAGTGAAATGTAGTTAATTATTTTTAATATAGAACTGTAATGTATTGTAGTGGTAAGTGTACATTAATAGGCTGAAAATTACATAATCTTAAATGTAAACAAAGTCCATGTAAGTAAAGTTTCCATGCAGAATATCAAAAAATATCCTGACATATGCCATACATACAGTACATTCCGAATGTAGCATATTTACATACAAGTTATAAAAATGCATTTCTTTAACAGTACCCCTTAATGCATTAGCCTATACTACAATTGGATTATTTATATGCAATGAGATTACGGTCTAATGTAGTACCCTTAAACCTGATATGTCTGCTGTGTGCCATACAAGTATCGTCTATCTGCTCTTTACAACACTGTACAGACAGTGGATGCCTCAGACTTTCTGTTCCATTGCTTCCTGTCACATAAATCTTCGGAATTCAGTGCTGAATATCCCACAGTCTCTACCAATTTCCTCTTCTGGATGCCATGAAGCAAAATACGATACGTTCCCGTGATGGGATTACACAAGTCTATGCAAGGGTTATTCTGCAGATGCATGCTGCTAATTCCCAAGTCTTCCAACTCTAACTTGACTGCCTCATCCTCAGGACACAGGCCCTGGGAGGATTCTACCAGGTGACCGGGTGTAAGGTTGAGGCAAGGAAAAGGCTTTGGGTAGTCAATGCCACTCATCCAGGAGCAGCTTATGATCTGGGAAATGCTGCTGCGGTCTGGAGGAACAGGTCTTAGCATACCCTTAATAGTCTGCTGGCAGGGCTCAGGGACGTACTGCGGGATGGTGTAGATGCCTTGCAAGATGCAGCGCTTCAGACGGCCCAGGTTTTCAGCGTTGAATGGCATGGTAGCGGTCACCATGAAGTACAGCAAAACACCTAGTGCCCAGATGTCTACGTAACGGCCCACGTAGCCTTTCTCCCTAAACAGCTCTGGTGCCGCGTAAGGAGGAGAGCCACAAAATGTGGTCAGGATGTCATTTGGGCCACTTACAGTGCTGAAACCAAAATCACCTATCTTGATGCAGTAGCTGGTAGTGTAGAAAATGTTTTCAGCCTTTAGGTCACGATGAACGATGTTGCTCTCATGCTGGAATGGTAGAAAAAGAAAAAGAGTTATTGTGATTTCCTCTGATCATGTTGTCTAATGTTTTTAAGGACAGCTACTATATCAGACATATACAGTACTGTGCAAAAGTCTTAAGCCACCCCTCATTTCTTAATATTTTGCTTACAAAACAGTCAGACCTTCTTTTCTTTGTAATGTATTTTTGAGGAATAGTTCTTCAGTCTTCCTGGAGAACTTTTTTTACTTTCATTTTTGCCCCGTTTTTGACCAGTCCCTCTACAGTATGTGACAAAGGAATGTTTTTGTTTGTTTGTTTGTTTAGCCACATGGTGACCTATGAATGATTCAAACATAAAAAACATCTAACATAAGGCATAAAGGGGTGACAAACAGGTGCAGATGATGACAGTTGATCAGCTCAATGCTGAAAGGTCGGAACTGACAAGAGGGGAAATGAGGTTGCTGCTGAGGTTGTTACATAAACAACCATTTTTAAATTGTATCACAATTACACAATTTGCAGCCTATTGCAGTGAATTATTTGTTCCCATTTCTTTACTTTAATCTACATCATTTAATTTAATATGAAGAAATGGGGGGAGGCTGAAAGTGTCATCATATCAATATACTGTATAAGAGGAAATACTTCTCATCAATGTAAAGTATATTACTATACATTTAGGACTGCTTTCATCACTAACTAATTTTGTATCTCAGATCAGCTTAAATGTCTCACCATGTATTTGACAGCAGAAATGATCTGTGCAAACATGAGCTTGCTCTCCAGATCCGACAGCCGTCCCCTTGTGCTGATACGTGAAAAGAGGTCTCCTCCACTTCCATACTCCATAACCAAGTACAGGTGCTTACGTGTTTCTATCACCTCATAAAGACGCACAATGTTTGGATGGGACAGTCTTTGCAAGCAAGAAATTTCAGAAGCAAATAACATTGGTGTCTTCTTGTCCAAGCGCCTTTTATTAAGAATCTTGATCGCAACACGCTCTGGGAAGAGAGAGAAACAGCAGAGGACACATCAACCAAGAGGACAAATGAATTGTTATATGAATAAATGTGAAATAAAAAAGTGTATTATACGCAAGCTGACTATAGGGGGTCATGGAAGTGGAATAAGTGCAAATATAACTGGCATCTACTGTATGTAACTCAAGTCTTTAAATAATATTCCTAAGAAATGTGTGCAGACAAATATAAAGCCACCAAACAAATACCCCAGATTTCCTTCAGGCATCAGTATATCAGAGAAACATTGAAAAGAGCCAGACATGATGTTTATATTAATAGATCAGCTCTGGTTACTGGCATATACAGTTATAATTACACTAATTATAAAATGATGTTCATGTAGTGCCCTGTGGTGGGTTTTTTATGGTGTCTTTTTTTCATCTCGGCCCAGAGGTTTTCCCTTGCACTGCACATTGTAAGGTTTTATTCTGCTTTAAAACATCATACGTGACTGTTAATTAGTCGATGAGTTGTTAAGACTGCTGAGAACAGGAAAAACACAAAAATCCTATACAAACATTGCTCTTCAGGATATACAGTGAACCATGATTTTTCAGAGTTTACGTAAAGTAACATAGAATATTATTAATATACAGTACCATGTCTTGAGCTACTCCTCATTTTTTCATATTACATGAAATGAACAGAAATTTATAATACTAAATTATGTAGATTAAATTAAAGAAATGGGAACAAATGTTTTTTTGTTTATTTTAAAATTGGTTGTTCAATTTTACAAACAATGAAACCTCTGCAGCAGCCTCATTTCCCCTCTCGTCTGTTCCATTTTTAAAAGCATTTACCCTTTAAGTATTTTAACAGATTTTAAGCACTTTTCAGACCTACTTCTTGAGGGTAACCCTAACACTAAAACTAAAATTGGATTTTGGCATCAAAACAATATGGCAGCACACAACAATATGGCAGGAACAACCTCAGAAGCAACCACATTTCCCCTTTCATCTGTTCTAACCACTCAGCAATCAGCATCACCAGTATACTAATCAACTGCCCAATCACCTGTCTTCATCTGCACCAGATTCTTACTGGTTCATGCCTTAGATTAGATATTTTAGATTTAGATTTTTTTTTAATGCTTTAACGATTCATAGGATGCAAAAACATTCCTCTAAAACTGGTCAGGTACAGGGACTGGACTGAAGCTGAGAGTCAAAAACTTGGCAAAAATAAGAATACTAAAAAAAAAAGTCCTTCAGGATGCATGGAGAACTATTCCTCAAGACTACATTAAACAAATACAAGTAATTCTTATGACATTTTGCACAGTATTGTATGTACTGTAGTTACAAGAGTTTCACCTTTAGTTAAGGCGTGAACACCAAGTCTGACATGTGAGAAATTGCCAGTGCCAATTTCCCCTCTGAGATCGTAGAAGGCTATCCTTTTGCCAAGAATAATGTCGCTGATGATCGCTTCATTATGGGACATGTCGTACACAACCCTCTCAAATGCTGTTTGCTTCAATTGTTGCTCTGTTGTTATAGCTGGTGCTTTGGATACCAGCAGCGGAGATCTGGTCGGCTTGATCAGTGTTTGTTTTTTGTTTTTTTTATCTTCATATCGCTTTGGACATCCCTTCGGGAACACGTAACCTGGGTAAAGATCAGAATAGGAAAATTTATTTTTGTTAAATCTAAAAATAGTTAAATAATATACATCTTATATAGAATATATAATATATAGTTCAACCTATAAACCTTTTATTCACAGATTAGATACTAACAATACATGGATCAAGAGCACGAATAAAAACAAATGTGACTAAAAGTGCTTAGACTTTTCTTCAGATTACAGTAGCTGTAATAAGGAAAAGGATGACTTTGCTTATTAGTGCCAGACACTAAGCGTGTCTGAAACTCTTACAGGTCATCCCGTGCATGCTAATCATATGAGCACCAAACATGTCTGTGAGTTTGAGGACACTGTATATCTGTAATATTTTTGTCTAATTTATGTCACAGCACACAATGATATCCAGATTGCCAAATGTTTGAAATCACAACAGCACAAAACAATGCTTAGTTTAATGCTCCAGTGATGTAATGTGTTGTACATGATATTCTCCTTAGTTTACAATTTTTTCAAATCTGTAAATGTTTATTACACAATAACTGTGTGACTGTAAGTTTACTTTTTTTTCAATGTGATCTCAAAATCTTAGTGATCTAGTACATATAAGTGACTGTCTGGATCCAATGGATGACCATGACCATGTCGATGTAACAGACACCACATGTTAAATCTCCCAGACAGTTACACAGCAAGGTGAGGACAGAACAGCAAAGCACATTGTAATCAGCTCTTGACATGGTTTACGAGGAATGACTAAACTTTATGAACGACTAAAACTAAATTTTAAAAGAGGTAATTAATAATATAATTATATACTACATTATTAATTTGTGTAAAAATTACAAAAATTCTACTATTTTTTAAGAACTAGGTTGAATTATAATAAAAAGAAACTTGTTTTTTTTTTTTTTGGATCTTTCTTATTTCCCTGTTGTTAATGTTAAGGGTTTACTTTTGTAGTACAGAGTGTTCTTTCCCTTCTAACTTAATCGCTTTAGCTTTCGATAGCCTGGAGAGATCAAGGCAGTGCCACTGATAGGGAAAAGATTTTGTAAGAGTTTGAGATTAGAGGCCAGGTATAGAATCACAGATTAAGGACTAGCTTCGTGTCTAAAAATAGATTTCAACAAATCTGTTAGTTTTTTTTTTTTTTTACTTTTGTTGACGCTCAATGTTTAATTCTCATTATATAAATTGGTATCTACAAATTGAATAAAATAAAATAAAACAAAATCAAATTTATAGAACAGTCTGCAAGGTTTGAGGTGAGATGAAAAGATAGTAGTGCATATAGTAGTAGTGCATATACTGTATGCTGGGCATCATTTGTGTTAAATTATTTAAATAGTTTTGTTTTCTTTATAATTTAGAAAGTAAACTTAGCTTTAGAAAGCACATAAACAGAGACTTTAATAATGTGTCCAATAAAAATCATAGATGCCAAAATCACACTTTTAGAGCAAACATATTATATATTATGAATATTAAAAATATAATAAACAATAATAAATTATATATAATAAATAATAAACAAATTAAAGTAATCATCAAATATCATCAATCAGAAGAAGAAGAGAAGAAGTTAACCTGCACTGAGTATTTAGATTGTTGTATTGTATTCTTCATTGATCTCCAGTATATAAAGTGAATGTATTTAACACTTACCTGGCAGTTGGGGGTCCTTCATCTTACTCTCTGTATCAGAGAAACATCTATACTGAGAAAGACAGAAGTGTGCATCCTAAACCTCTGCAGATCATTAGTGGCTAATCCAATTAGGAGAACGTATTAATATCTGAGCTGTTGCTGCCTGTCAAAATGCTGCAGACATGCTTTATCCATCAACTGTGTTATCAGGGAGGAATGCAGTTAATGATATAAAACAACATAATCCTGTGAAATAGAATAGATACTAATTTAAATGTGTATAATACCCTTATATACCTCAGTCAGAAATAAAGCTAGTGACGTTACTTTGACCTTTTATGTCCATAAAACCCTTTAAAATATTGTATATGGCATATCCCAACATGCAGTTTGGCCTTGCAGTGACTTTGATTCTGTTTGGAAAAACACCAAAATTGAAAAATTTCTTTTGTTGGATGGATGGGTGGATGGATGAATGGATAGATAGATAGATTGATTGATTTGTTAGATTTATTGATCCTGAAGAAAATTCCAGACTTCTAGTAGCAATGTAGACAGTAACAAAGACAGGTTGGTACTGTAGATGTGATTGCACACTGTATATCTTACATATAATCAGTAGACACTGGATAATTGTGAGAGTTGTGTGTATGGCACAACGGTGGCTGGGTGGTTAGCACTATAACCCTGCACCTCCAGGGTCTGGGTTCGACTCCTGCCTCGGGGTGTATGTGAATGAAGTTTGCATGTTCTCCCTGTGCTTAATAGGCTACCTCAGTGTGGGAGGTTTCCTCCCACAGTCCAAAGACATGCAGAATATTCCTACCATGGTTGTAAAAATTAGAATACATATATTGGTCCCAAGGCGGCACGGTGGTGTAGTGGTTAGCACTGTCGCCTTGCACCTCCAGGGTCCGGGTTCGATTCCCGGCCAGGCTC
>JAQMYL010000007.1:7191545-7209204 GCA_030014365.1 Clarias pachynema | reverse complement strand
CTGGGATAGGCTCCAGGTCCCCGCGACCCGAAATACAGGATAAAGCGGTACAGAAAATGAATGAATGAATGAATATTGGTCCCAATCCATAGTTGGTCTACAGAGGTTCCTAGATGGATGGATGGGTGGATATATACACGTAAGTGTAAGTCTTTATATGTAATTGTATTTATGACCAAGTGACAACAGTGCTACTAATAATATAATACTAATAATCGTGCAATGAACAGCATGAAAGTGACAACTGACTGGGTATATGCACATTGGCATAATATGTACAACTGAGGGTAGTGAGCAGACCCTGAAGCTAAAAGATATCATGCGTACACAACAAACACATGGATGAACTGAGTTCCTGAACATGGACATGTTCTGTATTATAAACAAAAAAAAGGAAACTATTCAATAAAATTTATTTCAGACAATTGATCTTGTTCTAACCTTGACCCCATTTAGATCAATTTTAAAATCTAATCGAATCATCTACGTCAACCACGTCATGTCAAAAGTATAACGGTTAAGTGTAGTTTTTTTTTTTGCAACATGATGGAGATGGCATGGTGGCACACGGGATTGTGTTGCTGCCTCACAGTGCCACAGTTCCAGGTTCAGTACTGACGTCTGGTTAATGTGTGTGTAATGGATTTTCTCCAGGGTCTGGTTTTATTCTTCTAGCTCCTGCTGGAGCTGTGTGAGGCGCATCAGAGTGGATGAAGGTCCTGAGGCAGACCCAAGAAAACTTGAGAGCTGGCTTGAGAACATCTCGTGGTGATAGAGAATGAGCTGGACAAACAGAAAATAAAAGAACAACACAATCCTGAAGTAATACGTTCTTCAAGAAAACCTTCTCCTTAACCCTTTGGTCATGACGTGACGTCTGTCATGAGCCCCGCCCCTTCCTGTCTGTAGTGTGATTTGGTGGAAGAGAAATCGCGCGCTTTCAGTACACGTTTTAAAACGCATGTTTCCTCTTGTGCGCATTGGAGTAAGTATTCAGCACTCATGGCCACGGGAGTAGCGGTGAGTGTGCCTGCCTCGGAGCCGGAGTTTGAGCGGAGTGAAGAGGAAGCGCGGGGACATGATGCCGAGGAGGAACACACACAGCAGCACCCCGGGCCTGCCCCGGGCCCTCAGCACCGCCTCGCCAAATTACCCCTGTCCCGGATTAAAGCCCTGATGAAGGCTGACCCGGACGTGAGTCTGGCGAGTCAGGAGTCTGTGTTCATCATAGCTAAAGCCACGGTGAGTCAGGATTACTGCACCATAACCGGGTTAGCTCATGTAACCCGCTTTTACATCAAACATTAGCATTAATATTAGTAGCATTCTTTTAATGATAATAATCTACATTCACGTGAGAATAGGCTAGCTGGCGAGCTTGTCATCAAATAAACACTTTGTGTGCTGCTAGCGAGCTAAGTTAGCTTGCGCAGGTTTGTCGCACGAGCTAGAAACTCAGAGCAAAAACCACATTTTGAAAGCTAACTCAGGCGCTGAAATAGTATTTAAGATTTTATATTATTATTATTATTATTCAGATAATAAGCTCGCCGCGTGTTGTCCGGTCTTATCGAGGATAACGGCTAACGCACGCGCTGTACCAGTTTCTACGCGCGGTGACGTCACGAACTAATATGCCTAGTTCATTCTTATTTGTATATACATATGCGATATGGACAAAAGAAACCTATCACGATTTTCTTGAACAATATTGCGATTTTGATTTTAATCACGATTTTGACACACACAGACATGTTTTACAGTGTGAATATGAAACATTTTCCCAAAGGAATACAGTTAGATCTTTATCAAAGACCTGTAACATGTCTCTAAAACAGACATGAGGCAAAAAAAAAATTTTTTAATCACCTAGTAAAGGTGTAACAAAATGTCTCTAGAACAAACCTATGGCAAAAAGTAAATGTGTGTATGTGTGAAAAAACAAGAAGTCGGGAGCACGCAAAAAATCGTGCTGTAAGGCGATTTAGAAATCGCACATATTCACATCGCGAATTCGATACGATTTCGATTAATCGCACAGCCCTGATATAATATACAAATCGCGGCAAAGGTATTTACTAAAATGCTTAAGAGCACAAGTGGTAGAAATTAGCAGTGGGAATCACCAGTCAGTCATCTCCCGATATGATATCACGATACCTAGGTGCCGATTCAATTAATAGTAATACCATTAATCTTATTACATTTTACCACCGCTTTTGTTACAATTTTAAGCCTTTAAAAAGTTTAATGACATATAAAATTTGGCCCATTCCTTATAGCATTAGTTTTTTTCACTTTTAAACCAAGTGCAGTATTTAAACCATATAAACTTAAAATACAAGAGTTTAACGTTTTACTGATCAGCAAGTATCTTTGTCATCAGCCAAAATTAGTATTTCTAAACAGACATAGCAAATAATTCCTACCACATGGTATGCCAGTGTGTAAACAGTTCAGAGTGAATCACCTGTAGGATTATAAAGGTGCAGAATATATAATATGAAGTCTCAAATCTCAACTTGACAGTGAGCATGTGGGTTAAGGGGCTGCGAGAATGTGGATGTGTGCGACTTCTGACTCATGTGGTTTTTGACTAATTAGTGCTTGCAGTTTATTGCCCCAACCCCAGCCACTAGATGCAGTGTTGGTCCCAAGCCTGGATAAAATGAGAGGGTTGTGTCAGGAAGGGCATCCGGTGTAAAACCTGTGCCAAGTTGTTGTGCGGATCAGATGATCCTCTGTGGCGAGCAGCAACCAACAACAACTGCGCTCGCGGTGATTTGTGACTGTTGACCAGCTTGTGTAATGAGTGGGGTTGAGACTAATTCACTCTCAGAATTTTGATAAAAAGGCAGATTGGAGGGTTTTAAAGCGTGTAATTTTTGATATAAAAATGTGTTTCTGTTGCGCCACTTGGAATCTTCTGCGCTTAGTACAGAATAGTTTATATCTGAGGCTAATCGACCAATCACCGGTCATGGCCAATCAAACTGAAAACCAACAAATTCTGGTCACTGGCCGACCAGTTCATCTCAATTATAAATGTAAAAATAGTTTTTAAAAATCGATTTTGGAATCAGTGTGGTGATCCGTGAATCACCACACAAAAGGAATTCAATTTCATAACTGAAAACAATCCCAGATTGCTGCATCAGTCACACTCACACAGTGTAAAACAACAATATAAATTCTAAAGATTAGTCATGCAACTTGATCACTTCCCTTACCTCACCTCTCATCCTCATATACAGCGTTCCAGTATTAGTGCAAGCCCACGACGCTCGCTCGCTGAATTCCAGTCAATCAGAGGCTAGAGAAGGGACAGTACCAGCCAATCAGAAACTGGGAGGGGGGTTACAGTCTGACGACCTGTTTTATTCAATTGGCTCCTTTTGATGCTTTGTGTCCCTCAATGCACATGTCAAATCGTTACGTTTTTCTTCTGTTTTTGCATTTAGCAGCAAGTTTACGCTTTACGTTTATATTATTATTTTGTCAGAATATGGTAAATGTCTCACACTCATGTGCACTCGCAAAAAAATTAAATACATTCTACTGCCTGAACAGGGACGGGTATGTACAGTCTTAATTGGGATATAACTGACTGTATTAGTTAATTAAATCTGATGCGTTGATTCTAGCTGATACAGATCGAAAGCAACGGCATATTATACTAATAGTATGTTATGATCGAGCAATAAAACCTAGATCAATAAATTCTATACTGTAAGTTATGTATGTAAATTTAAACTCTGACATTTACCTTATACCGCTAAAAATAAGATATGAACAAACGCAGGCGATGATGAAGTTGCTGTAGTTGCTGAATGACCAACAAGCACAGGCACTATTTATTTAGTTATTGTCAATTATTATTGTTAACATTTTATTTATTTATTGTTGAACAGCTTTAAAATTATTCACTATAAGAAAGAAAAAGCAACTTTTCTTACCAGAGTTTTTTTTTTTTAGTTAATAATAGTGCAATAAATTTTTTAATCTTAATTCTAGGTGGAATAACTATTTAGTACTTGTAAGTTCACTAATAATAAAATCATACAAAAGCAATTTATTAATGGGATGTTGAGAGCAACATACACACTGTTGGTGAGTTGCTCTGTCTGTTTATCCACCCAGCAGATAATGTGAGTCTTTTTATTGATATGTATAATCTTGGTAGTTTTTCTATGCCTTGATTACCACACATATAGAAATTGTGGTTGTGTGATCTCGTTAGATATGTCACATGACCCTGGCTGAGGTTATTTATATGATCTAATTTGGGACTCTAAATACTAAATATCAATATCTTTAAATATAAATATCTAAATACTTGGCCAACCAGTAGTAATGATGAATATTCCAATTTTCTGTTACTCTTAAAGGAGCTGTTTGTGGAAATGATCGCCAAGGATGCGCTTTTTTATGCACAGCAAGGAAAAAGGAAAACGTTACAGAGGAAAGATCTAGGTACGTTAAAGCGGTTTAAGGTTAGTAACTTTGAATCTGATTTTGAAACATGCCCACATTATAGTAAATTGTGTATCTCTTTTTGGCAGACAATGCTATTGAGGCAGCAGATGAGTTTGCATTTCTAGAGGGTAAGTAAGCAAAATGTACAGTACCAGTCCAAAGTTTGGACACACCTAATGTGTTTTTGTTTACTGATTTATTTTCTACATTAGAGAACAATACTGGAGAGTTGTAAACTATGAAATAGCATATAGGTCCATGGAACCAGATTAGGACATTGTAAAATGGTTAAATTGTGGCCTAAAATTAGTGTAGATGGTCAGAAACAATATTCGTATAATGGCTGGACATTATGGACCAAATCTTGTCCATCACAGTATAGATCATTGTATAGCTTTAGATGATATAGGGCATGTTATCGGGAACTAATAGTGGGTAGTGCTCCCCTCTTCTTACAGTTTATGGCATGGATTTCACTAGTTGGAAATGTGTGGTCCATGTTGACATGTCCTACATCTAGTTTGGAGAATTGGCATTCATCCTTCGTACCGGACAAACTTTAATAAAAATGGGAGGATTGCGTCAGGAACGGTGTCCAGTACAAAACCTGTGTCAAGTTAAAAAGGTTCACAGAATCTACAACAAAGATTATCCAATTCAATAAAGAGCCCTAGAATCCAAAAGCTGAGGAATTAAAGACTTACTTCAATTTTTAGTCAGTTTTTACAAGGTCCCACACAAAGTGTAAAGCTGCAGCAACAGCCTCTTTTTATTGTCTGTCAAGGGTGACAAATTAATTAAGAATACATTTATTGAGCATGTACTGTACTTGCACTTTTTTTGTTGTTGAAATTTTAAGGAGAAAATGGATATAGTGGATACCATTAAGTAAGTGCAAATGTCCTAGACTGTTGAGTCCACTGATGCAGTGGCAGTGCAGTAGCACCTTAAGCAGGATTATAACAGCACAAAGTATAAGTTACTTCTCATAGTCTGTTATACCCAATAAAAAAATCTTCAAAATAAGCAGAAAATAAAAACTTCAAAGTAATAATGGAATTTATTGAATACACCAATGCGCATCCAACACTCAGTGGGATGTACTGTATGTTTAAAAAAAAAAAAGAAACATGAACACAGATGTCTTAAAACATGCAGCAAATAAAAAACTGCTTTATCCTTTGTTTCAGTGGAGCACAGAACTCGACTACAACTGTGCACTTTACTTCTGACAGCTAGTGCTTGTCTTTTTAATGATGTGCCAAGTGGCCAACAGCAGGAGAAGGGCATTTATGGTTTCAGTGCAGTGTATCGTTAACTATGAAGGCCACTAAAGAACACGAACACTCAGTTATAAATTCACTTACTTGTATTAATATAGTTTTGATGTTCATGTGCCAGCTGGAGGTGTTCTACATATTAATCTGTCATATTTCTAAATGTTGCAAGATAACAATTAAATGTCATGCTTCTCATCTTTTGTCTTTTTTTTTTTCTAGGTACCTTGGACTAACTTGCACCCACCTTCCTTTAATAAGGAAAAGATGGGTATTTTGTTTATTTGTACAGTATTGGGCTGGGAAAGCCAGATGGGTTTTTTTTTGTTTGTTTGTTTGTTTTTGTTTTTTTTTAGTATGAAGATGTACAGTTTAGAATATATTTACAAATCTGTGTCTGAAATATGTCTGTAAAGTGACAGTTTTATTTGTGAATACTTATTTGCTCTTGCCAAATATTTTAATGCTGAAATAAAATGTGTTTATTATTATTATTATTATTATAATTATTATTATTTATAGTAGTATGAATATTGTTATTAATAGTGCACTGTTTCTCTAATGAAGTTGATGAATGAATGAATTTAAAAGAGAACTAAAAAATTTGAGAAGCGTTCAAGGCAAAACCGGGACTTGAGATTAAATTTCTCATGTATAAAGGTGTAAAACTGGTGAACATTTACAGGAGACTTTAAACACAGTGCGGTGATGAGAATAGTGCAAATGTTTCCATGAACGTCTGATCCTTGAAAATTAACGGACAACTTGTCATTAATATGAGGAAAAGACGGATCTGTCTGTGGGAACTGTACACACAATCATTCACTAACAACACTTGCGCATTACAGGATCTCGGCTGGGAGTTATTGTCACATCCCCAGTCATGACCTCACTCAAAGAGATTGCTACATGTTTGGGACATTATAGGAGTTCCTGGGAGGCCAGTGTTTCAGACGTGAAGCAGGCAGTCTGATCATGGCTCTGGTGTACTGAGAACACTTGATGGTTGGTATCCAAGCGCTAGTGAAATGAGCAATACGTAGCAGGGGATTATAGAGAGAAATTAAATGAGGTTTTTTAAAGTCCAGTTTGACTTGAAAGCCCCTTATAGAATGTTTGATAGATTTTTATAGATCAGTTATGATTTTGTTTCGGTTACCACTGGGTACTTTGGTTTCTTCTCACAGTCCTAAGTCATTTGTTGTAGGCTGACTGGCATTTCCGAATTGCCCGTATGATTGGTGGGTCAGTGGGTATACGCTTGTGCCCTGTGATAGGATGGCAGTGCATCCAGAATGTGCCCTCCCTTGTGCCCGGAGTTCCCTGAGATGGGCTCTAGTGATATTCAAAGTGGATGAAAAGATAAAATGGACACCAGAACATTTCATAGTAAACCCAATGTTGATTTTTATATATAACTGAAAGCCCAGAATGTCTACTTTCATAAGAACCATTACTTAAGAAATAAATTAAATACTAAATACAGGCACCACCAGCACATGTACAAATTTATTTTTTGTCCTCTGGTAAAAAGAGTTAACTGTCTCCTGAAAGGCCATTCCCTTGTCCCAGTTTTCACAGTAAATGTCTTGATTTTTCCCAGTTGACAATGCCCTCATTTTTGTTCAAAGTGAATGGGAATGTTTTGAGTTTGTTACTATAAAATGAAAATTATCAGTGCATGTTCTTCTAATGTTGGACAGTAATAAAGTCATCCTCTATAGTAGTTAACAAATAGGACTTTTGCTAAACGGAGTGACTTGCACTTTACTGAAACTGTACATCTTTGCTCAGAGTTTCTCTGGTCAGTTTTTTGTAAATCCTTCACGGTCTGTCTCTTAGCATAATTGTCATTTTTATAACTTCATACCAGAGATTCGATGAAGCTTTCTGTCAATATGCATGGTTAGCATACTTATGTTGGCACAATCTTCAGTAATCTCACAATTACCAAAAAGGTACGCAGAAAATGTGGAAATGTGCATACCTTTGTGGACACTGGCTTAAATGGGAAGGAATGTTTTTACAGCTAAAGGATTCCAGACTGAATTCCTGGTATTTATCTTGATATTAACTTCATACAGACTTTTTCTCATGACCTCAGGTATGTGTTCTTCGTAGGAATCGAATGACTTGTTCAAACATCAACAAATCTGAAACCAAATTTAATTCCGTTGTTATTTTAAAGAAACAGTAAAAAAAAAAAAAAAAAAAGTAATTTTCTTGGGTTTTCATCCAGTCTTTATTGCCATGCAGTGAACTTTTAAATAACTAAATTTATATGCCTTTATTTATTGAATGAACACATGATCAACTCAGTACCTACTCCATATTGTTGTTTTTTCATTTAAATGAAATGAAGCAGGTATCATTTCAGATGCTACTATTAGTATTGAACAATATAAACATAAGTAAACATAAGTAAAGCACATAACATGTTCAATGACCTGTTGGATTGTAAATAAGGTTTTCTAAGTTAGTGTTTATTAATTTGGTGTAATTATTAGTGCACTCTTGGCTCCCTCAGGATCTACTCCTAACTAATCATACAGTACATATAAGATCTGCTCACCAGGGTTGGAAGATCAACTGTACATTTATGATTTGTTGCTCATGCTGTGTCACAGAAAGTTTATATACCATCTTTTGCTTACATGTGCTCACAGACACCCATGACCTGTGCCAAGCTTGTATGTACGGACCAAGTGTCCGCTGTGGCAACCTCTTGCCGGGAGCAGCCGAAAGTCGCAACAACAGGTATTTCAGTGAGTGAGTGTTAATGCTTCAGCTGAAATACTCCTCAAACTCCCTTCATCTCACTCCCCCACCAAATTCACCAAATTTCAGTAACTATGTAAATAAAGTACCACCAAGCATGGGGAGAACATGCAAATAGTGAATTTGCATAGTAGATGCCCTTTAAAGGATTCTGAGAAGTGCAAGGGTAACTACAAGGAGTGTTAGTCAAACTGGGACTTTTGATTGTGCAGAATAGCAGAACACTGTTATTATCTTTATTTCTCTATATAATCTCCTGATACACTAATGCACTTATCCCAGTGTTTCACTAGTGCTTGGATAACATCAAGGTAAAAATTTTTCTTAGTACACTTGAACCATGATCAGAGTGTCTGCTCCACATCTGGAACGGATCGGTCAGGACTGTGCAGGGATGTACCCGAGTTCTTCTAATGTGCAAGTGATATTGTATGTACAGTTCCCAAAGACAAATGCGACTCTTTCAAGTCCTTGACAAGTTAATTAATTCATCAGTCCATCTTATACAGTATTTCGCTGAAGCCTATCCCAGGAGACTTAGGAGCAAACCCCGGCATGCAGACCTGAGGCGGGAACCGAACACTTGACCCTGGAGGTGCGAGGTCATATGAAACCTCTCACATGGCCAAACTGGATTTACCTTAATTGAGACACTTATTCATTATGCAAACATGTCATGTCACATTTCTTTTGATTATAAAAACATTTAGAGCTAAAACCCTGAATGATAGCCTAATCAACATCTCATATGCCAACATAGTAACAAATTATACTGTATATGTATATTATATGCCGTATAAAGCTGAACAGCTGGTTATCATTAAAACTCTATAAAAAAACTCTTATGTTAAAAGGATAAAAAAGTAATTCTTCCACTTCAGACACAGCTGTAAATCCTCATCATTACAGAATGAAGCACTTATAAGAGTCTGCATAGAGAGAGAAGACACAGAGCGAGGATCACACACACAAGAAGAGCGAGGAGGAGGTGGGTGTGTTAGCATGTGAGAAAACGACAGCAGGCAAAGGGAGGGAGTCTGTGAGTGGAGATATATATAAAAAAAAATACCATCCAGAAGATAGCAGATAACAGTCTGTTATGATAAGCAGAAGATTGACCATGTTGCTGCAGACCGTCTTCATGCTCTCTGCAACTGTTTTCTTTGGATATCTAGAAGGTAAGAGCTTTGAGATGTTCTGGAGTTTTGCCTTAGTGGGATGTCGAAAATTGGCACAGGGAACAGATCATGGTGGAAAGGATAGTGTCTTATCTGTTTGGTGTAATAAGCTTTTGATGCAAATCAGCCATGTGTGCTGATAGGGAAAGAGGCTGTTCTGTGTTACTATGCCAGCCACAGGAAGAATCTTGCACGTCAGCTCGTTTTTGTTTGCTCTGCATTTCCAATCATTACAATATCTGCCATAATGTCGCATAATACTATTAAATAATGAATAGTACGCAAAAACATGAATATACGTATGTGAAGGTCATTTGTGTCAGCCATGTTGTGTCATGCTTAAGCAGTAACGAAACATATAGCTGTAGAACAGCACCCATGTACTAAATGTTATTTTAAGCATTCACTCCAGTGATCTTTTTTTTTTTTTTTTGACCTATATACCTTTTTTGACCATGCATTGGCGAGCATATAGGTCAAGAATGGCACATTTTGAAATATTTCAAAAAGATTTACGTCTGAAAGTTTGTTGTCATTTTGGAAATTGTTATTAAATGGGACCTTTTCGGCAGGGAACGGTGTTCAGATGCAGCGGAATGTCCAGTGTTGTATGCAGTACTCGGCGCAGAATGTGCGGACCAAAGACGTTCTCAATTTTGAGGTGCAGAACGAGGGGCCGGACTGCAGCATAAAAGCCATCATGCAAGTATTTCAGGCATCTTGAAACAATCACATACCTGGAACTAAATTAAACTATGCCTTTTTATATCATGCGGGTCATATTTTTATTATGAAATGTAGTGTTGTCAGTCAAAAATGCACCTGAGTTTGGATGAGAAATATCCAAGCACTTTTCTTAATGGGTCAGTCTCGCTGGTGTTGATTTAAACCTCCATTATGCATGAAACTAAAGGTGTCTTTTCCTGACTTTGTATTAATTTGGACAGATTGTACACTAAGAAGTTGGTGAAGTGTGCAGACCCCAGTGACCGGAAAGTGAAGAGGTTGCTGAAGAAACTGAGGCAGAGAGAAAACGCCAACAAGTCCACCCAGGTTCTGCAACAAAGACAATTGCCTGTCATGTCAAATGTGAGTCTTTCGACTCATTGTAGCAGGTTGTTTCTTTTAATTACATAGTTTAGGAGTCTTGAATCTTATCGCTGCAGGCTTTCATTCCAACCAAGCAAGAGCCTGATTTCACATGTTTAATTAGACCATCCTAGTCTCCAGTCAACTGTGCCTCCTATTTGGCTGTAGCACACCTGCAGCTACACCAACTCTTTGGAGATACAATAACTTACTTCATAAAGTTCAGCAAGTGCAATAACATTATAGCATGAGTAATATCACAGTGTACTGACCAACCATTTATAACCATATATTCTGGGAGGACAGAATGACGTTATTAATGGTATAACCTCAAACCAAATTAAGTTGAGATGCTTAACACTTTTACTACTGTACTCTTGACTTGATATATGCTGATCAGCCAGGATTTTAAAATCATTGATAGGTGAAAATTCTATATTAGGCAGTGGGATATATTAGGCAGTTTTGCAAGCATAAGGATATAAGGGACTTTGAAAGGGTTCACATTGGGATCGCTAGACAACTGATAGGTCTTGTGGGGGTATTTCCAGTATTCAGTGATGTATCACAGGGTCATTGGTGCCTAAGACTGACAGTAG
Organism: Clarias pachynema; assembly: GCA_030014365.1. NCBI lineage: Eukaryota > Metazoa > Chordata > Actinopteri > Siluriformes > Clariidae > Clarias > Clarias pachynema. Next base: position 7,197,807 of record JAQMYL010000007.1, on the reverse strand, counting down.
GGTAGTGAAGGCTAACCTGGCTTGTCTGAACCCACAGAAGAGTTACTGTAGTCCAAACTGCTGAGAAATTGAATGCTGGCTCTAATAGAAAGATGTCAGAAAATACAGTGCATTGCAGTTGTGTATGAGGCCGTGTAGCTCTGAATCCATCAGGGTGCCCATGCTGACCTCTGTCCACTGCTTAAAGCATTTACAATGGGCATGTAAGCATCTGGACCACATGAGCACTGGACCATGGAGCAGTGGTGGAAGGTGGTCTGGTCTCATGAGGCAGTATGATGCTCTGGACAAGGTTCTCCTGGGAAACCTTGTTTCCTGCCATTTACAGTACAGTACCACCTATCTAAACATCGCTGCTGACCAAGTGCTTTTATCATGATAATGCACTCTTACACACTGCAAAAATGGTTCAGGAACAGATTAAGGAACATGACAAAGAGTTGATCACTTGGCCTTCAAATTCCCCAGATATTAATCCAAGATGTGCTGGACAAAGTCTGACTCATGGAGACCCAATGTGCTCAATGTGGTGTAAAATAAACCACAACCATGTCATTAGCTGTTCTGTCCACTGAAGGAGCCCTCATAGAGTGTGTAAGGGTAGTGGACGTCCTGTCCTAATCAGCCTTTGTTAGTAATTTTTACAGATTTTTGACCAGTAGTTGCTATAATACTTTTATAGAGCTGTCCAATGCTTGGACATCATCTAGAAAGGTATTGTGTGAATATAGGCTTACAGTCAGGTCCATAAGTATTTGGACAGTGACACTATATATAATTCTATTGAATTTTTTTCAAGATGTGATTGAAATGTAAAGTCCAGCTTCAATTCAAGGTGTTTACTAAAGGATTACTTTTACGTTATAGGTACTGTATATATAAATTTACCAATTCTTTTCACTAAAATGTAATTGCACAAGAACACACCATTTCCTTGGTATGGATTTAGTTTCAAGCCATTATTCATCTGGATGGTGTTGCATTCACAATTTTGCACCGTTTGACTGAGTCTAACAGAAAGTATAACTCTACTTCTGTTATAACTCTACTTCTGTTATAACTCTACTTCTCTACTTCAGATACTTCTGTCAGCAGTCACAACATAAAAAAACACCACTGACCCAGTTCCACCAGAAGCCATACATTTATATTCATGAAGGCGTTTGCTGATTGTAGACTTTGACAATCAAGCTGCACCTCCTCAAGAGTGTTCTTGACTTGACTTGATTTTGAGAATGGGTTTTCTTTAACAAGTAAAGAATTCTGTGATCATCCATTTTAAGTGGTCTTCTGTGGCCTTCAAAGCCTTTGTATGTTGCTCTGCTCACTAGAGAGAACGTGCCAAAATTGCTGGCTTGGCCACTCTAAATGTCTGCGATCTCTCTGATAGGTCTGTTCTGTTTGTTTGTTTTTGTTTATTTGTTTGTTTCAGCCTAATGATGGCCTCCTTCACACAGGCATTGACACTTCTTTGGACTCTCATTGAGAGTTTCCATGAACAGCTGTTCATGTTTGACAAAAATGTCAAATTAACTTCAATTCAAGTTAATTTGACATTTTTTAAATTAAAAAAATTAAATTAAAAAATTCAAGCTGTTTGACAAAAGTGTCAAATTAACACTCAATAAACTCCAGAGTTTTGATCTTTATTTGCTCATAAAATTACTTTTGGTCAAGAAACAGATCACAGCTGACCAAGAAGTGACATATCAGGCATTTGTTTTTGAATAAAGTGCTCAAAGTCATTTCAGTTATGTCTCGATTGCTTTAAAGCACTGTTGTGGTATACAGAGGCAACATGACAAACATTGTGTCACTGTCAATACATATGGATCTGACTGTATATCTGTCAAATAGCAACTTTTAAAAAAATCTTGGCCATCCTATGAAATAAGAAATATGAAGTATGTTTTGTTTTGCGTGTATCTCAATTATGAGTTATCATTTTAAAATCTGATTACCCCAGATTATCAATATCATATCTTTCTCAACACCTGAGATACAAGTTACTTTGTTGTATCTTCACTTGACTAATCTATGTGCATGTTAAATAGATGAGAAATAACTGATGATTCGTAAATTTTTTATTAGGCCATTTAATTTATTTATTCACTGATTGATCATCACCCTGACCTGGAGGAAGCAATTACTTAAAATGAACAAGTAGTTGAATTTCATTGGGTAGAATATGGTAACTTGATGAACCATGTTGTTCACAAAAATTGCTTGAGATTGAAAAAGGGCTTTATATAACTTGCAGATTCCGAAAGGTTCCAGTAGATCTTTTCCACTGGAGGCTTTTCCTACAAACAGGTATACAGTGACTGAAATTACTTCACATATTAAATGCAATTTATTGATCATTATTATTATTACTGTTTTTTTTGTTTTCTTTTTATCTCCATCAGATCCAGTAAATAATGGGGAGAATTTGACTGGCCACTTTAGCCTTTTCATCTGTCCCTGTCTCCTTGAACGTATGTACATCACTAACTTTCAAAACAGAACTGTATGCTGTCCATCTAAGATATGTAATATTTTAGATCTCTTTAAAAACTGACTGTTAATCTATATATGCCAAAGTATTATTTTTAACTCTGTACTTCAAGCTTGTTCTTTCTCTATATACATTATATGTGTACCTTATAAGCTATACAAGCTGTTATATAGAGTTAAAGTGACATGACTGTTCCTGGCTCAATCATAGTGCAAATAAATATTCTATTATGTATGGTAATGCAATCAATTTTTATATATGAAGAAATGTTGGAGAAATGCTGTGTGCATTATTTTTTATTGAAAAAAGGTGGAATTATTTGTCATTTTAAAAAGACAAATGATGCATGTGGAGATGTTTTAACAAATAAAAAGCAGTGTTGGCACTATAATTGTTTTAATTTGGAAGGATGAAGAAGGATAGCATTAGTCAGGTTTGAAACTGTGACAATGGACAAGTTTGATTGTTACAAAAAAAACAACATAAGTGCAGCAAGCTCATGACTAAGACTTATTTGATGCTAAATAAGAACAAGTATGGTCAGAAATGTTGGTTTCTGCAAATGATTAAAAACCTGATAACTGTTTGTTGTCTGTTTAACCTGATACTTGTTTAGGCATAATAAACAGATTCTTAATTTACACCTGATGTTGTGTAGTGACTGCGTTTTTTAGTGATTACTGCATATAATAAATATGCACTAAATGCAAATGTACAAGCACATCATTACACACAATATTACATGGACCATTTTAAATCATTGGTTTTGCATGACTACATATTTAGATGCTGATTGTTCTGACACAAAAAAAATTAAATGTTCAGTTAATAACAACCTTTCAGACTTTTGAAATAAAAACAAAGAAATGCAAAAACATGTACAAGGCCACACCATGCGGTTTGGTCTTTTTTTTTTCTTTTCCCCAAAATAACACAAAATGTGTTTACAGTTACTAGTAAAAGAATAATTTTTTACACTTCATAAGTAAAATATCTCCCTTTAGACTCTTTACAGTCAACAAACCATGTATACAACCATCAGCCTTAACATCACCACCACCAAGTCAACTGAACAACACTGATCACCATCTACTGTACTTATGCGCCAGTAAACAGGTGACAGGATCATGGGCATTCAAGGCTTAAGGCCAGCACTCCGATCTGACCGAAGAAAAGCCAATGCCAGTACAAATCATTGAAAAAAGTAAGTGCTAGTGACCGTAGAAAAAGAAACCTAGTGCATGAACGAGGCCTGGAATGCAAAGAGCCCAAGGCCACCAAACTCCGCAGATCCCAATCTGATTTAGCATCCATGTGATGTGCTGGACAAACAAGTGGAGCCATGTCCTGATGGACCAGAGCCACAAAACACAAACACTGAGTGGTTTTAATGTTATGGCTGATTGGTGTAGACTGGCATGATTCAGTTCCTCAGATGATTATAATCAGAGTCAACAGATGTTTCTCTGTCTTTTAGTAATATATAATAATGTATTTTGACACAGTACACATTTCCATTTAATAGTATTTAGATATACTAAGAAACTGAGACATTAAATTGACAATCAGAATAAAGTGCGTAAGTAAAATATAATAAATATCAACAATCATAAAATATCAATTCTGTTGAATTCTTAAATCTGATTGGTCAGAAATTGTTGGTTCAATTTTAGTAACAGCATGTCCATCAACAATTACACGTTATATTCAATAATACACTTTTGTAGTATTGCGAATTTTATGCTTTTCCCCCCATTTGCTGTAGTCTACTAACAAAACAGTTTGAAAAAAAAAGAAGAAAAAAAATCTATGACTGCATAAATCATACAAAAAAAACACTATGCATTTTACAAAGCGTGCGGATGTAAATAAATAAAAAAAACAAAAAACACAGATCCGTGTGCGTGTCTGACGTTAAATTGTGAAACAGTATGAGGACTAAAGCACACTGCACTGCTGAACTTAATCAGGAGCTGTTGCAGTGTTCACATTTTGATAGCACTATTGTGCTCAAGAGTGGAAAGCAATTTACAGCATTGTACAATACAGAGCACAAAACTCAAGAGCAATCAACACACAGGCACACAGATACACACACACACACACACCCCCGAACGCTCAGCTTTCCATCTGTTTGTCTTTATTATGCTTTATATCAACATATCAGTTTAAAAATAATGGCCCTTCATATTTTAGAAAGACAACAAAGAGAAAGCTAAACTAGAAAAGATCGGGCGCTTGTTAAATGGCTCCCTGAGAAAATTGGACAAGACTTGAGACACTTTTTTTTGTATATACGTAAAGGAGCAGACAATCCCAGATATCTCAGATGTTTTAACATAATTAGTATCACTAATTTTACTGACCAACCAACAACTCTTGTAACATGTGCTATTATTATTACTATTATTATTCTACAATATTTCTTGTGGTACCTTTTTTAAAAATATATATATTTTAAATTTAGTTTGAGAGTTGTATGCACAAGACTGGGCCGTTCTTACCTCATTATTATTACTTTGACCAATATATTTCTAATGTCCACTTGTTATTTTTGCAAAATCCCAATATTTCTTTACAGTTTTCTTTCCACATTTCTTTACAGTTTGTTTGGCAAATATGATAACAGCAGCTCTTACAGTAGTGCTAAATGTAAGGCAAATCACACAAATACCAATAGTCCCATTTTAATGCATTAGCATTTACATTGGCCGCTTGATGGTGTTGGAATTTGAACTAACCAACCTTGTGATCAGTAGCTACCACTACTCTAGACCAACAGCTTATTCACAGGAGCTTATATGGGTCTGGACACTGCACATAGTCTAATAACATATATATATATAGAGAGAGAGAGCTGACATTGTTTACAACGTTGTTTAGAAGGAGCCTTCAGAAGTAAAGCTGTTCCATTATGTTTCCACATGGGCATGTCTTCAGGATAGTCTTATAACTTAAAGTGTAAGAATGAGTGTTAGTTCCTGTTATCACTAATGATACAGCAGCTACAAACTTATATTGCAGATGTTCCCAAACATTACAACAAAAGGAAGTATTTTAAAATACATATTCACTGGCAATTGTGCTAGATAAGGGATAAACACTTGATAATCTACATCATCATCATATCACAGTAGTATACACTAGGGCTCACAGACAGCTCAGCCATCCATCTCTGAAATCCCACTGTATAGTGTTCTTAATATCCTTTCCATCTTTTCCCTTTATTTCAGGGGATTATAAGTGTTATACACTCATTAGGTAAACCTGTTCAACTGCTTGTTTACAAAAAGATCTAATTAACCAATCACATGGCATGCATTCAGGCATTAAGACGTGGTCAAGACAATCTGGTGAAGTTCAAACTGAGCATCAGAGTATGGTGAAAGGTGATTTAAGGGATTTTGAACGTGGCATGGTTGTTGGTGCCAAACAAGCTGGCACCTGTATTTCTGAAATTGCTGAAATTTTCTCTAGGGTTTATTGTCTCTATGGTTTATAGAGAATGGTCTGAAATAGATAAAAAGTCCAGTGAATGAAAGTTCTCTGGGCAAAAATGCCTTGTTGATGCCAGAGGTCAAGAGAAGAATTGCCAGACTGGTTTGAGATGATAGAAAGGTAACAGTAACTGAAATCTCGTTATTTAAGGTACGTCGAAAAGCATCTCTGATTGCACATCACGTCAAACCTTAAAGAGGTCCTATTATGCTTTTTCAAATATTATCTTTCATGCAGTGTGTCATGTAGCTGTATGTGAACATAAAC